>QVRM01006100.1:0-67500 GCA_003439945.1 Dermanyssus gallinae
TGTTGTTGTTGTTGCTGTCGTCGTCGTTGTCGTCGTTTTGTCGCCATCAGCTGTACCGTCGCGCTGTGGTCGTGGTCATCACCTCGACGACGTAATCGCAAATTACGTGAGCAGCACTGACCGCAGCTTGTCCTGGCTACAGTCGCGGTGTCGGTCAATTAGTGAAGAGATGAATGAATGACGGACGAACGACAGGCGAACGGACGGACTGAATGAACCAATGGATGGCAACAAATGAACCGCAGCCTCCAGCTGTGACACTACCGATGATGAGCTGTGCCAGCTGAGCCATCGTTAGCATCGCGTTTGTTGTCGTTGTTGTTGTCTTTACACGCGGCGTCTTTTGGGCAGACACCAACAACAACAACAACAACAACAACAACAGCAACAACAACAACAGCAAGAACAACAGCAACAAACAATAACAACAACAACAACATGGCAATCGCACGGGTAGCAAGAAGCGCGGTGATAGTGCAACATGTTGTTGTTTTCGCCTTCCAAACCCTTGCACAGTTGGAAGAGCAATTGGCCAGCCCATTGGCAGATACGAACGCGTACAAACGCGGGCAAGCGGTGACAGCAGCAGCAGCAACAGCAACAGCAACAACAACAAATGACAATAACAAGCAAACAACAAGCAACAAACACACCGGCATCGACTAACCGACAGACAGACAGACAAACATTCATACAAAGGACTAGAAGACAGCCATGAAGAAGCAGGAGATGCAACAGATGATGGGAAAATAGATACATTGCCGGCTGGTTGACGAAATGGCGAGACACGACGACAAAACGAGCAGTAGTACGAACTACAACAAACAATAACAGCAACAACAACAACACAAAACAACATCAACAGTAATAACAACAAAAACAACAACAAACAACACAACAACAACAATAATAGCAACAACAAAACAATGACAACAACAACAACAACGAGGCGGACGTTTCCGGGGACTCCGGCGACGTCCGTTTCGGTTCGGTTACGCGATAATACGAACTTCGCGCATCACCCGATTTGATGGTTGGCTGACCGACTGAAAGAGGACGACATGCTTGAGGTGCGTGCAAGTTGCACTTCGAACCAGACATCGCAAGTGGGGCTGCTGCTGTGCTGCTGATGTTACTACTGCCGCTGTAACAATATATTGTCACAGTAACGACATCAGGCTGCAGCAACAAATAATAATAATAATAAAAGACCATCTTCTTTATCATCATCATCATCAAAGCAATTAGTGAAGACAACAGCAACAAGGATTACGACAATAATAAAGGCCACCATCATAATCACCAACGCAATTAGACGATTTAATAACAGCAACCGCAGAAGCAAACAACATACGACATTAATCAGAAACAATAACGACCAGTGCACCAGTGCAACTGTAGCTTGTTAATGCCAAGCATGGCTCGTATTCGAGAGAAAAATCTTCACTCACAGTATTGGTCCATCGTCAGAGTTGAATTTTTAGTTGAAAAACAGATTTGAATTAAGTAGCAACAAGATCATAGGCAAGCGTTAATTGCTTAGATGGGATACATATGACAAGCGACAGACGAGTGACCACATATAACGATAATGAGGATGACGGTTGGCCTGGAAAATTGATTCGGTTGAAATAACCGAACCAACTTTCCAAGTATTTTTTGGAAATTATACATATCTTATGCCTCTGCTGGTACTGAAATAACAATGCAGTATAACCCTCGTTATTGTGCGCTCCAACTAAATCCAAACCAATGAGTGGTCTAGTTGAATGCAATACAAATGATGTGTATTGCTCTTGTTATGTCATTTGTTGTAACCATTCAGTTTGAAAGAAGCCATTTTTTAGCTTAGTTAGCCAAATTTCGAAACTGGCACAAGCAAACTTATCGAGGCTTGTGCGATCATTTCCGGGACACAAAGATAAATGTTGTGCAGTCAAATTCGTCCGACAAAGCTCTAGCCCCTGAAAGCCTGCATTCACTTAGCTGTTTTAGAAAAAAATGTCTACCAAGTTTTTAAAGCACAAGAAATTATAAAACAAGGGTGTGGGAAGCAAGACTAGCAATACCGGAGGTCCGAGATATCGGATTAAGAAATAAAAGATAATTTATGGCATGACTATTCCCTTGTGATCGCATGGCAAGTGCTTGGCAGGGAACGCGGTGTCCTGCTCTGGGGTTCGTCCAATCTCTTAGCGCTTAGTCTGTAAACATGGGGAGCAGCGGACCATGCTAAAATCAAATAGAAAGTCTTAACAAGATTTTGAGGGTAGCCACCCCTCGTGCCAAAGTAAACAAACAAAATACCCGGCGTAGAACTGCAAGCTTATTCGGGCCTAGGCAAACAGAATGTTGACAGTGACGGGTAATTAGCGCGCAGGAGAATACTTGAAAATATTTTTTTTACGCTGACGTCCGCGCTGGCTAGTCCACGATAGCCGAGCGACGTACGTATCTAAGGCAGTGACGTCCTACGCCAGCGGCCGATTGTCGTCCCAGCCCCGACTGACACGTCCCTACTGGTCGACGTCTGTCGCCTCTATGCAGTCCACTATATATATTCGCGTTTACATTTTTTAATGTAAACGTTACGTGAGATTTTTTTCTAACAGTGCCGCGTCACGCTGAATCCTTTAAAAAGGCTTCAGTGTAACGCGGTAAGCGGCTCGTCCGTCTATGCCTTATCCCCGAGCATCGGGTCGAGGAGGTTTTCCAGGGCGCTCCACACCGGTCGTCGGAGTCCACGTTTCTGACTGCAGAAGGAAGGCAGGTAAGGTCGTATGCGTAAAATACCCTTTGCATTCCCATTGCGTGCTGGAGCAGAAAATAGGCATGGTGATAAATTCAACAGTCACCTCTTAAATCTCTTTGTCTTTAGTACCTGAAGAAACCATGCATTTGCACGTTGAACTGCAGCCCGTTCCATTGCCCCATTGCCATGCCTAATAATAATAATAAAGAAACAATTGTACCTATGTTTGTTTTGTTTTTATGAAGGAGGGTAAGGGGTTAAGTACTGTTGCTCTCGAGCCGCGTGAGACTCGACCCGGTTGGATAATCGTTCGCCCAAGACCCCTACTTACCCTTCTCTTAAGCTTCACTCTTAATGTCCCAGATATCTAAGAAAAGTACTAGGCCATTAGGAGAAGTGACGAGCGCCTAACGGATCATGTGGCCGAAGACACTTACGGGATTCCCCCAACGGTCTGACATGCTTGTCCCAACACCTGCAAAACCCGTTTGATTACAAGCCAGGTCATCTGTTGAAGTCGTAAGCGTATTCCGTTTCCATCTGTACCTGCAAAGCTCGGCATTCCTTTTCCTCGCCCTGTTTTCATGCTGATGCTGTGCGTTGCATCGTACTCCACAAACAACAGAAGTAACAATCTTCATGCTACTTCTCGGTGGGTCTGATTTCCAAAACCTTGTTTTTCTTCTTCTCTGGCCCATTTAAATCTCAGAGGAGCTATGGCGGCTGTCCTTGGCTGCTTTAATACCTTGCACTTTAGGAAGATGTACTGGCGCACACGTCGACGTCCACACAGTGCAGGTTTCCAAGGGAGCTTTGCCTGTATACCTATATTAATCCTTGTAGACCTTTCGGGCTGAAACCTCAGCCAAGACTTAAACGCCCTCAAGGCTGCTACTCGCATTGCTTCATAGACGGACCCCATAAATACAAATGTGCGACGAGTTCGAACCCGCGCACCAATGTTTCCTCCGGTCGCGAGGCGCAGGCGAATGCACCACGCCGCCGGGCTCGACACCTATATTAATCTACTTTTAAATAAATATACATAGACACAATATACGTCACATATACATATATATATATATATATATATATATACAATACGGTGATGGATATATCAAGTGGATGCAAAAGTTCTTGCCTTTTAGTCTTCACTCGGTTTGCAGCTTCCAGCGCCATCTAGGCAACATCAGCATGGAGAAGACTAATACGTTTATGTTACAGCGGTCATTACTGCATCAGCCGGTAATGCTTCCACTTGCCACGCGAGGAAAAAAAACTTGTAAATACTTTCTGAACTCTGTAAGTGGGTTTCTCACAAGCTGAGTTACGTTAACAAATTGAAGATTGTGAATCTGTCACTTCTCTTCTCAGTCGGCCATAGCCAAACTTCCTTCTTGTTTTCATTTGGTATCCTGCGGTGGGAACTGGGTCTTCTACGAGAATTGTAAGCGGAGCAAGGATTTTGAATCGGGGGAGGGGGGGGGGGCGCAGGCAGTTGTTAAAATGCTAGAAGAAATATACTATCAGAGCAGATGTCTCTTGCAACGACCTCCAGCTAGTTTAAAAACAATTGATACAAAGGTGTCCGCAACTCGTGAATAAGGGAAAGGTTATCTTTCAAACAAGACAGCGCATTAAAGCCTAAGACGAGCGCTACTGTGGGCTCGTAATTCTATGTTTTCACTTAACTAGTGAGCATTTATTTTAAACCCCAATCGTAGCACGAACTTTGGAGTGCCCTAGCAATCAAAAGAGAAAGAAATTTCAGGTCGAAAAGTAAACGCTATTTGTGGTCAGATGTGTTCCAAAAAATACAACAATCTGCTCCGAGTTCTTTGATAAACCTACCGATTTGGTTCAGCCAATTAGATCAGTCATACAATATAATAATAAATACTAATATTCTTGGAACAAGAGTTCGAATTATTCATATGCACAGCTATCACAATTGTCATATATTAATTATATATTATTACAATTGTCTGTACTGATAGCAAAATCGTAATAATAAATCAACAAAAAAGCCATTCTAAAATTGCCCTAATTGCGTTTATCACCATTACAGCTTACATACGTCATACTACTTATAGTGTTTGTTATCAGCGCCGTAGCCATCACCACTATTTTTATTATTATTTTTCTCTTTTTTTCATATTGTCAATTAATGACAACGCCAGCACGCAGAAAGGACGGCAATTCGTCAAGGTTGATGAGACGTTGATGTGTCAAGAAGAACCGGAGAGAGAGAGAGAGAAGAGCATGAGAGCATGAGAGAGATGAGTAGAAAGCGCGAAATAGAACATCTGCTCGTGGCGACATCGACATTAGCAAGAAATCCCATAAGGAGCAAACAACAGCCAATATCGATAAAAACAAACACTTTCAATTGATAAAAGCTGCGGCAGCAGCAACAAACAACAACAAACACTAATGACGAAAAGCAATAGCTGTAGCAACAATAACAACAACAACGACGAGAACAGCTACAACAACAGAAGCAACAACAACAACAACAACAGAAGCAACATCACTAAGCACTTAACAACAACAATAACCC
Organism: Dermanyssus gallinae; assembly: GCA_003439945.1. NCBI lineage: Eukaryota > Metazoa > Arthropoda > Arachnida > Mesostigmata > Dermanyssidae > Dermanyssus > Dermanyssus gallinae. The sequence continues at coordinate 5,313 of QVRM01006100.1, forward strand.
TAGTAAGAACGAACAACTACCGACAGCAACAGAAACAACAACACTAAGCAGCAGCAGCAACAACAACAACAATAGGAAGGGAGATAGATAGGGGAAAAAGGGAACAACAACGACGACGGCGAACAACGGTCATCTATTCGCAGTGTCCTAGTCGTGTACGTGCTGCTGCTGTTATTGTTGCTGCTGCTGCTGCTGCCGATGCCAATGCCGACGTCATAAAGTATGCCGTCACAGGACATTGACCGCACGAGCCGGGGCAGCCCCGCGTGCTCTTCGCCTTCTTCGCACAACGCTTTTCGCTTTCACGTCTAAGCGCCGTGCATTGTTGTTGTTGTTGTTCTCGTTGTTGTTGTTGTTGTTGTTGTTGACGTTGTTTGATGTTGTTGTGTTCTCGTTGTTGTTGTTGTTCTCGTTGTTGTTGTTGTTGTTCTCGTTGTTGTTGTTGTTGATGTTGTTGTTTGTCTGTTTTGTTGTTGTTGTTGTTGTTGTTGTGTTCGTCGTTATTGTTGTTGTCTTGTTGTTGTGTTTTCGTCGTTATTGTTGTTGTCTGTTGTTGTTGTTGTCTTGTTTGTTGTTGTTGTTAATGCCGTCGCGTTGTTGTTATTGTTTTTCTCGTTGTTGTTTTTGTTGTTGTTTGTTTTGCTGTTGTTGTTGTTGTTGTGTTGCTACTGTTGTTGTCGTCGGCGGTTGATGCTCGTGGTAACCGCGGCGGTGTTGGTAGGGATGTCGGCTGTGCCAGAGTGACTTAGATGGCTGGTTGCAGAAGCGGGCAACACAAAATGGCAACTACAGCAACAACAACAACAGCTGCCGCCGCCGCAGCTGCAAAATACCGGTGCCGTTGGGGCTGCTGTTGCTATAGCTGCTGCTGCGGCGGCTGCGACTTCACATCCGCATCTTCACAAATCATGGCAGAGAACAAGACGAAGAAGAAAAAGAGCGAAAAGTTGAAGAAGACGAAGAAGGCGAGCGGCCAACGACCGAACAGCGGGGGCAACCAGGCGAAAGTGAACTTCCTCACACGCGGTGTTATGATATTGATGATGTTGTTGTTGATGAATACAACGGCGACAACGATGACAATAATGATGATGATAATGATGATGGTGATGATGATGATGGCAGTGACGGTAACCACGATGATGAAAACAACAACAGCAACAACAAAAACAATACCAACAATAAAATCACCACAACAGCAACATCCCCAACAACCTTAACAACAACATAAACAACAGCAACCTCAACAACCCCAACTACCTCAACCATAGTACCAACGCAACCCCATAACCTCAACAACAACAGCAACAACCCCAATAACCTCAATGTCAACAACGACAACATCAGCAGCAGCAGCAACAGCAACAGCAACAATAGCAACATCAGCAGTAGCAGCAACAGCAAGCCTTGCCGTAACACATTGCCCTCGTCGCCTCGTTGCTGCTAACAACGCAAGCACCAGCAACGCTACGGATATTCCTCTGCCGGGCTTAGCTCCGTTATTTCCCTTATCCTCCCGCTCCTCCTCCTTCCCTTGATCTTCCTGTTTGTTCACTTCGACGACTTTGGGCCGGTGGCGGCGGCGGCAGCAGACCGGGGGGGCGAATGTCCGCTCGGTCGCCAGACAAACCGACCCACAAATAGACAGACAGACAGATTGACCGACAGACATACTGACATATCATACAGACCAGACCAGACAGATCAGACCAAACGCATGCCGCCGAACTGCATGCCTTGCCCATGTGCAAGGGGCGACCGCCATCCAACCAATACTAGCGCTGGCGCTAGTGAAACGTGGGGCAATTAAGCCTCGGCCATCGGCAGCCATCCTTGCCTCCTTGCCAACCGACAACCCACCTCCTCTGACAACGACAGCGCCTCCGGATCCTCCTTGCCCCCCCCTGCTACGGCCGGCAGGCAAGAGCCGGCGCACTACAAAACAGTGCGCCCGGCCGGGCGACGCAACACAATCGAAAGTGAGTGCTCGGCTTCGGGACTGTTCGGGGCTTGTTGCTAGTAAGTGATCGATCGATCGCCTCACTTGATCACTTCACCTTCACTGTGGTCACCGTCGCTAACGACGACAATGAAGGCTAAGCTGTGCAGTTTGGCCCTGGTGCTGGCGCTCGTCGCCAATGAGGTGTCGTCCCAGCGACTGCTCGGACTTGTGGCTAGTGCCGGCCTCATGAGGGCGCTGCGCAATCGCGAACAACAGCAAAAGGATTCGCCGTCGCCGCTCAACCAACACCAGCCCGAACCCCTGCCTGGAGGATATCCCGGATCGCCCCCGCACGGAAATGTGAACTTTAGGCCGCCCAATAGGTGAGTGACAGACGGCGCTGACATGTCTCGCCTGTGATCGATCGTGTGTGGCATAGGTAGCAGCAAAAAGCAATCGATATAGTTCCACACTGTCGTAGGCCGTCTTCTACCTACGCCTACTGAAAGGATATGCACATAATCCCGAGCGACGTTGTGAGCCTGCGGTTAACGCATGCTTTTCGATTCTTAGACCTCACTGAGAATGGCTCCCAAAGTATGTGTAGAATTCAGCGTTCGACCGGATATACCTTGATATGTCGCTGCAATAAAAGCATTGCATCATTTGTATAGTGGTGTATAAAACTCGTATTTACTCGTATCTACAGTCTCTAGAAATCAGCCGCCGGAGGGACTAATACTATTACTCCCCCCTCCCTCCCCAACCACCTACTTATCTCGACAATGTTTTTATCTTTTCCGACATTCCATTTATGTTTGATGATTTTTTCCCCCCAGCGGATTCAACGGATACGGATACGGTGGGTTCGGAGGCAATGGCGGCAACGGAGGCCCCGTCTCGAACCTCGAGGGCTCGTCACCGTTTGGCGCAGGATCTTACGGTTACCCTAGCTTCAGCCAGTTCGGCTCGGGCTCATTCGGCGGCTATCCGGGCGGCAGCGTAGGATTTGCGCCCTCCGCCTCAGCCTACTCGGGCTATGGCGCCGCCTCGGGCGGCTCCGAGCACGTGGCGGCCGCCAGCCAGCAGAACTACCAGACCGCCCCCGCTGGCTCGTACGGATCGTCCTCATCCCAGACGTCATCGTTTGGCGGGCCCGGCCTCGGTTACGGCAAGAACTTCGGCGGCGGCCAGTCCTCAAACTTCCAGTAGAAACCGACGATCCAGCTCCACCAGCAATAGTTGTCGTTCGTTGTAGAAGTGCAGCAGAGGTCGTGGTAGATCCGGCACCGCCAGCATAATCACCAACACCAGCAGCAGTAGCAGCAGCAGCAGCAAGAGTCTATCAGCACCAGCGACGGCCATATATCGCCAAGGACTTCGCGGCTGAGCCTGACACTGAGCGAGAGCTGGGCCACCATGAGGTGGCCTACCCGGTCCATCCCCCGGCGTGGCCCCGGGGTCTATCCAAGCCTAGAATGGTGGGAATCATCAACGCCTTGTGTCGAACTTTTAGAGGATGCCCCACTCCGCAGCTAACTCCGGCGGCTACAGTTACGCCCGCTTGCCTCATCTTGCCAGGAGGCATCTTGCCGCGCCGCGCCATTTCTTCTCTATATCATCATCATCGTCATTATCTCACTCCATTGTCACTGGCGTTTGTCGTCCTCCTGCTGACCTCCTGCTCCACAACGACAACTATCTGCCGAGCTACTGCCATCGACATCGATTCATCGAGCGACCATCAAATCGAGCATGTGGCGTTCCGTAGACGTGACTGTGCCGTCAGTGACGTGGTGTCGTCTCGTGGCGTGCCTCGACTCCTCAACGTTAACCTAACCCGCATCTCTTAGCTATCTCCTTAGCCTGCCTATTGCCTATTGCGGACTGCCATGTCCCTCTGCCCTTCTGCCTGTCTGCCTACTTATCTATCCACTTCTATCTATCTACCTCTCTATCGACCTATCTCTATAGACCTCAATCCTTTTTTCTCTCTGCAATTTCTACGCAACTTCTTGATGTTGTAACTGTTCTCGTCACTTCACATCGAGACTCCCCTCGTGTGTGCTCTTTTTCTTACCTCCTTTTTCTCATCTTGCCTCTGACTATTTCCTTGCTAATCTTCATTTCGCGTTTCCTACGCGCGCTTTCTTATTTCTACTCTCTTTCTCTCTTGCCTCTCTTTCTCTCTTTTCCTGTTTCTCTCGCTCTGTATCTTCTTCCTGCCTCCTGTTCTTCTTAGTTTTCGCTTCTCTTATCGTCTTTCGATTTCGCTTCTGCAAGCTTTTTCTACTTACTTTACTGGCTTTCTTCTTTCTTTCACTTTCTTCCTATTATGTCTTATATCATTTCTCTCTATCTGCATTTCCTGAAATTCTTCCCACTCTTCCGTTCTCTATTCTAAGCCGTTCTGATTTTCTGACTTTTCCCCACTGCACTCTACTCACTCTACGCATGTTCTATGCATTTCCTTCCTCGTTTTTCCTTGCTTTCCTGTTTCTAGAAGAAGAATAAGAAGAAGAAGGAGCTTCCTTTCCGGCGGCCGCGCTGGCGCGGTTCGCGAGCAGTGCCAAAGATTACCTTCCTTTCAGTTTCCTTTCAACTTGTATCTCTCTCTTTCTCCATATATTTCTTTTTCTTTCTATATATATATATATATATATATATATTCTTCTCTCTCTATCTTCTCCATCTGTTACTGCTTCCTTTCTTTTCTTTTATTTCAAATCCTTTTTCCATAGAACGATTTATTCGTCCCAAGTAGTCCTTTAGTTGTTACAATACTTGTTGTTCCATGTGGGGTATTACTTCTCGCGCGGTGGTGGTGGTGGCGATGGTGGTGGTGGTTGTGTCGCGTGTCAACAAGGGTTGGTGTCGAGGGATCGACCAATACGAGTTGACACGAGTCGACCCGAAGTGAAGATGCTATCCGGCCACACCCGGCCTAACAAAACGGATGCCATTTCCTATTTGCTCTACCTCTTCCCCTTGAGCTTCCTTCCTCTGGTGTTTGGACCCGAGTCGCGTACCCCTCCCTGGCCTGGGGTCCCTGTCAGAGGTACCACAGGCTACTGTCCGGGCTCATGTCCCTGGCCGCCTGCTTACCTCTGCCTCCATCATCCGCTGGTTACTCCTATGGGGGAGCGGTTCGTTCTTCGTTCTGCCGACGTCCTCCTGCTGGTATCTGGGACATTGAATGTTGTCGCCGTTGTGGGCGGTACGTGGCGCGAGCTCGTCTACGAGCCTCTCTGCAAGCGTACGGGTGCCCGGGGCAAACTTTGGTGAGCGAACATGCAGATGCAGCGCATTAGACGCCATTGCTACTCACCTCCGTTGCGCGCTGTCCCACGCGGAATACCACGAGAGATAGAGAGACAGAGAGAGACAGAACGAATCAGCGAACTAGCCAGCGATGATCGGCAAGATGGATCCTCGCCCGTGATATCGGGGCTTATTCTCACTATCCTTTGGTTTCGCTTCGCTAGATGTACATTTTTCCGGCTGTCTAGGGCCACTTTCATTGGAGTTAAGCCTCTCCTCCTCGCCCTCCCTCCCTCTCCGGGTGATGGCCGGTTGTTATCAAACAGGCAAAAAAAAAACCAACTGGTTTAAAACAACAACGCCAACCTATCTGCCATCGCGTCTGGTGACGGTATCATTTTGCGCATAGTGTTAGAAATAATAAATATACATACAAACATACATGCATACATACATACATTTAGAGGCTGATACGTGTGAGTCGATAGAACGTCAGCTACAAATGAAATTCCCGATGCCGTCGCAACGGTGGTCGCGAATATTCGCGTTAGACTGGGAGTGCCGCAACGCCGTGCATCGACAGCAAGTTGCATCTTGCACGTTCGTGCAGACCTGCACGAGTTCGAACAGCTGGTTGAGCCAGACAAAACGAGAGTGAATGAGTGAGTCACACAGAAAAAAGCGTGCAAGTGACCTGCAGTGAACAGTGGACGATAGTTTCCTAGACAAAAGGTTGTCGGCTCAAACCCGCTGAAGAACTGTGTCTCGAACTCGTCGAAAGCGTTTGCCGGCGAAACAAAGCACATTGTAAATATTCTAGTCGTTAGAAAGTTTAATGTTATATGTAAATTAACAATAAATTAATGTTTACCCGTTGTACTATTGAATCTTTACTAGCGTCGAAGACGTCACGTATATGCATATATATATATATATATATATATACATTTAAATAGAATCAGCGCTTTTTTATGGGTTCACAGGTATACATTACATCTACTACCACAAGAAGAACACGTGAATATGAAACAACATACACAAAAACATCTTATTTTTGGCAAGCAGAAGACAATTATTGCTATATATATATATATATATATATATATATATATGCGAATATACCAGTTGCGACAGTATGTGGCACGGTATCGGTTTTTGCGGTAGGGCTAGTTTTGGGCGGCTGATTTGAGAAGTTTTAAGATTTACTTTTTAATAGATAAAAATAAATGAAGGTATTGAGATATATAGAAAATAACTTAAATAAATGCTACAAAAAGCTTTGCAATTATAGTTATTACATTTAATATTGATATTCTAAGAATTTTATCTCACCGCCCACTACGCGCGCGGTGTGTATTCGACTCTAGAACTTGACTTGAAGGAAGCAAGCCCACCTAAGTTGGCCATTTCAATTGAATATGTTATGCGGTCATATCTGCTTCTTGATGCGCTAGACTTTAGTTCTCTACGGCATTGTCAGAGTCATGCGTAGGTTGGAAACCCACACCATGACTTAAAGAGCTATCTATCACGTAGCAGGGCCAAAGCGCGTGCAACAACAACAGCAGCAGCAACAACAACAACAACAACAACACAGCACAACAGTAGTACCGTTACCCACAACAACAACAACAACAGCAGCAGCAACAACAAACAACAACACAGCACAACAGTAGTACCGTTACCCGTAAGCTGGCCCCTTTTGGCTTCAACCGGGCCAGCTGTGCGAAGGGCCACGAACAGACGCGAAGTTTGAAACGTGCCAAGTCGTGGCGTCTGTAGTACCGCGTTTGTAGAGGCATACGTCTGCAAGCAGTGGTTATGGCACGCGCCCGCTAAGCCCACGCTCTTTTCTCCTTGGGTATTTCACGTCTTGATATTTTGTCTGTGCCTTCCTCTACTATCATCGGCTATCACACTACTACTACTACTACTAACTAGCCAGCACCTTCTTCCCTGCTAGTCCACGACAACAACGAATAAAACCGCTATTATGAATGACAACCAGTCAGCCTGTCAGCGAGACCACGGTCATACAGCAACGTTAACGACAATAGCGAAGATAGCACTTTTGTCGTCGTCATCATCATAATCGTCGCTAGTATTATCATCATCATCATCATGCAGGTCGTCAATAACAAATACAACAATAACGACCACAACAACAAAAGCAGCAGCGACCGCAGCAACGTAACGAAACGACCCAAACAGCTAGTATATATGCCGTCGTCAGCCGTCACACCGTACAGCGCGTCTAATAGACAGTCATAAATCATAGTAATAATAGGTAATAAATCAATCATATAAATAATAGGTAAATATAATTAGGTAAACGCTGTAACACTAACATCATCAACACACAGTCAAATAGAGGGAAAATACCCAGTCACCCATTGCCAGCTCCATAATAGTAATAATGATGAACGACTCCGACTCCGCCATCACCGCCACACGGTTGTTGTTGTTGCTGTTGTTGTTGTTGTTGTTGTTGTTGTTGTTGTTGTTGTTGTTGTTGTTGTTGTTGTTGTTGTTGTTGTTGTTGTTGTTGTTGTTGTTGTTGTTGTTGTTGTTGTTGTTGTTGTTGTTGTTGTTGTTGTTGTTGTTGTTGTTGTTGTTGTTGTTGTTGTTGTTGTTGTTGTTGTTGTTGTTGTTGTTGTTGTTGTTGTGTTGTTGCTGTTGTTGTTGTTGTTGCTCCAGCCAGCGACAGCACCGCGCGACACGCGCGATGGCTGCGACAGAACCGAAACGCCACAGGAGCGTTCAGCTCCGGACACCCAAGATTGGGCCATCGACCGTGGGACGGGGAGAGGTGGGTGAGGGGCACAGTCAACCCCAGCCGTCGCCCCCCCCCCCCCCCCCCGACGAATAGAAGAAGCTCTTGGCCGATGGCACTTCGCTTCCTTATCATCGACGACTTCCCATAGCGTTCCGAACTACGCAATTGCCCCGATAAAAGGATCGATAGATCGTTTGCTCGATCGGAAGTTATGACAAAGGTTTCACTTGGGACGGGTTACAGGCCTTTATATATACATGCATATATATATATATATATATATATATATTTATGCCACTGATTAAAGGAATCGTTGTAACCGATACACGGACCAGTAGTTCGCCAGCTAACGTTGGCTGAAATTAACACGGGACGGGTATTTTCGGAAAATCGGAACTAAATATTGCTACTGGCAGTTTGTCGTAATTATCTTAGTCGTAGTGTCTTATGTAGTAGTAGTAGTAATGATAGTAGAAGTATCATGTAGCAGTAATAGTAGTGATTACCGCTGTTGTATGTCCCGGGGGGTGACACTGTTATAAGACTAGACCGTTCGAAGTCGATTCGCTGACTTGGCTCAGACCGGCCTGCTGATGATCAACTAAATAAACATTACGTTACGCCATAGCTGGCGAAAACTTCAACCCTATTGAACCTGGCGGCGTAGTTTGATGACTATTTGTAGTAGATCTGGTGCTTTGTACAGACCTAGACACATTTGTACAGAAATGTATTTATTTATGTATTACAAAGAATATGATTTTTAAATAATATTTTTGTGCTAAGTTTCAAGAGCGTTTTGTTTTCGTTCATTGTTCGCGTAGTGCACGCAATGTCAGGCTGCTCCACCTCTAAAATTTGCTCGAACTCGACGCGATTTAAAGTTCCTCGAATTGCGCTCATCGTCTTGGCAACGTGAAATAGATTTAAAAGATCTTTCTGAAGCATCATGTAATGCATCATGTAATCTTTATTGTTGGAACATAAGTGTTCGCATGTGTTTTGTTTTCTATTATGGCCGAAAATAGTCCACTCCCACATTCACCTTGATTTTGAACCCACGACCTCGCGAATACAAGGCAAGGGATTTGCCACTTGCTCGGTAAATGGATGGCCAGTCAGATGGGCGAGATGGAAGGTGGGATCCATCTTATTCCCTACTCGAGCAATAGTACGAAACAGTATTAAACCCTCTTCTGTTAAACAAAAAGTCAAAACTGAGCAAACCGCTGCTGCAGTGATAGAATTTGCTCAACCGTACAGCCATTGTCATTTAGCCTTTTCTGGCGGGCCTACTGCATTAGCATACATATAACTCATGAATGGTGCCTTACTAATTACAAAACGAAAACATATAACAAATCGTAAAAATATAGGATTAATATGCACACGAACGCGTTTAAGATGTTTATGTAATTTTCTGTAATTCGATACGGTGAATTATATACACTTGTCTAAACATCTTAGATGCGTTTATATGAACATTTATCACAGATGTCTACAATTTGAAAAATTATTTATATTCTGTAATAAGTGGGACACCTCAGTTTACGTACTATTATTACTCATTACATAATACTTTTTTAATAATATTATTACTCATTACATAATACTCATTACAAAATATATTTTAGATTACAAATCGTAGAAATCTAGGATTAATATGCCTAAAAACGCGTTCAACGTGGTGTTTAAACAAATGTCTATACTTCACCGTATCATTGACGCCTGCTGTTTTTGGCCATACACGCTTGATATGGCTAGTGCGCTACCCATGGATGCTACCGGTCGGGGTATCGCCGGCTAGATTCCTGCTGTTGACCGAATTTACTTTGAGCGATGCTCATTGAGAAACGACGATAAACCATGCCGCTGAGCATCAGCGACTATGCTGCAACAAGATATGGTAGAAAAACCCTAGATATTTTAACAAGTAGTCGTATGCAGTTGTCTGCTAGAGACTAAGCCAAATATAAATAAAGTAAGAAGAGTGCCCTGATCTTGTGTAGCGAACCATCACATTAGTCACATTCCCTCGTCGTGCTTTCATTAAAGGACTTTTAAGAAAAATAAACTCTCCTGTCTAGCAGGTCTTTAACTCATCCATCTTGAAACACGGCTTGGCGGGTGCATAAATCAAAACATTATGAATATCACGTGGTATTTGGTAAATATTCTCGGGAATGTGACGTCGTTTTTTATTCAAGTAAAATCGGTCTTTCCGATTTTTTTCCATTGGCAGCCGTCACCATATTTTGCTTCGCCTAAAAACAGTTTTATATTCAGTGAAATTGGTTTTTGATCTGCCGAATACAATTTTGTCTGTACTGCTATGTAATGTTCTGTCTGAAAAAAACAAGTCATCTCTCTAATTCGAAACAGGCGACAACATGTGTGCGACATAGTTCCCACTTCTAGACCGATCTGGAGGGCGAAGTAGGTAAAAGTGCACTTAGTTTCCAATAATAGACTTAATAGCTATAAAATATTGCTCTTCACCTTATAGTACAGATACAGCACAGACCCTGCGTCTTATAAATGTATATATATATATATATATATATATATATATATATCCAGGTAGTTCAACAGGTTCCTAAAATGAGAATTTCAGACATCGAATTTTGGCGCGCTTTCACCGCTATTGGAAACGGCAACGTTTCGACTGCTAGCAGTCAAAATATTATGGAGATTGGCCGTTGCGATTTCGTTTGATCGCTTTTCCCGTGCAACGTATCGGCGTGATTTCGAAAAATTGAGAAAATAGAGTTTCGAATGGTTATCAAGCATTTTTATTTCAAAGGTTGGAATGCGACCCAAGTGAAAACTGAGTTAGACGAGGTGTACGGTGATTATGCGCCATGGTTTGCTACTGTTTCCAACTGAATTAATGAGTTAAAAAGAGATCGCAGGAGCACCGAGGATGAACTACGCTCAGGACGCCCAAAAACGGCAACTGATGAGGAAAACGTGGAGAAAGTGCGGAAAATCTTTGCTACAGATAAGCGAGTGAACATTAGGGAGATAGCGGACGTCTTGGGGATCAGTTTGGGTAGTGTGCATTTCATCCTGCACGAGAACTTGAGGATGAAAAAGCTCAGAGCAAAATGGGTGCCGCATTTGCTCAACCAAGGCCAAAAAGACGCGCGTGTTTCAGCTTCACAGCGAAATTTGGCCAAGATGTCGAAAAATCCGTCGGATTTTTGGCGCAGATTCGTGACCGTCGATGAAAGCTGGGTCCATCACTACACTCCCGAGACCCAAGAAGCATCTAGCCAATGCTGTGCACCTGGTGATGGACCTCCGAAGAGGGTGCGAACAACGGCATCGGCCGGAAAGATGATGGCTACGGTTTTTTGGGACCAACGTGGAATAATTCTGGTCGACTACCTTGAGAGCGGTAAAACGATCACGGGAGAATATTATACAAGACTGTTGGACTGCCTAAAGCAATAACTCATCGTGAAACGGCCGGCTTTGCAGAAGAAGGTTATCCTGTTTCACCAGGACAATGCTCCTGCACACAAGTCGCGGCAAGCATCGGCAAAACTGGCCCAACTGAGGTTCGAACTTATTGAACAACCTATTCTCCAGACCTGGCCCCCTCTGATTATTTCCTCTTCGGAAATTTGAAGAATAGTCCCGGTGGAAAGCGTTTTTTCCAGCAATGCAGAGGTTAAGGCTGCTGTCAATGCCTACTTTCAGTCTAAAGACGCGGAATTCTACTTAAGAAGTATAAATGTTCTGAAATCTCGGTGGAAAAAGTGTATTGAGCTTCTCGGGGAGTATATCGAATAAGAAAAAATTAAAAACAATATTTGAAAAATTCTTGGTTTTCATTTTAAGAACTTGTTGAACTACCTGTATATATATAATTGGTGTACGAATGATCAGCGCTATGTTTCAAAAACATAGCTCCGCCCGTTCCGCAATATTTTTTCATCGTAAACAGATAATGATAGATTGTGGACATGAATCATAAACAGACAAATTAGCAATCATAACTAACCTCGTGAGTACACAATTCGTAAACTTGTGCAAACACTTCACAGGACAGGTTCAGTACTTCATGTGTGGGGTGTCCCGGAACATCGCAAGGCGTTCGTTGGACTGAAAGTAATGTTGCAGTGGCCCATAGTGTGAAACAAAGTTCAGAGACATCAGTTTGTCAACGTGCCCAATAACTTAGACCAACTTCAACCTCGTGCATCTCAGAGCCGAATCTGGCGATATATTCATATGAAATTCAGCTGACGCAAGAGCTAAAGCTCTGGTTCGAAAGAGTCATTGGACTCTGTTTTGTTCACTTCGCGGTGAATGGCGAGCGTTGTCGCAGCATTATCCGTAGTTGTTATTGGCCGAATTTGAAATTCGGAATCAATGCAAGTGAACTCTCGCGTAACGGGGACATTCACTGGCTTTCTATATTTTGCGATTTAACATTTCTAGATGTTTCTCTGAAGGCTTTCTTAAAGACTCAAGTATTCGCTAATAGTCCCACGACCATCAGCAAACTGAAGGCAAACAGAGAAAAGTGCACTCATGTAATTGAGTCTGACATATGTTGGAAAAAAAGCTAAAAATGGCTCTCCGATATTCAACTTATAAAAACCAAACAAGCTTACTACCTCGCAATATTATTTCTGTCATAAAAGAGCAAAATAAAATATTAAAGAAAAAATAATAATTTATGTGTTTTTTATCTCATATGTTTTACAAACATCATATATATATATATATATATATATATATATTCAGAACGTGGTTTATTTTCGAAACTGCGAGAAACTATATATATAGGGAGAGAGATATATTTATCTTGGTCAGATAATTTAGTGTCGTGACGTCTGTTTATATAAAATACACAGTATGTTAATATAAAGTGAATACGCAGAACACGTAACACATTCAAACTTAAAGAATAACATATATACTCAGACCAACAATTTGCAGTTTACGCACTACCTACAATGACATTTGCAGCACTCACTCTTTTCCGGAGCGTAGGCTCAGTTCCTTTCCAGCCTTTTAGTTGTGTAGCCACATAACTAGGGGGTTGCCGGGAGGCCGTCTCCGGCTCTGGTCGGCCAAGCCTACACAAGACAACGCGACTTGCTTAAATTCCTAGTGCTAGCGTTTGGTGACGTTTGAGACGCTGGGTGGCCCGGACCCGCTCGTCACACAACTTACGCACAATGTATCGCAGCGACTGGCGGGTGACAACGCCTAGCTAGATAGCGGAACATTTTTGCATAACCTATTATGCCTAAAATTAGAATAAGCGGTGTCTTCTGAAAGGAACAATGACTGTGCCCCATGTTAACAAATTTGCTTTCTGTGCGAGCAGTTTCTCTCAGGCATTCGGCATTAGTGGATTACACATCATATTCAGCCGACGCGGGCGCCTTTTATTTTTGCGGTAGTTATTCTTTTATCTAATAAACAATACCCACATCTACCGCAACACACTGCTGTGCATAATGTATTACTTATTTACCGCATTCAAATGTGTGTATCATACAACCGAGTGTATTCGTCGAAATCGTTTTGATTCGAATATATTATGACGGGCAGTTGATTCCTGTTCCCTGTTGTCTCAACGGGAGATAAAGTATAGCGACCTTCTTCAAAGTGCCGAATAGTTGTCTGAGGGCTTTTGACATAGTTCTGAGAGCAGAGCTGACAAGTGCATTAAAACTATTCCTCGTGAAATTCGTTGGACGAACGCACGAAGTGGCTAATCGCACCCTTCATCCGAATTTAGAAGCCTTGGCTGTCCGGGCGCTTATTTGCAACTCGCTTTTGTTAAGGCTTTGTGGTACGCCCGGGATACCGCGCAGAGCCCGCCGCAGACCCATCCGATTTCTTGACCTCTGTGGTGTCATGTCGGCCCAAACGGACGCAGCGTAGAGAGCCGTGAAGGCCGCTAGGGTCAGATGGGCCCGTCGTGCCCGCTGGCCCCGCCCCTAAAGGTAAGATGTGAGCGAGATTTCGTGCGACGCTGGCCACTTTCCTTACCACGTAGTTTATGTGGGACCGGCATCAACTCCCACATCGGCCAAGAAACGTAGCATCGCTTTTGGTAGGTACAAAGTGGCCCTAAATGCATCAGCAAGCATATGGGCTTATACGTTGATCCCGTGCCCCCCGAGCTTGTGGATGAGAGTAAGGTCGGCACGTGTCCACATACTTGAAAAGTAACTGGCGCGTAGTAGACTCGAATCGAGTTCCTCTTCAAAGAGAGAGATTCGCGATCTCAAGCAGTCTGCACCGTCTGAGCTTTGGCTTGAGATGAGCTCACGACCCGGCAGCCGACGCCCCCCGAAGACGGAATCACAGCAAAAAACAGCTCAAAATCATCATCCCTGCTAAGAATGAGGGTTGACTGGCAGGTAGTAGGAGAGGGCACAGAAAACAGTGACCAGTTTTCTACAAATAAACTTGGATAAGTGTTAAAAAGACCATTGAGAAGCCAGGAAACAGCATCAGGGCCATCAAGAATCTGATGAGAGCCAAAAAACCGAGCAAGATGGCTTAGTGGCAAGAGCCTTTGCCTTGCATTCGGGAGACCTGGGTTCGAGACCCGGACCGGCCACTCTTAAAATTTGTTGTTATGGTTCCCAATTTAAACAGGGTGAATGCCGAAGTGGATTAATTATCGAAAAAACGGAGATCACAGATATCTCAAGAAAAAGAGATGGTGCATTACCATCAACCCCCCATAGAAAAAAAATAAAATTATGGATTGCAAGAGACGCCCCTCCATCTTGCCCAGCGACGGGCGGACAAATTGCTAAGCAACTACACGGACTGCCGACGAACATGTAAAACTATCATCGCTCGAGCAAAGGCGACAACGTGGCGGGAGCTCGTGCCGACAGCCAAGCTTGACCCCTGGGGCCTACCTTACCGGGTGGTCACAGATAAGCTTCGCCCCCTTTGTCGCCTGAGAAGATTCTGGAGCAGGTTCGACTGCTTTTATTTAGCCAGTCCTCGCGCCCGTTGCAGTCCTTCTTCGTTCGCCCAGGCGGCATCATAGCAGGGTAGATGAAATCTGACGTGCGGTCGAAACGCTGGCACCCAAAAAGGCACCCGGCTCCGGTGGCGTGCCACCCGGGGTCAGTTGACTTCTGAAAAGGCAGCACCCGGAGAAGTTGGGCATGGTCACTCGACTGTTAAAAAACGGAACGGAGCCCCAATGCAAGCGTGCTCATTCTAAAGCGGGACTTTACCTCCTATAGACCAGTTTGTCTACTGGAGTTAGTAGGCACACTGTTTAAAATGAAATAATAGAGCGTCGAAATGCGGAGATTGAAAACCTTCATTGCCTGTCGGGTGACAAGTATGGCTTCCGGCGGGGCCAGTCAACGATGGACTTGCTCCATCGGATCCTGCGGAGGGCGTATCAGAAAACTACGAGACCCCTAAATACCCAATAATTCGTTCTCTTCATCTTCTTCGATGTAAAGAACGCTTTTGATGTAGCGAACTGGCCATTATCTACATCTTGCCCCACAGTAGACGGGGGCAACTTACCTAGCGGGCCAAAAAATGATACGTTAAGTCAACCTGACTATCGCGGACTAGGCTATCCCGGTAGAACAGACCGCTAGGTATTTGGGCGTCATATTGGATACCGGTCTTACGGGTAACCCGCATATTAAGCACATCGTCGCCAAGGTCAGCAAGAACACTAGCCGGGATTCTCCCTCGGGAGGGGCTACGGACGGGTGCTACCGGCTGCTGCTAGCCTCTGTCGCAGAGTCCTCGTAGATGTACGCGGCGCCGGAGTGGGCCAGTCTAGCACTACACACAGCAGCGCCGCAAGGCCCTTTGGGTCTGCCAAGCATATCCCGCGGTGAGCACTGAGATGACACTCGTCCTGGCTCGACAGCTTTCCTGGAATCTCCTGGCCCGGGAAAGAAGCTAGCGTATAACGGATAACGCAACGGCTTTCACGCAAGCCCGAGGGGAAACGCTTGACGAATGGACTACGCCTGGCCCAGGAGTGCCCCGGGTAAACTAAACACGGTCGCTTGTCCCGGACCTCCGCCATTGAACGGTTAATATGAGGGTGCTTTTCAAGGGGCTATGGCAACCCAGCCCTTTGTAAAACGGCTCGATGCATCTACGGCCACGACGAATTCCATGAAAGCCAGTGAGCCCGCGTGAGGCTCTCCTATTACGGCCTGAGGCGACGTCGCTCAAGGATGCCATACATAAGAGGGGGCGGGGTGACCACAGCCGCCGACTGTAGCGGTCGCTCCCCCACCTCCCCAAGCACATTAATTGTGGGGTCATCCAGTAAGAGGACGGGCTTTAGGACCCCCACGACAGGGTGGCGTTGATCACCTTGTGCTTCGGCTGGTACGTCGATACCGTTTTACATTTCGCTGGCGCGTAGCATCGCCGCCGTCCCAGGTGGCAGTTGTAGCAGTGCAGACTGCGCAGCTCGTCTGAAGATTATTTTAGCTTCCGATGCGGCCGCGCGCTGACGAACCGAGCTCGCACCGCTCAGGAGGCGATGATGCCGTTAGGATTGGGATCAGTCGCAGCGCCGCTGGAAGCCAAGAGAGATCGGTGAGAGTGACGTAATCCTCGGGGGCCTTAGCCGTGGAGATCTTGGCGCCCAAGTAAGCTTTCGCTGCTGCCGGGCCGTCAGGGGAGCAAGACAAACAAATCGCCGTCGTGGCTGTCTTACGAGGCCAAAAAGGGCAGGTACTGGCTTATAGACTGTTCCCAGCCCAGGTTCTTTAGCTTGGTGATATATTGAGGATCCAGAGTCGTTCTGGTCCATATTGGAGTCGTCCAGCAAGTTCGCATCAGTTTTATCAACCGAAGCATTGGTGCTGCGCTGCTAGCCGGCACCGCCGCTTGGGACGGTCACACTTCCGGGAGCAGGGAGTGTCTGAAGGATCCGGCTGAGGCATGAGTTGTATACGTGAAGACTACGGGAAAAGGGGGTAGGTCGCCCTAATGTCCGCAAATTAGAGAGCCGCCGGTCGGCACCATTGGCTGTTTCTGATTTGCGGACATTAGTCCGTTTTGGGCGGCGTTCTCACTGACGGACCATATGGAAAGAAACTGCTAGTACTGTGAAAGAATTACCAAGTACACGCCCTGCACTGTTCATACAAGAAGAGAAGGCGAGTACAGGCACCTGCCTGTACGGCACGCTGAGAGCTACTTTAGGAGCTTTAGGGATACAGCTTTCAGTAAGAATACGAATATAGTTCGAGGAATAAAACAGGACCTGAAATTAAAACAGAAGAAGCAGTTAGAGAAAAGATACCGTAGGTAGAAGCGTGTTTCAATGTCCTACTGCTGTTCTTCTGCGTGTGCAGGGCAGCCCGTGATCTTCTAGATAATATATTGAATATAGGGGATCTAAATCTGTGTCTGTCTTTCGGGGATAGATTTTCAACAAAGAAGACAGTTTTACTATATAATCTGCAGAAAAAAATAAGCGATTAGAGCACAAACAAATAGACGAGACTCTCTCTGAGTGATGATATACGGAATAATAGTGGCAGCTGATATGTCCCCAAACCAAGAATCGGAGCTCCCAGATTTGCCAGTAGCTTTGAGGTAGGGTTTAGGGACCCAAGGTGTTAATAGATCATATTGAGTAATTGCACTTGTTGTGATTGACTAAGGTTCCACCACTAATTAAACATGTCGGACATATCCGCGTCGTCCCTACGTGCCCCTTTGGATCGCCGGCTTGTCCAGGGGATGTATCGGATGTCGTGTATCCAGCATAGTTTTGGTCCACACTGGCGTCATCCAACAAATCCGCATTAGCTATATCAACCGGATCATTAGTGCTGTCCTGCTAGCCTGGGATGGCCATTAGTCCGGGGGCCCAGAGTGTCCGAAGAATCCGGCTACGTTATCCCAAATGCTTGCAAGTTAGAAAGAGCCTCTACTGCCGGGCTGTGTCGGGTGGCGTTAATCCTAAGATAAAAGTAAATCCTTATATAAAAAAATCGGACTTGATTAGGAAAAGTATCTTGCTCATGCTGTTTAAAGATAAGATTTTCTTGTCCCTGTCATGTTAAAAAAATGTAGCTACGAAAGGAGTTTTTCAAGGCGAACTACTAATAGCTAAACATACACAGCTCGAATGCCTCGATATCTACGCAATGGCATTCAGGTAAATAAATGTTTATTATAATCAGTTGTACACATGTGGGATTGAAGGTAACAGACAAGAGCTGAAAGATTCTTGTCTGTTACCTTCTATATGATTAGTTCGAATATGTAAACGGGTGAAAAGCCTGCGCTCGGAAATAACTAAATACTAATTGAACGACTTAACAACAGTATTGTGGTTAATCTTGAGTTCTTTAGAGAGCGGCAAGCGTTGGCCCCTATTGTATCTACAGGTGTAAGACATACTCTCTTAGTAGTGGAAGGTCTTCCGGACCTCAATTCGTCGTCCAAACTTTCCACTACAAAATTCCCCGAATCATCTTCAATAGACTTCTCGTCAATGTGGCAGCATTCCAATGGATCTCAGCAGCCCTTCCACTTTTTGGAAACTAGTAAGATGGTAGATATTGAAATAATAATAATATAGGTTTTGTAAAATCATTGTTGTAATAATTAAGTATGTTTATGATGAATTAGTTTAAGTTTTTCATGTAGAGCATTTATATATCAGTATGTAGCATACTCATCTATCTACTTGTACGTCTATATACGAGGAGTATACAGGAAAGAGAGAGAGAGAGACGAGCAGCTAAGGACTTCATATATTGTCATCGATAAGCGTGGAACAATTTTGACCAACCTTAAACATTTAGGCTGAACATTTTTGAATAAGTTTATTGTAAACTTACAACACGTATAGCAAGTGGGCGAAGCAAAGCCATCATAATTTGTTCATTGCTTACTTTTTAAGCTGCCGCTCGAGGGCGAGCAGTGTAATATGTTATGTACAGATCATATCGCATACTAATTATTCTCCCTTGCATACCCATGTACTACCTCTCCAAAACTCAGACAAAAGGCATGCAACAAAACTTATTTACTATTGCTTGACCTATAGATCGCACTTTGGAAGACCCACAGAGTCAGGAGTTCTGTCGTGAGCTTGACGGTGAGAGCTATGATCAGATGTCCTAGCAACGCTTTGAGCCTATGTGAGCTGCTGTCTAAATCGGAGTGAAGGAGGCATTGGCGGCATCTCCACTGAGCCTACGAAAATGTATTTTATAATGTATTATATTATTTTAAGTATTAAATTATTATAAATATATTAATATTTAAATTTATAATGTAAAATTTGCAACTAGTATAACTCCATAGAGTAGGTGGTCCGCAAGATAGCGACCACGAAGTCGTGGAATAACACCTAGGAGCGGTCAATGGCAATCACCTGCTTCGAAGTCTTGCATCAAGACAAGAAAAGGGGGAAATACTGAAATAAAGACAAAGAGCCACAATTAACGGATAAAGTGACAACGCAGAGTTAATCACGTCTACGTTATGAAAGCAATCGAGAATTGAAGTAACCGAGGGCTAACATTGAGTTCAACGTGACCAGATTTTTTAAGACGCTACAGCAGACGGTCAACGCACACGCTGTCAAGAATCTCTGTTTGGCCACCTCAAATAGATTCCTAATCGAAACGGTCAAGAGAGCGTTAAAAGTAACTATTCAAGCAGCTGAACCGGTGATACCCCCTGACCCAGTACACGGCTCACAATAGCCTGTACGGTGCCCGCGCAGGAGACAGCTAATACTAAGACTATTACTACTATTACTACGGACCACCATGGATATCTGTGCTTTTGGTGATGGTTTCGCTCCCATGCTCCCATTTGGTCATCCTCGAAGCAGGACACTTTACAAGCCGCTACGCCCTATTTAAGTCTATGACGACGAGGCTCTTGAAGCTAAGGGAGTCGCTCTGGCAGCGATAGTTAGCATCACCCGTCGGGACCGCCCGTTTGCTGAGATCATGCACCTTGTCTTCGGGGTTTACGCCCCCCAAAACAGAGGGCGACTTTAAGCTCTCTGCAAACTAGCTGCTAAACTTTTTTGTAAAGAAAATGCGCTGAGAATAGCAGCAGGATGACTGACCCGTTTCAAATGAGTTTGGCCAACTGGGAGGGGTAGATAGCGTAATTAACAGGGCGCATGCTTTAGCAGCTCTAGCTAAACTACACTTCCACAGTGCGTTTAACACTTTGAGGCGACACAATCTCATGAAGCTATTTTTTTTTGAAACAGTCCTACATCTACGTTGCCATCTAGATCTCGCAAATCGTGAGCCCTTACAACATCCCTTTAGCATGAGATCTCGACCCTTTTTAGACATCTGCCGGAAGATACCAGCCAGTCTAGACACTTAGGGACTCCAGCAGCGGCGATAGAAGTTCCTCCTGCCCAGTTGCTCCTGACCCAACGAAATGAAACTAAATTTGTTAGAAGAAGGTCTTATTTTCCTTAGGAGCGTTAGAGCAACCTAGGACATTCACACGGATAGTTTGTGGCAGATGTTTCTTCATATCCACCAGCAGCCTAACCGACGTCACTACCGAGAGGGCCGGAGAGCTGCCAGACGAATCCAGCAGCCAAAAAAAATCTGACTGAAAACCAGTCAATCTCCAGACTCGAAACATAAGCGTGGCCCCATGCCCTACCGGCCAACAAATTTCGGCAACATACGCGTTCAGCTGTAGGGATCTAGTATGTGTTCTGCCACGTCTTGGACTATTGCATCCGCAGGGTGCGCTAGCTGCATATCTTGACACGCAGTGATTAACTCCGCTCGACCGGAATTTTCTGCGTACTTGAGCCCTTAGAACTAGAGGCTTGTCCCCATTTTCAATATATTTAGAAACGACAGATCGAAGTGAAATTCTCAGTCCTGGGAGGTGTGGTTGAAATTCTCGGGTGGGTGAGTTTGTGTTACACGTTCATTTTGGGCAACTTTCCATCCTTGAAGATCCATGCACATATATTTACATAGTTTTTTGTATGGCTTAGGCACCAACACGTTTTCATGGGTGAATACGCTCCTACGCAGCGAAAAACGAAGCCCTCAGCTAGGACTCTCGATCGCCCTGTTAACGGTAAGTCCTTAAATACAAGTGTGTATATATGGGCTTTCCTCAACACCAAAAATGTACCAGCAAGACTGGTGCCAACCAGATCCAACAGCCCAACGACGAGAAACGAATCCAACTACGGCTAAATACAAACTGGCTCCACTCGGACCACTCTTCGAGGTTGCAGTGGTAACGATTCTCTACAATAGTTTTGGTCTATCTATGTCTATCCTCAACAAATAGAACATTGTGTGAAACGCAGCAAAACTCAAACGCATGAAAAATCACACGTTTCTTGAGCGATATAATAGGATCAAAAGAAAGTCCGGGCGTGGGCTTGCGACGGCTTGATGAGATCATCTAGAAATCAACCCGAGCTGACGAGACACCAGTTTTCCGTCGTTCAAGTGAGACATAGCAGCTCTACCTAACCATGCATCGTGGCAGGAGCAGTTCTTAGTGGTGATAAAAGGCGACATCAATTAAGTCGCTGTCGAGTACCGTGCCATCTAAATGGTCGCAGACTAACGCGTATGCGTATGAAAGTACGGAAGTTCCAACAGGGCCGGAACCGGCAACAACTAGCCAAAAAAAAGTGTGTGTTTTTGTATGGCTCAAACAAGTGTACATCTATATAATCATAATTGTACACATCTTTTATGAAATCAGAGTTTATTGACTCTGTAGTGTACTCTCTCTGACCAAAACTAGAGCTAAACTTGAGCTAGATGTTTAATTCCCTAGTTAAACGCGCGTAATCATACTTCTTAAAAAGGCTTACCTCTTTAGACATTCGTGATGCCTGACGTAGGTTACGTAAGTAAAGACGTAGCAATGACGTTGTTAGGATTCCCTATAGATCGTCAATCTGACGCCGGCCAGATCAGACACGATCAATGACTATGAACAAGCTGACCTCTGACACAATACGCTACGTCAATGGTCATCACACGTGGTCGGTGTTACAGTGATACTTAGCTAGAGTGAAAATTTCCACTGTTCAGACCATTCGGACCTTGCCCTGTATATTATTGGTTGTATAATATAATAATAATAGTAACAATAATAATATATATATATATATATATATATATATATATATATATTATACTATTCAAGGAAATGTTTAGTTTGTTAACATCAAGTTTACATGGTTTAGAGTATGTTTTGTCGCTACAAGCTTTGGAAGAACATTATTTTCACAACGCGTTGTCGTATGGATGATGTTGAACATCTTTAACATTAGTTCGGTATGACTTTTTGATATTTACGAAAATATCACAATAAAATTCATACTCATACTTACTAAAAGGTTTACTTTATTATACGTCTGCGGTGTTGCCTGAAGTAAGTTAAGTAAATACGTAGCTATGATGTTTTTAGGATTCCTTTTTATAAATTGTAGATATGACGCCGGCCACACCAGACACTATCAATGACTATGAGCAAGCCGATCTCACACAATACGCTGCCCAGGTTAGCAGACAATGGTCATTATACAGGATCGATGTTACAGTGATATTTGGCTAGAGTAAAGATTTCCACTGTTCAGACTTTTTACATTTTTTCTCTACATTTATAGTAATTTTCCAGCATAGTATGCACTTTTTCGCCGGTATTTACTGCATAACTTATTTAGGAGTCGCTGGTCTTTCCTTAGACATGGGTTCCAGACTGGGGTTGCTAATATGTTATTATAGGTAGTACGTACACCTCTAATAGTTTTGAGTATATACGTGGATCCCTAAGTATGCATGAACGTGCAATACAATTCGCTCTCTGTATGCAATCTTCCAATTCCTTCTTAAACCGATGTCTGCTACGTATTATAAATATATTTCCAAAGATATTCTCGGTTTGCTCATATAAAATAGGTAACAATATATATATATATATATATGCGTGGTGGTTTTACGTCTATCGTCAGATTGGTGGTTACGGTCGACAATAAACTATACCGATTTGCGCATTGTTTAAATTACTGACCATACACGAATATAAAAAAAAGCCTTTCCTAAACTAGCCAATTGAGGAGAGGCTTTTTTTTAGATTTAAACCCAGATGCTTTGGGGTGGAAAGCAATGA
Source organism: Dermanyssus gallinae (assembly GCA_003439945.1). Classification (NCBI taxonomy): domain Eukaryota; kingdom Metazoa; phylum Arthropoda; class Arachnida; order Mesostigmata; family Dermanyssidae; genus Dermanyssus; species Dermanyssus gallinae. Next base: position 28,439 of record QVRM01006100.1, read on the forward strand.
TTTTGCCGCTAACTGCACTGCGTAAGTAAAGGGACCGATAAGAGGCAAACACCAACGTGTGTCAGCATACTGGTCCTGAGCTTCGCGTTAAGGCCAGAAACCCCGATTTATTGCTGTGTACATTCTTAATCTATAGGGCTACAAAAAAAAGTGTTTTCGGTTTTGTCCGTAGAGAACCATTAAAAAAACCGAAAAAACTTTTTTGTAGACCCAATATTTAAAATTGGACATATGTGCATGTTTATGCGCATGTGGCTATCCAAAATGTATTGTATTACTTCATTATACCGTCAACGTTTATTGCATTTTTTAGATATAGTTTAATATAGACTCTTAAATCGCTTAATGTTTGTCAGTCGCTCGCAGAGCAGTTTATTCAGCTTCTTAGTCTGTCCAGCGTAGCACAGCGCAAACGCCGCCTTTAAGAACTACAATTAACTTTGAGGCTGTCCAAAGAAAAGAAAGCTTCGTACGTAAACTGCCAACGAAAGACAGCGTATGCGATACTTGTCGCACAGCGCAAGCTAGAGGGTAAATTTCTTGATGACTTGGCGATTTGAAAGGTATTGCTTTTCGACTTCATCTCATTATTGCAAGAAAGACGCATAGTAAGCAGCATTCGACAGATACCGAGTAAGTCCGGCGGTCCAGGTGATTCCGAGTGATGCTTTAATAACATTTTGATACGTCTACAATGCTCTTCGAATACGGTATCTAGTATCGCCAATAGTAAACGACAATTTACTGGCGTAGAACTATACTCCATACCACCACTTAGGAATATACCACCAAGGTTAGCGGCTTAGGAAAATGTCTAGAAAAGATTCTGCCACCCCGAACCAAAAATCAGTCGCAGGAGAAGACTAAACAACACCCTAAAGCGGCCGAAAGAACTCAATGGAAAATTTCGAAAAAATCCGTTGCAGATTGTAAAATCTTTATGTCCATAAACTACCAAAAGTTCGTCTACCTTTCAACAAAATTGTGCATCAGCTTAGACGATAAAAATGTTAAATTAATGGCTCTTTTTCAATCTAAGCGAGTTCTTTTCAGAGGACTTACAAACATACACCAAAATCATGCCAAAGTACCACGCCTGCGCTTCAGATCCTTACCAGCGTTAAGGCATTGAGTAATCTGAATCAATGGGGCATCACATTGAATAATTTGTTTTTTTTGTATGTCACTAATTGTATTTAATATATATTTTGCAAACGTTACAAGTCATTTTTTTAACAGCATAAACGAACTTGAATGTCTGTGTACGTAAGCTCGTGTACATATGCACGTGCATGCATGTGCGTGGTTGGTACTAGGTGTTCAAAAGTTTCAAAGTATCAAAGATTTGGAACAATAGGCCGAAAAAAGCACGCGTCTTTTATTGTCAGGTATAGTCATCCCAAAATTCAAGCATCTAGTCCGATGATCTTTTATACCACAAGCAGAATCTTCGGAACTTTCAGGCCCAAATGACTCGTCCACGGCAAACATCACATCATTGATGCTCTGATATGCCCTTCCCGAGAGATAAACAATCTGTAAGACAATAAATGCACAGCTGGCACAAAAGAGTGCAGTGCAACACAATACAAGGTGACTGCATGCGATCGTGTTTTCTTTCCTACGTACTCGATTAGCCTAAGTTCAATAGACTAAGTTAATAGTCAGTGGGTACAGTTCAAGTATATATTAAGGGTGTTTTCAAACAGATTTTAGTCAAAAGGGGGCCAGGTCCGGAGAATATGGGGGAGAACTGAACAATTTGGAATTTTGGAATTGCGTAATTTGGCCATGGCAACACAGTTCTCCTCTTCTGCATGGCGAGCCGTATTGCTATGATGCTTTCCTTCAGCTGGCCCGTAAGCGTTGCGTAGTACTCCACATGTATCGCTCTTCTAAAGAAATGTGTTAACTAAATAGAATACCGTTTGCATTCCAGAAAACGGTTTCCAAAGCCTTTCTGATCGTGCCATGTGCCTCTTTACGCTGGTAGGACGCCTTCTACCGCATGTGGTCCACTTCCTGGTGGCATCTACCCGTTCTAAAGTGACGTGAGGAACCCGTGTCTCGTCGGCGGTTACGAATCGGCCCAAGCGAACCTGCGAACTTCGTCTCAAAGGTTCCAAATTGCTCTCTGAAATTGACACGCGTGAAAGTTTTTGCTTTACTTTTTTCTATGCATGAATCCTGAGGTTGTTGTCAATGTTTGATGTATTGCGCAATAGCTGATGCCATTTCTTCCGCTATTTTGGGCAGCCTTCAATCAGCGGTCAGTCATTACGAGTTTGTAGGCTTCTAGTACAGTCTTTATTCCGAAGTTGTTTCTTTCTGTCCAGAACATAGTATCTCCTATGTGCCCATACTAGATTTTTAGAGTAAGACAATTTATTTGGCAGTGGTACTGTAGGCCGACACATTCGTACTGTAAACTGCATCTAATCTGGCTTTAATTTATGTTGCAGTTGACTCTTCAAAAAAATGTTTAATCATAACATTGCACTTGTTCAGCTCCGGTGTTACTGGAAATTCTGACATGTGACAGTTAAGCGACCTGCTACACACGCAATTCGAAGCCAATCAATATGATACAAATTTTTGATAGTTCCGAAGGATCTAGCTAGTATACGTATTTGCATGCGCGGTTATGTACGTGCAAATCGACACATGTATCTACATATGTGTACATATATTCATAACTGTACACATCCCCATTCATCTACAAACGTCTGCATATATCCGTAATTGTACACATCCTTCACATTTGCGTAATTGCCGTGCCGCAGATATGTTGCCTTGCATGAAAGGTGAGTCAATACTAAAATCATCAACATCATCTAACGCGCTTTGAGGGTACCTAATCCGCAGGCGTCTCAGGAACTTGTCTTGGACGCTTTCCACCAACTTACTGTATTTAGATTTCTTATAATCTATATTAAAATACAGATGCTCACCAGAACTGATTCTAGTCATACAGAATATTATATCAAAATGGGGCTTCAGTTATCTGAGTAGCAAAATAAGATATCGCTGTTTCGCCGAAAGCGTAAAGTGTACCTAGATTTTAATTAAACGCTGGTAACCATACTTCCAAGAACACTCTTTTTTTTGCATTCGTCTTAATACCTGCTAATAGCGACGCTGCCTGACGTAAGCTGAGCAAACACGTAGGAATGACGTCATAAGGGCTCCTCTCATAAGTAAGTCATCGATCAGGCGCCAGCTAAACGCGATTATGTGCAAATTGACCTTTGACTGCAATAGCACTAAATTGACATCACATATGGTCGGTGCCATTGTGATATTTTGGCTAGAATCAAAATTTCTTGACCTTTCAAATTTATCCAGTATATGATTGGTTATTATCCAGCATGTTTTGGTTGAATATATGTATATATATATATATATATATATATATATATATATATATCAAAACCGGCCAATTGAAGAGCGACGTGCTCTAGATTCAAGCGCAGGAGCTTCTCGAAAAGACCGGCATGAGAAGAAATTACCTATTTTCAAATAGTAGACTATCCAGAACATTGCCTCAATGTTACCAACGTAACGCATAAAAAACCCATATACTCATAGCCTAGCTTACCGTAAAAGTAGGATAGATGTGTACGCTCGAATTGAAGCACGCACCTACGAGTCCTGGCGCTTAGGAGTATAGCCCGCTTAAGAGGATACACCTGTGCGTGTCTATGCGCATGTGGTTATATATTTCAAGGTTTAATTCATTGAGCTCTGGTTTCGCAGGCTTATAGCTCACGTGTTGTCTGTACATGGCCAATGATAGACAGTGAATGTAACACGTATCTACTACACCAGCTTCTTGAATATTAGGCTAATCGAATAGTATTTATTTACTTCTTCATCGCGCTATGAAAAGGGGGTATGCTTAGTTTTAGTAAGAGATACAGAAAGAGGATGCGGCGTCCGACAGATGCCAACCGAGTCTGTTGACATAGCGATCATGAGGGATACCGAGCGAGACCTATACCATCTCGAGGCATTTTGGAAGCTCTCCGAATTCGTGACAGTCATACGACGCGGTGCCGTACCGCCAGTAATAAACAACAACCACCCGACATTTCTATTAATTACGGATGTAACGCTAATAATAGGTCATGTTGTTATTGCTTCTACATTTCTTCAAAAAGTAGTTGAATTATGAAGAGCAGAAACAACAGCAACAACAACAACACTGACAACAGCGACAACAACAGTAACAATTATTTTAACGACAGCAATCATGTAGTCAATGGCCACGGTCCAGAGAACCCTCCAGAGATACTGGCCCCTACACTGGACGCTTCGTAAAGATGCACACGTTCGCAATGATCCAAAAGTCATGTTCCCACTGTTAATAATAATAGTAATAGTAATAATAATAATAATAATAATAATAATAATAATAATAATAATAATAATAATAATAATAATAATAATGAACCATACATCATATCATACACTGAGATATACAGATGCGCACACCACGTGGGGCGAGGCCTGCCTCTCATTGGCGATTATATTTAGTTCATGCGCCTTGACTCTAATGTGATTTTGTACCGTCGTCAGGTGTCTGTTTGTCTATTGGCAGCCTCCACCTGCCATGTTTTTCGCATGTACGTGTAAGTATGTTGATAGTAACTAACTAAGACTCGGGTGTCGTTTTCGTCCCCAATGTCGCCGCCGTCATCGCGTCATTCTAGTCGTGAAGTCATCGATAGACAAAAGATAGATCACTTTGATAGATCAATTAGAAGTATTGTCCAACACAATTCCGAACCTTGGCGGGGTGAGGAGAACTGGGGTTTTTAGTGGGTGAGAGTCCCACACTAGGTTTTGTTGGTTGCCAATACCGACCGTGCATTATGCATTTTCCAAACCTCCCACATAAAAAAAAAAAAAAAATTTATATATACACGTATATCTATATTTTCATGAATCGTTCACATTTGTAAAATAGTTCACAGTTTCTCCAAGTCATAATTAATTAGCTAAAAATAATAATAATAATAATAATAATAGAGACGAGTTTTATTTTCGGTTTGTGTTCCATGCACCATGTGGTGCGTTGATGACGCAACTATTACAACTGCAGTGTTTCTGTTTGTGTGTGTGTGCGTGTGTGTATTTGCCTTAGGCGCGCTCGAATATCAGGGTGTGTCGACAGGGCACGTTGAGGTCGTGGTCCCCCTTACCGCTGTCGGTTCGTCGCCTCGAGAAGGAAGGCCCACGACGGTATACCTTCTACCGGGTATGCCCAGCCAGCCAGTCAGCCAGCCACACGAGGTTCTCAATCAAGCCTGCACTCACCCACCCTCACTCGTCTTGCATCTCCGTCGCCCTTTCTCTCCGCGCGGCGGCGTTTCTCTCGGCGGCTGTTTTTGCTCGGGCTGAGCTGACCACGTGCTACTACCGATGCTGCCGACGGTGAAGCAATAGCAACAACAAGACCAACAGCAACAAAAACAGCAGCAACAACAACAATAGCAACAAGAACAACAACAACAATAGCAACAAGAACAACACCAGTAACAACAGCAATTACAGTAACAACAACAGCAACTACAACAGCAGCAGCAACAACAACAAACATAGGACCAGTCGCAACAGCGGAAGCCCAACCCTATCGAACGGCTGGCCCACACCGCACCACCGCACAGAGCGCAGTATCAATGGTGGTGGTGATGACAGAGTTCACAACAGCGGTTACGGTTGGTTGCTCAGTGGGCTAGAGAGTAAGTGAGTTGTCGGTGGTGGTCATTCTCCTTCTCCTTAAGCAGCAACAGCAGCAGCAGCAGGAGCAGGAACAGCCAGATCGTGGTCGTGGTCAAGGTCCTGTAGTTCATCCTTTGGCGGCTCTACAGCGCGCGCCGCCAGTTTCAACCCGTTGACCGGTTGGTTGATCAAAACAACGACAAGCCAGCGGTTCTTCGTAGGGGTAACAAGTAACAAATCGTGCCTCTCCACCTGCTCGTGCAGCAATACGCACACGTGTGATTGCGTGCTCGTTTGTGTGTACAGGTCTGTGTGTACGCGGCGGTATGTGAGTGAGTTAGTGAGTGAGTGAGTGAGAAAGTGGGAAAGTCTCTCTAGCTGAGAGACACCGCCAGTAACGAGCTCTCACCACTATCACTGCTACTACGCTTACACCGACCACGAAGACAGACCATTCATTGACCATTCCTATAGAATCATACTTAGTTCTGTTGGTTGCCGGTTGGCTTGTCTAACTGCTCGCTCGTGTGGTGTTTGCTTCATGTTCAATTGTCGGGGTTGCACATTGAACAACAACAATAACAACAACAACAACAAGTTGAAACATCATCAACCTCTTTGTTGTGTCGTTAGCTGTCTTGTTGGCTCAATCTCAGCCGGCTTAACATATCTGTCTGCTATTTCACTTGACGGGCCGGTTGGTAGCAGAAGTAGTATAGCAGAGGTACAGCAGCAGCAACAACAACAAGTACTACTATTACTACTACAACATTAGCAACAACACCAACGACAACAACAACAACAACAACAGCAGCAACAACAAAGACAACAACAACACGAACGACAAGAACAAGAACAGATCGTAGTTGTAGTAATAGTAGCAGTAGAAGCAAATACCGGCACGTAGGTAGACCGACTGGACAGGAGACGCCGGACGGAGAAGGCCACTTCGGCGTGCACGGAATTTACGTGCACGCGCACACATTCATACAAACACGCATACCTGGCGTACCAGCGTACGTAACCGCGTAACCAAGCTGCCGCAGTGTTTACGGTTCTCGCTGTTGTCCTGAGGCCGCCACTAGGCTAGGCAAGCAGTGGCCAATTGTCAGTCGACCAGCCAGGGACCACATTTCGATCGATCGTCCGCGATACTGCTTCTGGCTTTTTACACCGGTAAGTAAGCAACTGGTGACGGTGTAAATCTCTAGCACATCGGTCATTGTATATATATATATATATATATATATATATATATAAATATATATATATATATATATATATATATATATAATTGCCGTATGTTTGTTATATATAACGCTGAAAAAATAGGACAGATACATATATATATATATATATATATATATATATAAATAGGACAGCGGTTTCAAATGCATAAGTCGACATCGAAAAAAAGATTTTTTGAGCTTGTGTAATTAAAAGGTAGATAAGGTTGTTTGTGTGTGTGTTCGTGTATCAGGTCTCAGCTTACGTAAAATGCATATATACTCCTATCTATAATTATGTCAGAATGCGGGGACTCTAAACTATGCCTTGTAGTTATCGCAATTGCCCTGGTATTTACTAGGTGAAACGCGTTGATAATTGCCTACTATGTGTATAGAGACAAAACAGAATGGTTACAACAATCTAAAGAAAACAACTTTATGACTTGCGGAAGAAAATTGTAAAACGCAGGCGCCATGAAAACGACATAAAGGGCTTCTTTACTCGTAGACTGCTATATACATTATATAACCTTTTTTTAGTTGTCATACGGTGTTTTTATTGGACATGCTATTTTCTTTTATTTGGTCCACTGTTATACACACAGAGTGCCCTAGGACTTTTTGAGAGCGACATAAGGCATTGTAGAGCTCGGTAAAGCAAATCGTTTTCCAATGGAACCTGGTTTCTGAGAAGTCTTGTTTCGGAGTGAGGGTTAATTTACTACAATTTGTGACACTAGTGTTTTTGCCCGGCATAGGAGCACAAAAGGTGCAATTGCGAGACAACCAGTCTTCCTATACAGAAACTAAGCACACCGTCGTATTCGTGGGAAAATCTGCTTTCTCAAGAGAAAAACAAAACAAAAAGAGCATATAATGCCGGCAAGAAGATGCGACATGGTCGTTTATAACAGAATTATCAAAAAGGAGTTCTTTTATTTGCTTTACACCAAATACATCAAAATCAATACCCTACGATCATTCACTCAAGCGCTCAAAACTAACACGTTCAGACAAACGACGAAATTTCATGACGATCATTTTGGTACCAAATTTATGGCAATGCAAGTTATGTTTGCGGAGTAATTACGCTTTTTCGGCGGGACGTCGACATTAAGTGCATGCATAAATGACAGTGAGGCGACGTTGGACACGTCGGCGGTAGTGAACGTCGCCACACAAATTGGTACCAAAATGATCGTCATGAAATGTGCGTTTGCCTGAATGTATTAGTTTTGAGCACAGTGAGTGGTTGTAGGTATTTGGTGTGAAAGCTAATAAAAGAACTCCTTTATGCGAATTCTGTTCTAAACGACCATGTCGCATTTTTGACCGGCGTTATATGTTCTTCGGAGGAAGCAACATTTTCTCACGAACAAGGCGGTGTGTTGGTGACGGTTAGTTTCTGTATAGGAGGACCGGTTGTCTCGCAACAGCACATTTTGTGCTTCTATGTCGGGCAAAAACACCAGTGTCACAACTTGTAGTAATTTTACTCTCGCTCCGAAACAAGACTTTGCTGAGACCATGTTTCATTGGAAAAAACATTTGCTTTAACGAGCTCTTCAATTCCTTATATCGCTGTTTGAATGACATAATTGCAATAAGCCATTCAAAGGTTTAAACCGAAAAGTTCTCTTGGTGGCGAAAAGAGTTGAATAATGGACAAGTATTCAATCAGATATCAAGACATAAATTTAACAGCTCAACCAGGATGTATATATTGACGTTTGAAATAAGCTATCTCACGTGTGACCTAAAATGAAATCTAGTATTATATTCACAGTGCGTGGGAGTGTGCACAACGTCTTGCACAAAAACTTTGAATTTTTTCGGCCCCCAATAGGCGTTTCAAGCGTCAATTTCTGTCTAAACTAAATACAAACAGGTGTGTTAAACAGAGTAACTCAGATATCGACCGTTTTTAAATGTTGTTTTGTTCCGGAAGACTGCCAGCTGAAATAATGGAATTTTTTACCCCATGAGAATATTTAGGGACACCGTACCAATTAGCACCTTATGATATGACCTATGATATGCCTGGGCGAATTCTGGTCGAAAACGAATTCTGGTCGACCCTTTAAAGTCATCAACCGGACTACCATGTGTCTAGTGCTACAAAACAAGTCAGTAGCAACTCCACACAGCCAAGCGTAGTATAATATATCTGACCCCACCGTCAGGGGCTTCAGTAGAATACACAGTTGTAAATACAGTCGAAATTTTCGGCGGCCAGCTAGGCGCCAGATGGGCGCCATTCATATCGCAGCAAGACCCCCGGTATTACCCTGAGTCATACACTAACGAATATTAAGATGCATACTATACGGTAGCCCTTGCCAGCAGGGAATGGACCCCTTTAGGTGGGTTGATGCATTTTATTACGGTGACCTGCTCAAGACAGACTCGTGCGTGCCAAGACTGTTCGGGTTTGAACGAACTATATTAGTAGGACGTTACGTGGCAGCATCGTTTGCTAGTTTGTATTTCTTTTTTCTTGTGCTTGGTTTAGTTGCTCTAGTTAGCTAATAGCTGACAAACTGTAATTAGCTGCAAATAACGCTCTTCTATTGACGGGCTGTGTCACGGTTCTCACTGAACTCGTGCACCTAGTAAAAACGACCAATGTCGGTAATTTGGGTGGATATAAGTGTCTCTCTTTCCCTTTCTTCCTGGCTTGTTTTCGCTAGGCCAACGCCCTATTGAAGGTATATGTTATATCTTTTATTAGAACAGAAATCATGAACAACACAGACTGTACATGTATGTATATATATATATTTATATATATATATATACATATATACACGCCACTTGTATAGAAATATAAATTAAGAACTAGGTGTATATATATATATATATATATATATATATAATTGTTAGCTCCGTTTGCAGCGCCTTTCGTGTTTTTCTAAGCCAGAAACACAGTGATTTATTGTCGTCGGTCAGCGGCGACCACCAAACTGGACAGACGGGTTGTTGCCCAGTCAGTGAACTGTCTCGTTTATAAACCAAACCCCTGTTCAACGGGCGGAACCCCCTGCTAGGGCCGCTAGTGGACTGCTGTCATCATTGTTGCTGCTGCTGCTGCTCAAACTCGTTGCCGAGGTCTCAATTGCTAGCAGCTAGAGCCACGGCAGGGACAAAGATATCACAGCGGTCATGTTCTTTCTCCTACTCATCATCATCATTCGAATCACAACAGTGCCGGCGAGATCGGCTCATCCGGCCAAAGGGACCCATGGAGGGGACTCTGTCATGGATAGGGGAGCTAGCATCACTACTGCCGATGCTCCGCTGTAGACGACGGGTGTATCGTATGTGCTGGGCGGACACTGTGATATAGCCGCCTGAAGGAGCACTTTAACCGAACACGAGGGTCTGGAGAACGTCTGGAGAACAACAACAACAACAACAACGACGACAGTGACAACAACAGAAAACAACAACAACAACTACAACAACAACTACTACAATAACAACAATTACAACAACAACACGTACGATAACAATAACAACAATAGCACGTAAGATAACAACAACGAGGACGACACGCACAACAACAATAACTGTCGTCTCGGAACGACGAAGAACAGAAACGCAATACGCCATCACCTGTTCTTTCCACGCGGCTCCTGTCTCAACGGGCAGATGTGCCATCCGTGTTCGTTTTGTGTTTGAGTAGTGACCATTGGTCAGTCTACCGATCGAAAGCGAAGGAGGCATGGTTCATGACATTGAACCTTTACGGCCGGTCGTATCTCGTTTCATACCTCCTACGGACGACACGGATACTGTAACAGCTGCCGACGAGAAGACTCCCGTTTTTGTTGTTGTTGTTGTTACTATCTTTGTTGTCAACATGGAGCTTTGACGTCATAGCCCAAATTCAATAGCATTTCGGCGACTGTCACAAACACATACTCTGGACTCTGGCAACTTGTTGGTGGTTACTGTTACATGTTATTTTTAGTCTTGTTGTTTATAATGTTCAGGTTCCACCTTTGATTGCTATCTTATATTGTGAACTCACAGAACTAAGTGGTTCGAGAGCGTTTAGTATCTTATAGAGAGAACGAGTGAGAGAGAGCGAAAGAAAGATAAATGAATCATCCATTGCAATCTTTAATTACGTAGGCATTCATGTGTAAAAACGTAAGCAGTGATTTCGGCGATATGAGATGTCTACACAGAAGAGAAGTAGAGAAGGCAGGGCTGGCTAAAACATGGCTTTGTTTCAACAATTTTTTTTGCGCCCAACCGTTTATGTTCCCTTTTCTATTTCCCCTTCTACAAAAACCAAGAGCAGGCGTTTCCATAAGACCCGTAACAAAGGGAAAAAACATTTGATCCTCTAGCGCTTAAACAGAGATTGCAGACGGTCGGTTAAGTGAACATTACACACCTCGACAACGCGTGGTGTTTACTTAGGCAACCGATCTGACATTGGGTGCCGATTCGTCAAAATGTGCGGTCTAATTAGCCCTTGGATGTGAAAGCTCTGCCCTGGTGAAGGTAATATTTTACGTCGCAGACAATTCGACGAATGGCACCGCGGTCGCAGTGGGCCACTACTATGTCATCCGCATACATAACAACGACGGCGTTTCTTAACTCCTCCCGTACATGGCGGGCTAGGTCTTAGATAAGCGAGGAGAAGGCCAGGGAACTGAAAGGGTCTCATTGAGGGGTCCCTACGTTTTGACTCAGCTGCAGCTGCAAAGTGTCCCTTATGTTTACTTTAAGGCGGTCTGCAGCAAAGAAGCTTACTCGTAGGAATAAACCACCCACCCCAGCCTGTGGAAATTTAATCGATTAGCAAATGATAGGGAGCTTTGTCGAAAAATTTGACACAATCGATATAGACAGCCTAAAAGTGACCTCCGGGCACAGCCAACACCCGCTCAACTTCCTCAACTTCCGACTAGAGTACATGGATCGCGTCCTGTGTACCTCGACCCTTCCTGAGTCCGAATTGCTCCGGAAGTAAGGCCTTCTCCACAGCTGGAAACACCCTAGAAATATTAACTTAGGGATTTTTTTAAAGAATTTATTCCGAAGCGATACCTTGATCCATTATTATTCTGTGTATTAATTTAGATCATGAAAGCGTTATACCCAAAACTATTAAGCGCAAACTCTGCGCAGATGATCTTAAACGTTATGGGACCATCTGGCACAGAGAAAGAGAGGAAGATAATGCAGGGAACAAATGCTCTATCCGCTTGGTGCGCTGAAAATGATATAATAATTTCGGTCGCTAAATGCGCCGTTGTGTGTCTGAAGGAGGACCACTTTTACACACTTGATGGAGGAGAGACACCAAGAGTAAACACCATTCGCGATCTTAAGGTAACGGTACACCTGAGATAGATTTTAACATTCACATCACGCAAACTATTCTGTTTATGTTCGCTTTTATAATCGTCTCGTAGTTCTCGATTTTATTTACGGCTGTGAAGTCTCGCGGCCACATTTAAAGAAACATATTAATGCAGATGAATAAGTTCTATTTAAAATCTTTGACGTATTGCACTAAGATGTAAGGTAGAGCGTAGCCGTCTCGACTTACTACCTATATCAGAGTGGCACGCGATAACAGATTTTTCATTGTATGCACGAATCTCTAAGTCCAATAGACTCCCCTGGACTTTTTAGTATCCGCAACAACAATTTGCGCATTACTTCAACCATATCGTCAAAAATTGTTGCACGATCTGACCGAATTAACAACATGTTTTCGTGGCGCATGGCGATAATGTTGAGAACTAAAAACTCATGATATAATATTATAAGCTACATTATTGCACACAATCGCAAATTATATTTTATATTGATTTTTCTGTACGCCTCTAATATTGTGCATTGTATATATCGAATGCATATTTTTTTGTGAATAACCATGAATATAATTATCTACCTTTTGAAAGCAATAAAAGAGCATTTGCATTGAATAATTATTGATTGATTCATGTACTATTATTAGTAGTAAAAAATTCACTGGAGATGTTATAAGTGCGACCGATTTACGTACTACTCGCGAACTGAACTTTAATGGGTTTACATTTTTGTCGCCTGGCCCAGGTTTATCGGTCTAAAAGCCAGAGTCACGCGGCGCACGAAGCACGTCCAATAATAATTTTGCTTTTTGAAACGCGGGTTTAGTATTATCATGTGCATGTATCACAACGACTACTAATTAACTAATTATATAACATCTACAAGATTGCTCATACTATTATTGCTCGAGTGTCGCTGACCATTCAACATTATCTTGGCGTTGCCTCTCTGAAGCTCCAATGACACCCTCTGTCTGAAGAACGCGGTCGATCTTGACTCCGCAGTGGTCTCAAAGAGCCTCTTCTCAAGATAATTATCAGTTTGAGTGCACCCTTGCCCCAAACGCCAGATAACTCGAAACAAAACGCCATTACCACGTGTTCCTCAAAAAGATGCGCGTATAGACGTCGTTTGTGCATTTCCCGTTGGTGAATGATGTGGCCGACGCCCACGCTGGCTATTGCACGATAGCCGAAGGCGTACGTGTCAGAGACGGTGACGTCCCAGGCCAGCGGTCGATTATGGTCCCAATCCCGGCAATAATAATAATACTAATAATAATAATAAGAATAAATACATGATAAAGAACAGGTGCAATTTCATTCGAAGGTTATGGAAAGTACTCCAATATTTTTTTCGTCCGAAATGTTTCGGAAATGCATATGCTTAAGTACTGTCTGCATGAGCGGCGGAATCACACGCCCACCAAAGTCAGCTTCCACTTCCCACTTTGCCAGGCTCGGATATTACTTTGGCAGTATTACCTCGAAGTAACTGTGAAGCACTGAAATGTATCTCGAGTGGAACAGCAAAATGTTCTGAAAGGTAGTAGACCGAACGAAAGCAGTGACGGAGCATCACTGCTAGGAAAATTATGTTTACGGTAACGGCGGTGTGTACCCTCTTGCAGTATACAGGATAAGTGCTGTTCTAGAGTTGGCATCTTTAGATGAGATGAGCTAATCAAACAGTGCTACAACGGATAATGCCATGATAACTAACGCAATTGTTTACTCATGAAGAACCTAACTGGCAAGTTCGTACAATAGCACATAATGTTATCATAATAAATGTAGTAATAATAATCATTATTGTATTATTATTATAAATGTAGTAATTAGCTCACTAATATAAATCAATTTGTTATCGTTCTTCAACAGGAACGTCACCATCGTCGTGGTGAAAGATGTATTCGAACGGCAATAGTGAGCATAAGCTCCATTTTGAAACGAATGCGATACACGTGGGACAGGAACCGAAACAGTGGAACTCCAGAGCTGTTGTGCCACCGATTTCCCTGGCAACGACCTTCCAGCAGCCAGCGCCTAATGAACATTGCGTAAGCTGCATGCGCGGAATAACTATGTGTTATATATATATATATATATATATATATATAAGGATCGACGTAGTCTAGGGAACTAGTGCGCGTAGAATTAGCCACGAATGTCGGAGGAATGAAGCGGATCTCGTTCGGTCTCTCCAAAGTCGCATTCCTTTATGCCATATCATTTGGGTACCCAGACGGGTCACGTATTGGTTGCCTTTCGGCGCCAAATCATGCTTGGCCATGTTGAGCTGCACCGTAGTAACATAGCCTTGGGGATTTTTGCAACGCGAATAAATTTTGATGTCCGCCGTGATATTTTCTATATATATATATATATATATATATATATATAACAAGCAGTGCAAGAAGCCCCTGAACCTAATTATATTAAAAAAAAAATATATATATATATATATATATAAAGGGAGAATATTATATAATATTAATTTAACCAAATGTTACAACCCTATCCAACCCAACGCAACACGTCTTATCACTTGAGACTATTATTATACGTCAAGTTTCGGCGTTGACCAGCTGTGTAACGTGCCCAGAACTATCAACGCGGCGTTTTCACGCTGGCGTTCGACTTACATATGTCGGCGTTCACCAATTCACTAAAATTCACCAATTAGCTAGCTAAAGGCGTTAGCAGGTTCAGCCAATAAGCAGCTTTACGGTTATAGGGCCAGCCTTGCCAAGGATTTCAAACGCTGAAGGGCGAAAGGTCCAAGGCGTATCTAATGTCCAACTTCTTTCCGGCTCAGCCTGGGTGACGACAACGACTAGCCATATAATATGCCATAACGAGTCACGCATGTAATAATAATAATAATAGTAATTATTATTGTTAATATTATTATTATTATTATGAAGACGCGTGTTTTGACGTATAATCTCGCGGCGGCGTTTGTAATGACGGCGACGTCTACGACTACGTAAAGATAGCGACGACAAATCACTCTCGAGCGGGAAGCCGACAACCGATTGTCGGTGTCGTTAAGCAGGCGGATACAAACGCACGCCGCAGATAGATACAAACAGGCCGAACAGGCGAGCGAAGGGGTCATCAAAAACGCAACGCCGTCATGCTATACCGACACCGCCGCGTCAACAGCGACAATCTCATCGAGCATCGTATTTCGGCATGACGGCTTGACAACGACAACATCAACAACAGCGTCAACAGTAGCAGCAGCAACAACAACAACAGCAACAACAACAACAATAAGCAACAACTACAGCAGCAACAACAAGAACAACAACCTCAACAACAACAGCAACAAGAGCAACAACGTCAACAACAACAACAACAGCAACAAGAACGCGCAGTCAATCAGTCAATCGGACGGTTATATCCGATCGAAATTCCGTCGGCCGTCTCGATCCAGTCGAAACTGGAGCGTCGATGTCATCATGATGTGTTATTATCGTGGACTGCGCTAGCGGCGATTGTAGGAATTGTGTGTAGCTGTATCCTGAGTCCTATGAATGGTAGCACTCGAAGGCTCACAATACTCGAAGTAACGATGACAACACTGGAAGTCTCCGTTAGGCACACGTCCGGACGTTCGCGACGGCGCTCGGGTCCTGGTTCTGTTCATCCCCTTACACTAGATAGGACACGATGAAAATATCTTTTGAAATCGCAAAACGGAGTAAACTATATTGTCTGCATATAGTCGTCAGTCACAGCTCAATCGTTCCGCTATATCTCCCTCTCTCGGTCCTTATTCCTCTTGTTCTCTCTCCCTTTTTTTCACTTCCATGCTGTACTCATCACTTATAAAGATACACTATAAGTACTCGTCGAGCTCAATGGAAAAGTTTGTGGTGCCGTCCTGATTTATATATATATACATAATAAACTCGACGAGTACTTATAGTGTATCTTTATAAGTGACGAGTCCAGTATTATACTATATATATATATATATATATAGATATATACGGTCCAAGTACATTTCCCCCACCGTTCTAACTAGTCCGTAACAGCATACTCAATGAAATGGTGCTGAACTGTCAATTCACCATCAATCAGTCTCTCAGCCGCGTTCTCTAGTTGTTTGTCCACTTGTGTGTCATCAAGGAAGTCTAGCCGCATCTAGTCCTGCGCTGTAGGTAGACCGAATGCGGCAGGTTATTGAACCACGACGGATCGCAATAATAATAATAAGCAAAACGCAGTTAGCTGTCAGGGATCGGTTTTTAATGGGTCTGCAACTGTATATTCGTGTCTTTATGTCCGCAATTGTAACTGGTGTGTAAAAGCTGAGAGAAAGAACGAGAGCTAAGCTTTACAAAATCGTTTACAAAAATCTAGCAATCCCTAGAAAATATTTATAGTGTGGCGAGGATGGAAAACGCATTCACTAGACTCGTAAGCGATATTCATGAAACACATTTTTAGGACTGGTTTTCTCTCAGACTAAACTTAGTATAAGCTAAAGGAAACGATTGGACAACATGTATCCAAAAACATGGGTAGCATTCGCATATACAATTGGGTAAATTGTTTTACAATAGTCTGATTCGTCGGCTCTACTTGCGTGGGTTGTCATTGATATGCATATGATGTGAAGGAACTATATGATTGTTTTGCATTAATATTGCATTATAATATGTCCTCGATTGTTTGTTGTTTTGCAAATATTAGGAGCGTTGGAACGTACCTGTCTTCCAATACACGCACCTGTATCGTGTTATGGACACGACTGATCAGGTTGGCCGTGCAGGCCAGCAATAAAGAATTAATTGAGTATAAAGGAATATTAAAGAATAATAAAGAATATTTAGACTTAAATAATGGGTATTAATGGATAATAAGAAATATTTATAGCTAAATAATGGATATTAATAGCTCATATAATGGACATTAAAGTATATTAATAGATCATTAATGGCTATTAAGAGATATTATAAATTACCCATACGCATAACATATAATATATCTTAATTAAGTCATTCACTAAAAACCCTCTATAAATGAATCAGCTCAACCAAAGCCAAGAACGTTGGCAAAATGAGTAACCGTGTTCCGTTAAAGCACACATATAGAACTTAATAACTGCACATGAAACCTTAGTGAAATATTAAAAAGGATTACCGTACTGCACAACTGTAGAGAATTCGGCTGTGAACATCTAATCTAACTTATTAGTTATTCATTGACAACATAAAACAATCGTTATGTTGTTGTTATTGTTGTTAATGGTTGTTGTTGTCATTGTTGTTGTTGTTGTATTTGTCGTTGTCAGGGCTACGACTACTCGCGTTCGGGCAACCCTACCCGCAGATGCCTCGAGGCGTGTTTGGCCTCCCTCGAAAAGGCGCGCCATGCTTTGTGTTACGCGTCCGGACTGGCGGCTACCGACTGTGTACTGCACATGCTCAAGGCGGGCGACCACATCGTCGCGTTCGACGACCTCTATGGCGGGGTGAACCGCCAGCTGCGATTCTGCGCCATTCCTCACGGAATGGAGGTCGACTTTGTCGACGCCACCAACCCCGACAATGTTGCCAAAGCTCTACGGCCAAACACACAGGTACGTTTGAATGACGCGCAGGTATGAGCCGCAATGGCGCCCATAACGTCAATGGGCAACAACATGAACAACAACAACAACAACACCAACAACGACAATAATCAACAACAATCAACAACAAGAACAACAACAACGAGCATTACGGCCATCAGAGTAGTACAAACGGTAATAAGAATTAAAACAACAACAACTAAATATCAGCAATAGCAACATCAGCAGCAGCAGCAACAACAACAAGTGCATACCTGCAATCTGCCTTTAAATCAAGTCTTACGTGAAACATTATGTAATTGTCGTATGAGACTCACACACTACGTCATTCCCGTCTTTTCACTTTTATTTCACTTATCTACGTAGCGTCGTTGCGATACTATTAGCGAGCTATACGAGCTACGCAAAGGCAGTGCAGTCATTTAGCTAGTAGCGAGCCGAAACAATTATCACTCCAGAATTCATTGGTGTGGCGACTTCTTTCTGCGACACGTGCTCTCGAATCGTAGCCACTACTTTGTATAAGCTTCATTTGTCTGACTAAGATCGGCTGGCCTAACTCAGTACTTACTACTACAACCTCTATTTTGCTTCATCTGAATCATCGTTTGCAGCTGGTCTGGGTCGAGTCGCCATCGAACCCTACGATGAAGCTTGTCGACATCGCCGCTGTTGCAGCTGTGGTGAAGGCGGGAGCCCCGAACGCGATTCTCGCCGTTGACAATACTTTCATGAGTCCCTATTTTCAGGTATATATAGTAGATGTTCAAAAATATATTATTTTATTGGGCTCTTTTTCAAACTTCAGTGTATGCGTGTATGCTTATTATTGTTCAGCTGGATCTATAGATTGGCCATATCTTGAACTCTGATCGCCGCCAACGTCAAGTCATTAAATACCTAGATTGTCTTAGGCAAGTCCAAACTTATATATATATATATATATATATGCGTAAACCGACATAACACTTCGTTAAGTTTGCTTAACTACGTTTGCCATCATAATTATTGTTCACCCGGCTTTGCGCAGATACGATTAAGCGATTTTTCCGTAGCGCTGCCTCCATGCCCTAGCGTGTCAGACTCAAACGGCGTAACTATTGAGTTGAGTCCATAGAACATTTTCTCTTCTCAGCCTCTTCAGCTACGTATAACATTCGAGATGCGTTGTGCGTGAGTGAGTTCGACACAGTTACATCTCATACCAGAGCGTGCAGCCAGACCATGAGAGATCCTACTTGTCCTTGTGTTCACCGGGGTGAAGGACAAGGACATTAAATTGCGACACGACGCGACAAGGACATTAAATGCTAGGCAGAACGCCCCAACGGATCGCTCAACCCAATAAGGAACGCCCCAACGGATCGCCCTCCTGAACCCCTGTTTCTGACCTGATGATCTCACCCGTTGCCATCATCGCGGAAGCTTCCTGATAGGCTGTCCGGACGTACTTGCCCGCACTCCTGACCCTCACTCTCAACGAGTGGTGCCCCCGCACTATTAATATAACTGTCGGCTCCATGCGATATCTAGCAAATGCCCGGGATCGCAATCCCCACCTCAGTGTTTGTCACGAATTCTGGCTGGTGATCGTCAATGTACCTCTCCTAGAGGACCCGTGTTGTTTTAAATACTGATTTTCAAATCCAGCCGTTGAATGCACGATAAGCAAGCAGTAAGTCTCGCTGACCTAACGGCCTTCCTGAGCATAAATAACGTTGCTCTAAGGACGAGGGGCCTCCATCGATCTGGAACGTAGCCTTCTATATCACGGGCTAGAGCCTCAGCAAGGTCAAAAACGGCCGTACGGTCATGTCCTCTAACAGGCGGGACCTACTCTTGGGGAAATATCGTAACGCTCGAATGAAGCATCATTATTTTTCTAAGAGCTCGTCGCAAATCGTTCGTAGTAACCAAATTTCATATACCGGTAGGCTGGGAAGGGCTACGACAATCTCAACGGTGCCGGCGGACACTTATTGGAAAGCTTAATTATATTGTCCTCATCGTTGTTTAGTGATGCGTTCTTTGATAGTAAGTATGCGGCCGCGGTCTGTCGCTCTATCTTAACCCAGGCCAGCCGAACCTCATTTGCGTTCGCACTTCTTTCTATACCCCCCCCCCCCTAGGAAATGGGTTAGGGGTAAAGAGCACGTTGAGCAGACAATTCGCGCAGGACTATCCGGTCAATGTCCCATTCTCTCTTTATTGGCAAACACAACGTTACTAGTGGGAGTATGGTGTGTATCATGCGTTAGTATCCTTATCAATGACTATATCCCTTAGCCGGCCACACCGTCTTGAGTAGGATTCGTATAAGTCGAAGGCAAGAGAGCAGACTTCTCTAATTCTGGCCGCAATATCAGAGCTGGATGCGTCTTTCCTCGATGTCTGTTTACAACCTTAGCACGTCGTTCCGGCGCCTTTGCTTGACTGCCCTGTAACGAGAGGACTCTCACGTCACAGAATAGTACTCGTTTGCTAAATCCACTTCTTATAATTCTGGCATGTAACCCTGGTCAAAGCGCCTAGTGAGTTACTTCCCTCACCCCCAATGACTGAACCGGATGCTTCGCCGCTATCATCCTACATTATAAGGGTGCAAAGTGGGCATGGCTGCTCATTGTGGCAGTCACTAGAGCCTCTTGTTACCGCGGGCTGGACGCTAAGGGGGGATGTAACGTGTTTGTAAACCCTTTCGGGAGCTTCGCTGCATAGGGTTCAATAAGGGCAAGTACTGCCACGACACGTGACAGGTCTCGTAGGAGGATACTTCAACGCTGCATCAGGGCTGAGTATTTTTTGTCCTAACAAATCTCTATTTGCGAACAGCGGAATCGTATCGGTGGCATGATCTTGCTGCGGACTGGAGAGCCTAGCCCCCTAGCCTCCGCCCTCTGCGAATATCGCAAGCTCCTCACAAAGGACAAAAAGCTACGTTTTTATTATGGGAATTGGGTTAGTCGCAGGCAGCTTCCGCAGAGCGCCTTGAAATAACACGAACATTTTTGATAACCGCAGCAGAGTGACTTCCGACAAACTCTCGACAATAAGTATCTGCCCGCAAGGTGGCAAGCATAAACATTTCTAGCGAATAACGTTTAAGATTCTTACTTGAACTAACCAAGCAAAATTTATTTCGCAATCACAGGGTCACCGTTAGGTAATGTTAATTCTTTGCAATTAGGCGAGTCGCTTCAACAGACCCAACCATATTACCACACCGAACTTATCGCACCAATCTTTCTCTCTGGAGCAAAGTAATGGATCGCCTTAAATGTCTATAAGAGGGAGCCCTCGCCGAAAACCTGCCAGGCTGCTATCTTTGGCGGTGTCTGCTTTATAACCACCTTGAACGCTCCGAATGCTAGTATCGCTCTTGAGCTTCTCTAGCTGCCTCTCTTTTCTCGGCGAACCAAATTCTTCTCATTCCGGCCAATGACGGTACAGAACCCGTCTCATTTAGGCGAAGCAAATACACTATTGAGCTCATGCATATTCGACACGACGGTACTATGTTTATAACGGCAGCTAATAACAACTACGCCGTGTTTGCATCGCTATCTGTTAGCGTATTTCGGTTTGCATTAAATTGAATCCTTCTTCCTTCCGCAGAATCCACTTGTGCTGGGCGCTGACCTCGCCGTCCACTCGATTACGAAGTACATTAATGGCCACTCAGACGTCGTCATGGGCTGCATCATGACGTCGAGGGACGACCTTCACGATCGACTGCGTTTTCTGCAGAACGCCGTTGGGGCGGTGCCGTCGCCTTTCGACTGCTACCTCGTGAATCGTGGCATCAAAACGCTGGCCCTACGAATGCAGCGGCACCAGGAGAACGGGCTAACGGTCGCTCGCTTCCTCGAGAAGCACCCCCGAGTCGAAAGGGTAACCTGCCATCACACGCTTGAGAACTTCCTGACGCTCCACCGCATGTCTCCCCCCTTTTTATGTTTGAAATTATTATGTTTTCTTATATATATATATATAGTGTGTGCGTAAAAGTTATACCTAAGCAGAGGATTTATGCGCTGCAGTTTGTTTTTAGGGCACACAAAACCTACAAATATATATATAAATATAAGTCCAGATAAATTGCGTCGCTTTATTAAAGAAACCGCCAATATGGCGGTAGTGTTAGTACATTTGGTGTTGCTTTGAAGAAAACATCGTATCGACCCTCAAATATGTGTGACAATGGGCCGTATCAAACATATTTAGAAACAGAGCCGCTTAACAAAAGCTTAACGCTTTTGCTCTCTTACAATACAACTGGGAGCTAGATTAAGCCAGCGCACGGAATGTATGGAAGTTCGTAGTCACCGGTGTGTTCTAAATGTTGTGTACCTAAACTTTTGTTTTATATATCCAATACAGCAGACACTCCACCGGGAAGCTGCCATAGTGTGTATGTATATACCTAAAACTCAGCTAAAGAACATATCAATTGATAAGAAAAGAGTTTATTTTCGTCAAGTATTGACCGTAGAGTTCACACTCGTATATACAGTTAATAAGTGGGCTTAAAATATTCTTCCTACAACATATTGAGTATCTGTTCACGTAGCTTTCACACACTCTCTTGCATCTTAAAGCAGTTCTCAAGCATGCACAACCGTAATCCTTGTTATAAGCAAGCGGTTCTTTTAGTTACTGTCGATCGATCTCGACAATGTAAATGCGGGACCGTCAGTGTACCTCTCCTACTCTAATATTTTTTTAAACAATGATTTTGTCATTCATCAAGTTGATTCACGTAAGTCTAAGTGTTAGCTAACGAACTAAATTCGTTCGCCGTTAATGGTGCCCATTGATGGCAATAACAATTACTACCAGAAATAGGACAATCCAGACAAGCAGCGACAAGTACTTCCTAAACTTGTGTGTTTCGCTCTGCCTAAAGGTGATCCACCCCGGCCTTCCATCGCATCCGCAGCACGCACTTGCAATGAAGCAGTGCAGTGGATTTAGTGGAATGCTTAGCTTCTATTTAAAGGTGAGTGATACTGGCATAATTATGTAATGGCTGAACGAAATGTTCTTTGTTCTACGGAAATGTTTGCTTTTCAGTAAAATAAAGAGCATTTCGTTTATTCATTCACCTATTTACTGTAGGATCTATTTACGTGGTAGTTTCTAGCTATATCCAGGATAAACACAATTGCTTCGTTTACTCAAAGGTCAGACGACGTTGCACTCCTTTATTACTGCCCGGGGCTCGCTTCTAGTCACTGGCATAGGTAGCGTTTTAGATTTGCGCTAGCTCTGCCCATATACTAAAATCTGTCTCAATACAATACTTACGGATATATACAAGTCCTTCGGTACGACTCATTAATCCGTACTTACGTTTTTAGGTCAAAAGACTTTGAACCATAACCCTGAATCGGATAATATGCAAATAAAAATGGATGTAATTCTATTGGTGGATCGTGGGTGGATCATACAGCAGTGATATTGACATTGCTACATAACTAAACGGCTAAAAGGAATGAATTTGTTGTTTCTGTTCTTTTCGCTGCCTTGCAATAAAGGGAGGTCAAGCTGCGTCGCGCGTATTTTTATCTTCGCTCCAGGTGTTCGCATTGGCGGAAAGTCTCGGTGCCGTCGAATCCCTTGCGGAGCTACCGTACGTATCTTTCATGCCAATATGTTATATACATGATCTTTAGTGTGTATATATATGTTTACAGTTGGTTCAGAAACTCCCGGGACTTACAAATAAAATACCTAATAATGCCATATTTTATACATATATAAACATATGTATATTCATATTCATGCATACGTATACACATATATGTATATGCATTTTTTACAATATATTAATAGGCTGTCTAAATGTCAAAAGGGCATTTAGACAGCCTATTGAGAAAAAGCGCCCCTTCCTTCCTCGTGAGGGCTGTTTCGGGTTACCTGGAAGACAGAAGATTTTTTAATAGCAGCATGAAGACCGCCATGACGGCAGGAGTCCCACAACGGTTAATCCTGCCCCCCCCCCTCCTGCTCTGGAATATAATATATGATGATGTCCTGAGACAGAACGATCCTCCACAAGGAGTGGAGATGGTTATGTACGCTGATGACTTAGTCATCATAGCTCAAGCAAAGACAGACGAAACACTCAAACTAAAGATAGACATGGCTCTCCGCTCGACAAAAAGATAAATGGGTGGAGCTCGACTACAACTCAGCGCTGAAGAAGAGCGAGGCCATTCTTGTGACAGGGGAGAAAAAGTGGGCAACATGAAACTGGTGGTGGCGGCTCAGGCTATCAAGCAAGTAACAGAGTCCACGACCTCGTCGTTACTTAGTAGGACGCCATCTGGTATCCTGTTTATCCCGGACATAAATAAAGTAGATAGACAGCCTGGCGGGGGAGAAGAGATGAACTTTTTTGTATTACGCAGTGTCTCACTGGCCACAGTTATTTCCAAAGATATTGCTTTCGTATAAACAAAGCGCCATCCGAAACCTGCGTCCGTTGCACGAAATCAAGAGATCGGCAAGGGCAACCGACATAGCGCTGCTAAGGCCGAGAAGAAAAAACGAAGAAAAGTCGGAACACCAGACCCACCGAGAAGTAAAATAAGGATATTTGTGGAGTACATACGTGGCCCAACATCAGCATGGAATGAGAATGACGAAATGGTAGCTGCAGCTATGACAGAAAACAGAGCTCGACTGCGGCGGAGAAGATTGAGCTTACGAGATCAACAGATGCCGTGGCTTGTTATTAAACGGGTTTGCAGGTATTAAGACAAGCACGTCCGACAGATCGGGGAACCCGTAAATGACCTCGGCGATCTGCTAAGCGCTTGCAACTTCTTCAAATGCTCTATACTGTTCTATGGACCTCTGGGAAATTAGAGAATGAAGCTTTAAGGGGAAGGTGTGTTTAGTAGGTTAGTAGGGGTCTTGGCGGACCAACATCCAACCGCTGGAGCTGAGTCCCACATGGCTCGATAGAGGAAACATACTTCTTTCGTAGCAGCAGTGCGTAACTGCATTCACACTCCTCCCCCCGAAAAATTAATTTGTATATATACAATGTTTATTCAAAGTTTATTATTGATATTTTAAGTAAGACTATTAATTTAGCGACTTGCATTGTGTACATATATGCACATGCACTGCAGGCCTGGCTCGTCGGCTTCACGTACTGTTTATAAAACTGTTGCGGCGTTGTCACGTTGGAGGCCAATGAACAGACCTTTTCTGAGGGAAACCCCTGCACGTGGCTAATGTATATTATATATAATATAATCGAAAATATTTTAAATATCATTGGTGTACATATCAGCGATATATGGGATTTGTATATACGATAACGGAGTAATGAAATTCTACATGTTATATCCATTCAGAATTTTATTGTAATTATGTATGACGTTTTCATTTATTGCATCGTAGTAAAGGTGAAAAAAAACTCCGTTTGTTTTATTTTATGACAAATTATTTTTGTTTATAAAAAAAATGTAGTATTTTTTAGGATTTCTGAGGCACTTTCATGTATATGAGGAACACGTCGTAAACTTTGCTTATGCATGTGTGTGCATATATGAATGCGAATTTTTCTTATTTCATAAAATTTACAGATCGTTAATGACGCACGCGTCAGTGCCGGCAGAAATGAGAGCTAAGCTGGGTATCACCGACGGTCTTATTCGGCTGTCGGTGGGAATTGAGAACATTGAGGACCTCATCTATGATCTGGAGCGAGCACT
Organism: Dermanyssus gallinae; assembly: GCA_003439945.1. Classification (NCBI taxonomy): domain Eukaryota; kingdom Metazoa; phylum Arthropoda; class Arachnida; order Mesostigmata; family Dermanyssidae; genus Dermanyssus; species Dermanyssus gallinae. The sequence continues at coordinate 54,048 of QVRM01006100.1, forward strand.
TGCCGCGGTTAGTCAACAGCAACGAGCCACTCTAGCCTACAGTAGTTGCCTATGTTATATATACATATATATGATAAATCTCGATCTCTTTTGTCTAATAATGTCTGAACCGTAAACCTAACAAAAGCCAAAATTCCAGGCACTATTTAATGTGTTCTTCTATTTATTATCAAAGTTGTATATCTTTTAACGGCGTTCGGGCTGGATGCATCTTTCCGTTCTCTCCAGGTTCTTGCCGAGGTGAAACCCTCACAATGCTTTGCCTAGTCTCATTTTTATATGTATATATATATATACAAACGCCTGGAACGTCGTTGGATGTAGCGCCATTAGGGACACGGTTTTATATAGGGCGATTAGCACACCACACGATAAAGTTAATGTTTCTTTAACACGTATGTAAGGGTTAAATTCAGGACTAAGCAAAATGTTTTTTTATTAGATCATGCACGAAGTCAAATGTTTGTCTATGTATACATATTTTCTTCTAAATTTGAACTCCCATAAATATATATATATATATATATATATATATATATTGTGTCTACAATTGTGCATAACTAATAATAATAATAATATTTTCAATACTAGTATATATATATATATATATATATATAATCCACTTATTTGCTGTCTTTCAGTCTGCCAAGGTGAAATGACTCACCCCGACGTCAATGATGGGCACGCTACTTGACTAATTGACAAGATGACTGCTTAACCTGTTCGGTCGCCGCCGCAGCCGCACATGGAACTACGCTGTAGCAGCCGGAAATATACAATAGATGCCATCAATGCCTGCTTGCTGATTTCAGCTCGTTTATGCGCCTTGAGGTTTTAAGTTTTAATAATATATATAAACTCACAATCATTTCTCATAAACGACTATCTGTGTGATCATTTGAATGTATATGTGTATACATATATATATATATATATATATATAAATATTTTGGGAAGATGGCTGCGTAATGCCAGGGAACAGCACTCCATTGCCTAAAATCAATGAGAGTGAAGCGCCGGGTTTTTCAAAGAAGTGGGTCTTATGAACACATTGTTGGAGTCAGGGAGACGGACGACCACGCAACTTGCACTCTTGGAGGACTAGAAAAACGCAATGAGTTCCGTCAAAGACGCGCGTGTGAAAAATCGCCACATCCCTCCTGGATCCTTCAAACGCGGACGCAAAAAAACAGAGTTACTTACTACAATGCTCGGGACGAGAAGATCGCAGGTGCCGAAGATGGCCGTGGCTAGGTCGAAAGCAGTGATATTTCCAACAAGGCCTATGATCATATTATTGGCTATGTAAAGGAGAAATTGAGGAATTGGAACGCTTTTTACAGAACCGGAGAGTTCGCCATTATTGTTGATGCCGAAGAGCATAAGGGCACCCTGCTGTCACTGCAAAAGCAAGCGGATGTAAAAGTATCTGCCAGAATTGGTGGAGCCTGTGTTTGTTAAGAGCTATAATTTTAGCTGCATGCATCAGAAGCAATTAAGTCAACTGAGGTGGTTAAGCTCAAGTTAAAACCAAAACTCCGAAGAGCGAAACAGGTCATCTTAACATTAGCAGGCTGCCTAACGATTTTCTGCTAATCTCTTAGCAGGCCGTATAGGTATGTTGAAGCGGATCTCTCGACACTTTATTGAGAGGCAGCCTCACGCCTCAATTATACAACTCTGCGCGCCGTGAAATACTTTGAACCATCCATTAACTTTTCGACGCGTAGTTGATCGCGTGTGGTGAAAAATTGTAATAAGGTAAGTAACGCTGCGGTTTAAGAAAGCTCAAGAAGCTGCCATAGGGACAAGCTTTCACGTAATAAGAGTGTAGATACGTGCAAGGTGTAGAAACGAGCAAAAGCAACAAGCCTTCTAGAGACTCGTGGCCGACTTGCACAGCAGCGACCGGCGCACCAGTATTAAGACAAGCGCAACATATTCAAGGCAGGTTTTTGCTATTTAAATTTCTTCAATAGATGTGTGAAGGCATTATATCAATAATTTTCCTGTCTAGCTGTACACATAGAGAAACCAGGTAGCGCAAGTGAGGGAGTTGTTTTGTTGCATAGTAACGCAAAATCCTGCTACAAAGAAGGTAACTGCGTTGTCCTCACAGGAAACGTAATCAACATGATTGCAATACATTATTGTTCTTAGGAAGTAATAGCAACGCTGCTGAAAAAATGAGTACTATGTCTTGCTATAGTGGACTACAAAGCGTGACCGCACTATGTCACTATATAACTATTAACTATCGAGTTGGCAAGCCATAATATTCTAGAACGGTGCCACTAATCAACGCATTGACGTCTCGCAGTATGTAGGTTACGATCTACAGCTACGAACTCGATCTTCGTTGCGTCGCATCGGACAATGAACAATAGACCTACTTGCTGCGAGTGCTACGCCGTGTTCGATACAAGGGTTCATAAGAGAAGATTCTGGCGTTGCGCAGTGCCACACTGCAATCCACTACCGGTTGCAGTGGATTAACTCAGCCGTACCTGTTACTATCTACATATAGCGAAGCGACGTCGACTTCGCCCGCGTGAACTTTGCTTCTCAATGTGGACTGCCGCTGCAGCTCTGTTCAACGTGGAATCTAATGCTACCAGCATTCGAAGTGTCATCACTGGTCGCGCTCGGTCAAAGCGAGCAAACCGAAAGTGCACACTCATCGGCAATGTGCTTCTCGCATACACCTCGTGACTTAAAGCATACATCCAGCGAAACCGTATTGAGATGATGATCCTTTATATTGGATTAAGCCGTGACAATGAAAATAGTTGTAAACATACCACAGAGGAACATGAAGAACGAAAACAGTACATTTGAAGCACATCAAATACCATGGTCATCAATAATATTGCTGCTTATAAGACAGGCGCGTTACGGCCTTTCCTACTCCACATGAAAAATTAGATGCTCATTTTTGTCAACTGTTTGCTGTTTGTATGTAGTGGCATAACCGTTCCAAGCGGTGCTACTGCGGTAATATCATTATTCGATAGGCGCGTCGCTAAAGGACCTCAAGTCCTGTCGTGGCCTTCGACTCGGAGATCATCGACGCGACACTAAAAGCACCGACCGGGAAGGACCCAGGCCACATTTGGTCACAAATGTACGTCTCAGACAAGCGATTCTCCTTGCATCCTATGTCACTATCACACCTCCGCAACGAAGTGGTGGAAAACGTCCTAGCTACGCACAAAATAAAAGGCCAGTCTCCTTAGAATTATTCCTAAGGGAAAAGGGGATCCGGTGGCTCCATCTTCTTACAGATGTCTCGTTAAGCGCGTAGACGCAAGGACATATCGCAAAAAAACACAATCTACACACCTCTGTTGGCCCTCCTAGCTTGCCGATTCGAAGATGTCTTTTAAAGTTTTCAGAAAGGTGCCTTAGTAACAACAAACACATGGCTTCAAGAGAGGCCTAATTATCTGCATAATCAGTGGCATGAAAGCGGTTTCTGATACAGTCGCTCGACGAGCATACTTAATAAGCTAGAAGTTTACGGGGTGTGTTCTTCTTATTATAGAAGTTAAATATACTGGAACTTCTAAAAGGGATTTCACAAGAAGGACAAGTCATCATAGATGATGTACCTGCTTAACGAATGGCGATCATACAGACCAGTGGTGTTGCCCGGGGTGATAATCTCGCCCTGCTGGTTTCGGTGATGGTGAGCGACTTTTCGGGAGAGATGGATGCACTTATGTGTGCCCTGATGAATTGCTGCTTTACTCCCACAGCCGGCTTAACTTACAGCACTCCCTTGCGACCTTGCAGCATTACATCCACCAGAACAGGTTGGAGGTCAATATAAGTAAGACAAAGGCATTGAAATTTGGACGTAGAGGAAAGCAACCAGCTTCGTTTGGATTCACGAACTATATAATTTGTCTCGCACTTCTCCTACTTCAAGGGAGTCATGTTTTCGAAACTTCTCGAAACTTCTCCAGGCACAATGAGGAATTAATTTGAAGGGTCTGTAACTCTTTCAGAGTATCCGAAACTCTCATAAACTATCAACTGAAAATTGCTTTTCAACTTGAATTGCACTTGCGCAATTCAGCAATTCAGTTGCCCCCTATTGGATCCGTGATGAATATACACATATATGAACGTGTGGTTTCCCTTCACGTACAATATGCGAGCCAACCATAGGTTAGTAAAGCTAGGTATCGCACACACACACGTATTGCGCTCATTCGGTTGATGGGTAGTAGACGAAAGCTCATGTTCAGTAGAACACGCATGCGTGTTAACCATGGTCAGAGATGATGCGTCCCTCAAAGTACTGCCTTTTCAGCTCTGAACCCTGGAGGGAATATACGAGAGAATGTAAGGGAAGTCCTACACTATTCAGACCACCGGGTGTTCTTTATCCTACCCAGGTTACCATCTACTGGGTGCGTGTAATGCACTTTTCTTAAACCTTGCAAAAAAAAGAGTATGCGTCATGTTCAGAATCTGAGCGAAGAACAGCTATTGTCGTGTCCTGCGGCGGACAAACCCGCGCCCCAGATTGCAACTTTTCTTGGTATTCAGGTTACGAACAGTTCAGCGGGTTGCAACCTGATTACACAGTTGCAGAAGATACATAATCAGCTTGCTATACAGTAAAGCGGAAGATTGGCGATATAGTGCACACTGTAAGACTCACAAAAGTGCTAGACACAGTCCAGCTTGCAGCAAATTTCTGAGAATCCTTATATCTCGATCACCAATCTTGCTCGTGTCTTTAGCAAGGAATAACCTCACGTACAGGCTTTTTCGAGGACCTCAGATACAATTCGTACTGGCATAACCAAGTCAGGCAAATATTCTCTTAGACCGAGAGAGCCGATAGACTCACTCGATGCCATTTACTCGTCCGTTCTCTCAAACACGAAGCTGTAAGTCGTGTTCGTTTATTTTATGACGAGAAAATACTCACCGCAAATGCAAACATTACTCGCAGACACGACTGCTTGCCCACGATCTAGGTGATGTCCCCTCCTGTGGGAAAATGAAAATTCTCGGCCAGTGTTTTCGTTCTGAATGTGCTATCCGGTGAAAGAGACACCTGAGAGCTGCCGTACCTTTTCAAAAAAGTGAAATATTTACAAAAGAAGTCACTTGCGTATTCTACAAGCTGTCGTAAAACCGTGGATACATGAAGTGTCTAAGGGACTGCCGCACGTCTTTTGGGAAGATGGTGCTGCTGCTGCTTATACGAGCAGCTGTTTAGTCTTTAAGCATGTGAACATGTTTGGGGCAAAGACATACGGCCGCCGATTTGAGTCCATTGGGCTACTGTGTATGGAACGTGAATGGGTTAGAGTCTAGACTTAGAGTTTCCCCAACAATTCTTGTTGGTACCTCTGGACGGACGGTGACTCTCAGCGGTATGATTTATCATCTATTTTCAATACGCATCGTTCAACAAAAATTTGATTAACAACGGAGGTCGAACCGGTGACATCCCGGTAAATGACATCCATAAGTAGCGCACTAGCCCCTTAGACCAGGCCAATAAGAGAGATAGTCTAGTAAGTCTACTAACGTAGACTCGCTCACTGCCGCTATCAAAAAAGCTATCAAAACAATTTAGATAGGAACGTCTTGGCATGAGCTTGTACGCACTTTGTACTCCGAAATGAAAGAGTGATTAGCCTCAGATGGGATTATAGTCAATAGAAGTGTTCCTCCGGAGTTCCTCTGTCGACCTACATAAAAAGATCTAATTATATGTGTTTATTTAGGTACAAGCTCAAACAACAATAAAGTGCGCGCTAATTTAGACGGAATACCCTATGCATATACAAGTAGATAAAGGAAGGCTCCATATTTTCCATCAGCGTATGTTGAGCCCAATTTTAGAAATGATGCTATATTTACGATAATGCGTGTCACCGACTTTGAGAAAGCCAAACATATGCTTACCAGGGAGTATATTTGGATAAAATTCTCAATAAAACCGGCTCTGGTTTTCTCTGATCTTCTAGCAGATGCCGTTTTTTCTCCCAAAGGTGGAAACATTGTCTCTTAATTTTACATGCATATCGTTCGTTTTTTTTAGGTTTTGGAAACGCTCGATGCACATACGTCACAGGCAGCTAGCATAACTAATGTGAGACTCACAAACCTACTCATAAACCCGTGTTCTTCCCCAACGCCCCAGGTTCGGTATTGAGCTTGGGCATTATTTCGATATCACGGGAGAGGCGTCTCCACGCCGTCATCGCTTCCTCTGCCTCCTCCCATCTTCACACACCGCCAAATTGGGTCTTTCAGACGGACGAGAGCAAGGCCAAGTTTAACCGGCCTTTGTGGGTGTGTCGAGACCCCTAGACCTCAGCTGGTCCCTACCCCTGAACACATCGTGTCGAATGTTGTATCGCTGCCCTATCTCCCTCCTGGCCACAATGCCCTTGAGTATCAAAAGGGCATGAAATAAGCCTTCTCCTTTTTGCGTTTAAGCGGTGGATAAGGACGTTCTCTACTATGTTGCCAAAAAGCATCCAGATGCAGCGCGACGTCAATTTTGTGAAGCAAATTGTATTTTCCGATAAGCCCGTTCCTATGAATGGAAGTGTAAACAAACGAAACTGTCGCATCTGGGCAACCAAGAACCATCATGATATTTACAAAGAGACGTTGCAAGCCACGCAGATGGCGAGATTAAGCTTTTGATGGATGAAGTATCCCGGATGGGAAATCCAGCGTAACGGGGACATTTACTGGCCTTCAAGATCTGCGAATGAACGCCGTTTTCCTATGGGTTTTTGAAGAGTAAAGTCTACGCTTCTTAACCCCAAGGGTCGTGCAGTTATGTAAATGAACCTGGTCAAACCAAAGTTGGGTGTCCCGTATACAGCCAGGAAGCACCCATCACACCGGTATTGGACTTGATTAGAAATAACATTATATCATTATAATAAAATAAATATTTTTTGAAATATTTTAAATACTATTGTTTCTTTGCTTTTTATTTCCTTTTTTCAGACTATATGTGGGCAAATATCCCATGCTAAATCAACGTTTGGGGTTTAAAGCTAAAATATTAAATATTCTCGTTATTAGATGAGAAAGCTGCCTAATACAAAATAACAACTAGTAAGCCAAGATTATTATTTTTATAGATATATTAACTGGTAAAATGCGTGATGCACACCACGCATCATTGTCAAAACCAAGGGAGTGTGGGACTCAAAAAACCCACTAAAGTCTAGACGCCCTATTTGCTTCTTGTGATTACTTCATCTTGCCGCATTAGCTTGCCATTTAAGACTGCTCTACTTGAAGAGCTTAACTTTGCGCGGCAGTTATTGAAAGTTGGTTGTTGAAAGTTTGGTTTACTGGCAGAACTGCGTTTCAATGCTTAAATTCTCGTTAACATAATAGGTAAAACAATCTGCAGCAATTCATACATTTTCAAATGCTTAAAGGGCATATAATAATACTTAATCCATCATATTTTCACATTATTTACACACATCGAGCAAAATGGCTTATTGGCAAAGCATTGCCCTGCAATCGAAAGGCCATTTTAAATTGGTTTTGGATAGCTTCCACTTAATCCAAGGTTAATAGCCGGAGTGGATTAAAAAAATTGCCATGACATGAAAAACCGTACACAGGACGTTAGCCTCACGGAATCCTAAAAAACAAATTTCCACATCATATTGTGTAAAATGTACAATAGTATGATCAATATCACTACAGCCTCGCAATGATATTAAAATTAAAAATCACTCAGTGCCAGCCTTGTTAGCGATGCAGTCTGCATTGCACTAACTTCCACCGATATCTTACACATAGAACATAACACGTATTTCAGGTATATTTAAAATACTTGCGTCTACATATTTGTTATAGCTTCATGGTCACATGTTGCATAACTACCGTCGCGAATTCCATCACAGACGTGAGTGATCAAATTTCTCGAGGAAGGCAGGCCCCAAATCGACGGCAGGCGGTAGGCGAGAGGCTGCCTGCTAGTTTAGTTAAAAATGAAGGATGTCATAAACATGCGACGGTTAGAACAGCCGACCACCGCGGTGAATGGGAAAGAGATTTCCGATAGAATTTTACTTTTCCACATTTTAAACACAAGCAGGCCAGCTGCATAATCTCAGCGACTTCTGACCAATATTGTCCGTCCGCCAAATTTCGCCAATCGGGATTCCGAAATGATGCAGCGTGATGCCGACTTTGTACAAAAAAATCTTTTTTTCGGACGAAGCCCGTTTATTATATCTGAACGGAAGCGTGAATTTACAAGACTGTCGCATCTGGGCAACCTTTACATGATTCGAATAATTAACATGTGCCATATGTGAAAGTCTGGTGCGGCCTGTGGTCCAAAGGAATCATTGGAACATTTTCGTTTCTCTCCACGGTGAACAACGAGCGTAATAGCAGCATGATCTTTTATTAATTGTGGCCGATTTGGACTCTGGTTTCAACAAGATGGTACCACACGCCACACATCCGGCAAAACAAGCGAGCTTTTGAGGATGAAGTGTCCCGGACAGGTAATCTCGCGTAACGGAAATACTAAATGTACTTTAAAATCTTGCGACTCAATGCCATTACAGTTTTCTGGTAGATTTATTATTATTAATCATAGTTTTCTAATAAAAATGCTAAAAATTGGTTGTCCAGCTTGAATACAGCTTGTAGATACTAAAAAGGGTTACCACCTCAACGATATTGTATTTCAATAAAATGGCTTATGCACTATGATTTTTATGTTACTTTAAATATCTCAGGCTATATACGAGGTGTGTTCAAAAGAAAAGTATCGCGACTTTTGAATTTTCGCGGGTTACGTATATTCGAATTTCGATTTTTTGTGGCGTTATGTTGGTACTCATGTCTCTCACTTATGCCGACAAGCTCGGCCGTTTTGAATGTTCACTTAATTGTTGACAGCTGCTTTGCTTGCACGTGTTTTGGATCGTCTTCGATTTTTACCTATTCAAAAAAATTGATCAAAGAACCTGTATCAAATTTTGTGTGAAAAACGAAATTAAGTGCGCGGATGCATTCCGAATGTTGACTGTGGTATACGGAGAAGCTACCTTGGACCGAAGCAACGTTTATCGGTGGTACAAAATGTTCTCAGAAGGCCGAGAAGATGTGAACGACGAAGAGCGTGCCGGACGCCCGAGCACTTCAACAACAGACGAAAAAATGAATGAAGTGGAGAAAATGGTATTGGCCAATCGTCGAATCACCGTTAGAGAAATTGCTGAGGACCTAAACATATCGATTGGCTCGTTCTATTCGATTTTTATCAATGATTTGGGCATGAGACGGGTCGTCGCGAAATTCGTACCAAAATTGCTCAATTGCGACCAAAAACAGCATCGCATGAACATTGCTAATGAGATGTTGGACTCTGTCCGCGACGACCCAAATTTGCTTCAGAGGGTCATAACTGGTGACGAATCGTGGGTTTATGGTTATGACGTGGAAACCAAAGCTCAATCATCTCAATGGAAGCTGCCGCACGAACCAAGACCGAAAAAAGCGCGCCAAGTTCGGTCGAATGTGAAAGTTTTGCTGACAGTTTTCTTCGATTGCAGGGGCGTGGTGCATCATGAGTTCTTGCCACAGGGTAGAACGGTCAATAAGGAATATTACCTGCAAGTTATGCGCAATTTGCGCGAAGCAATCCGCCAGAAACGCCCGGATTTGTGGAAGAACAAAAATTGGCTTTTGCACCACGATAACGCCCCTGCTCACACATCGTTGCTTGTGCGCGAGTTTTTGGCCAAAAACAACACACTAATGATGCCGCAGCCACCGTATTCCCCAGATCTGGCCCCCTGTGACTTTTTCTTGTTCCCTAAACTGAAGAGGCCCATGAAAGGACGACGTTACGCTACGCTTGACGAGATAAAGACGGCATCGAAGGAGGAGCTGAACAAGATAAAAAAAAATGGTTTTTTGAAGTGCTTCGAAGATTAGAAAAACCGTTGGCACAAGTGTATAATATCTCATGGGGATTACTATTCATATATATATATATATATAATATATATATATATATATATATAATATATTTAAATTTATATATTATTTAATTAATCATATTTTTTCACTCACATAGAGCATGTTACACGATGATTCATGTTATCTTAACATCCTTATTTATTGTCCTGCCGTTCCACTGAGAAAATGCAAAGATCATTGTTGCAATGTCGGAAATCAAGCGAGTGATACTTGAGCAGAACCGACAAATACACTGAGTACTATAGTCTTCATGAAACTCTCTACGGAAGCATACGAGGTGATGGAACATGTGTACGATGTACCTGGTATACCGTGCCTGTCACCACAGGCCATCCCGTTCACAAACCAAAGATCTTTACGACGTCGAGCGCTCTTGGCTCCGTCGCGCCTCCGTGACTTTGCGTCGCCGCTCTCCCAAAACTAGTAAGTGGCTCCGTCACGAGCATACACAGCCTGAGCCGAAACACCACCATCTCACCGTCGGCACACAGTCCGACAATGCATACCGAAAACGGCTTCTCGCCCTGTTTGAAATTGTATGTATAGTGTAAAGCACTTCCCAAGCAAGATTGTTCTTGCCACACTCTGCCAAATCCGGAAAATATCTTTTTTATTCTAGCCAACAAGTCGGATCCAATAAACGGACTTTAGTTTCGTGGACCACTAACGGATCCGACTTCCTCCTGATCCTCTTCCCGTAGCTTAGTATTGGTGCTGATACCAATGACCGGCAGAACGATTATTAGCCAAAAGTGGTGTGTTTCTTTAGACGACATAGGTCTTCAATGATAATCTACACATTCTCTCGTCTATTCTCACAAATCTACTCTTTGTTTCTTATGTATGGTGTCCGCGATTATGTATTTATATTGACTTTAGCTATAATCGTTTTTCAAGCCGATTCTAATTTTGATTTTAACCAAATACTTTTCAGTCTGAAACTTGTCGGCCTTACATTTGTTTAGTTATAAAAATTAAATTATTCCAAATACCGGAGAGTATATATACAGGGTCATTCATATCGTTATGTACTTATTGCGAGGTTTGGTAGAACTCGCCAAGAATTTTTTTTTCCAACGGAAGGAAGAGGCGGAAACGTCTTGGGAGAGAGAGTGAAGTTTATAAAAGTAGTTATTCTGCCTTTTCTCCTACATAGTTGTGCGAAATCTACGTTTGCGGGAGAACCAACGCATGAAGGAACCGATTATAGCGGCTTGTTCGGAGAAAAATTCTGCACAACGGAAGACACTTGACTAGCTTGCGTAGCGAAAAGCGAATAACCAGAATAAGGAAAGTCATAAGAAGTCGATATGTTACGTTAACGCTTTTCCATAAAAAAATCGTTATTTTTTCCATTGCGACCAACAATGTACGTCTAAAAAGACCACTCTTACACAATAGCAAATTTAATGCTTACCATTTTCATACCAAGGTGATAATGCTGCGTTACGTAGTTGTCAAGTATTAATATATATGAGTTGCATATATATATATATATGCATTGAGTTGATGTTCATTGAGTAAGTAGTACACTCAAAAGGGGGTGGCAGGACTTGTTCAAAAATAATTTCTCTTAATCGAATTGGCGGAGAGGGAAAGGGCGAACATTTTATGTCTGGAGATAGAGTAAAATTGCTATAATCTGTTATACTGATAAGGAGGGCCGAACATCATGGCACAAAAGGCGCCATTGTGGCCTAAACGAGTTGTCCGGTGGAGAAGAACCAGAGGTAGCGTCGTTTCGTCGGTCAACGTCGGTCAAATCTGAAAGATACTCAGGTCGGCGGCTACAAGAAGGCAAATAGTCACAATGAGAACAGTTCGCAAATATTCGGGTTCTGATGTCACCACTTTTCTAGCTTTCACTTTTAATAACCTGAAAACAAATTCAGAATTCGGATCAACCCCATCAAATAGAACATCCACAACATGTCTCTTCTCGATGGTGGTTCGATTCGTAAGCCGCTTTCTTACCGCCCCCGATGTCGGACTTCCAAGACGGCGAGACCGTGTCAACAGAGGCTGGAGGATGTTTTGATACCGATCGCCAGATGCATGCCGTTTATACGCAGACCGCCACTAACGTCCCTCCTTTATTCATACAGGACCCTAGACGGGGGATCCGATGTTCTCCGCCGCTCTCAACCAGCACTAGCCATTAGCAGGCTGAGAGGCTGAAGTCGCAGTGACTTAAGTGACTGCAGGAAGTACGTGTTCCGCACGTGACGATGATCATGCGCAGCAAGCGCAAGCCTTCACCTCAATTAATCACGCATGGTATGTTTGCACGTCGTTAGTAGACTTTTGTTTTTATTGTTGTTTTGTTGTTGTTGTCGTTGTTGCTGCCGTTATTGTTGTAGGTTGATTATGATGTCGCTACTGTTGTTGCAGCTGCTGTCGTTGTTGTTGTTGACGGAGCCGACCATCTCCACCAGCGGTTCGAACGCGCTCGTTGTCAACTGTCTCCAGTCTGACACGCTTGGTGGTGATGCTATGGTGTGACAGTGAAAACGACCATGTTCTTGGACACCTCTTTCTCTAATGTTCCTTCTCCTCGGCCGCGGAGATCGCCGAGCCGGCATGCAGCTAGCTCCAAACTCTCACTCATCAACGCGCCAACTGGACCGGATGACGGCTGCTGTTGTCTCTGCAACAGCAGCAGCAACAGCGTTACACAGCCAACGGCCCGGTTCATATGGGCTCCTCCGTTACGAGACGTTCATTGTTTATGACGGCCGCATGTCGTGTGTAGACAAGTATTGCGACTCGTAGATTTGGGCAGACGGCAAACGGCGTCGCTTCCTCTCTCAGTGCTGCTGTGCTGTGTATTCGTGTGTAATTATTATTCGTACCCCTGATACGTAGAGATCGTGCTTGTGTTTGCAACGTGTTATCACGAAGAAGAAGAAGAAGAAATCATTGACATTTGCTACTTATCACTGACTCCATCACCTGTACAGCCGTTGTCGCTCTAATCAGTAGGTAGCGGCTCACTTGTAAGCTCTAGGGACGCGGCACCACCAGTCATTTGTCCGGCCGGCGGCCATCTAAGTCAAACTAGGCCATTTAACGTAAACCACAACCGTGCCGCATGGCTTATCTTGGATGCTGTACTGCGTTAGCAATGAGTAACAAGTAATCTTTGGCAGGCGCGCATTCTACCCCTGTAGTACCACCGTAGTAATCTTTGGAGTTAGCTATCTAGATACCATCGTATTATCGCCAACCACAAATTGGCAGAGTGTCGGTTTAAGACGCTACTTGTGTATGTGATTCAGTGCTGTCTTCGTCTTGGTGCCTCTTTGTTTTTGGTATATGCATGCATTTCTTTTTTGTTCGACAAAGTCGCACCGGGCCAGCGTCGAGTGTGTCGCTAGCCCCATCAGCGTCTCTGTAGCAAAAACACAGGAGCAGACGTCAACGAACGCGCAGTGATGAT
>QVRM01006100.1:72500-160469 GCA_003439945.1 Dermanyssus gallinae
TCGCCGACTACCTTGGCTTGCTTTCGGGTCTGTTTCGTGTACGAGTGGAACTCGGTGCAGTTTTCGTCGGGTTACGCGTCTGAGCCATGCTGGCAATGGCTAGATTGTGAATGTAATACATATGAGTATGGTGCACAGGTGGTGATGTACGGCCCGGGGTATACAATAACTGTCGGGCAGCGCCGCACGGATGTTCCTGCTCTGCTACTCGGAAGTGTATGGAGTATTGTTGAGCTGTATACCAGAAGTGAGGTGTGGTGGAACTTAGAAATCGATCAGAGATATCGCGTACAGCTGAGCGTAAGCGGGCGGAGGCTGACGCGAAGTTTAGCGCCGAAGCGACTCAGGCTATAGTCGTAGAACGGATTGTCAAGTTACTCAAAAAGTGAGAAAACCCGGTGGTAAACACGGCGATAAAGCCTGGATGATCATTTGAAATTCGTTATTTTTATTATTATGATTATTATTATTATTAAGCATAACTTTGTGTACAAGGGGGCACACAAGTTCGCGCTTACGGAGGTCAACCATTTAGGCTGGGAAGATACTACTCTCCACTGTATAGGACTGCCGAACACGAATTAGAAGGCTGATCAGAAAAACTGACTAGAATGTCGGGCACGGAAGGTCAACCTATTACTGGAGAAGAGATGCTATAACTATGCGACAGTAAAAGACTGTCAGGCGAACTCAACTTCTAAAGACTGTGGAGAGAAAAGACACGCTGGAAGCACGGCAGATTCTCGATATGAGATGGTCGAGGGATGATATTACACATCATGGAACCCATTCTCTCATTCATTATTATCATGAAATAGTATCTGTACAATCCATCGACATTTTATAACACATCATATTACTGTCAGCACGTATAAAGTAGCACCTGCGAAGATATTGGACTATACCTATAAAATGGAAACACATGTATATGTCAGTAACGTCCTTACATTGTATGTTACTTTTCACATTTCCCTTCGTTGCTCATAACTGCTGAATTTACTATTCAGCTCAGTTCAATCATGTGCTCATGTTGTCAATTCTAGATCAATTGTGTGGTGATGCGCGGCTTCAATGAAGACGAAGTACCGGCATTTGTCGAACTGACCAGAGATCACGTAAGGCAAACATTTAAATCCTGCTTTCAACTGTTTCAAAACATGTTTGGTTGTATATATCACTATCTTGACTAAACGGAGCATAATGTATATATTGTTTCCTCATATATATATATATATATATATATATATATATATATATATATATATATATATACGCCAAAGTGTTACCTTGCAGTCCTTGGAAGTACGCTTTATCGAATATATGCCATTCGACGGGAACCGATGGAGTTTTGACAAGGTCGTCCCCCAAAAGGAACTTGAAGAGCGAATTAAGAAAAGCATTCCTGACGCGCGACCTCTGCCGTTAGAACCTCACCACACTGCGAAGGTGCGTCTATGTACAGCTTCTAAATGCAAACGGCTTCTGTATGCCGAACTACGATATACGGCTGCCAGAACTTGATCCGAATTTTGCATGATACGTTACTTTTATAATTAGATATTTGTTATTATAATATGACAATTGGTATAGTCCACAGGTACAAATTATTTGTGGACAAATAAGTTGATGACATGCTTGAAAGTAGAGATCTCAGTCTATGTGAAACAACGGTATGAACTGCACTGATGCGCTTCATCTAATTATGTTATTACGTCTAACAAGTAGCCAACTTAATTTAGTTAAGAAAACCCTATCGGGGATAGTGCCATAACGTTATTTATCAGTACCATTAACGCCCACTGGCGTTCCTACGAATGACGTGCTCAATATTTTACAAATGTATTTACAATAGTAAAGTAGCCAATATTTATACTTTTTATTATCGGTCTGTTTTGATGCTGGTAGATTGTAAAGGTCGAGCAATTACACATTGCTGGCTAGCTGAAGGAAATCTCAGTGTCCGTTCGAACTTCGTCACTAAGACACAGTTGAACACAAGTCCTTTATACTCAGCGCAGTATTCCAAGCTACTATATTGCTCATACTATTGATAATGAGAACTCATCGTAATAATATAGGCCCATCACTTCTAGGGTCAAATCGACAAATCGAAATACCTGAGCGAGTGACTTTGCAGTGACCTGCAACTCCGACTGCCTGAGTTGTGGGTACTATTTCAACATGACATAGATTCACCAGGTGCCAACAACAAGTAGCCAGTACAATGGTGTCTTTAACAGTTTACAGTAATTTTAGATCGGCAGTGAGATTCATAGATACTTCTGTCAGGTTTAACACGAACTCGTCAATACGTTTGACAAAAAGGAGATAATTGCCTGCCAATAATCTTATGCGAGTATCACATTAGTGCGTAAACGCACATAGGCATATAGCATTGCATGTAAGGGATCACCTCGTGAGTGTTCAGTTCATTTGTCGATGTCTTTCCGAGCACAGTAACCAGATGCAACGAGTTCAAGAAAACTGGGCGTGACAGCAATGACGAGAGCTCACCTTTCATTGGACAACCCAAATTAAATCTTAGTCTTAGGCGTTTTTGACCTGACCTCACAATATTCCGAAGCTGCACAGAAAACGTACGATAAATGCATCATCACGAAGATGGAATCACATAGTCGTCTAAAGTTTTGTATATATATATATATATATATTATATAGGTCTAATTCCTTGCCTCGCGTGATTAGCATTTCAGCACAGATGCACACCGCGGCCGATGGGGATTTATTTCGTCAATGTCTCAGGTAATGTTCTACTGCGAATACATAAACATCTCACCGAAATATGCTTGAACTAGTGTGTTTCAACATGAACATACGTTTATGGGCTTCGTGGCACGCGTGCCCGACCTAGATAGGGGGCTGACCTCCGCGAAATCAAACGCATATTTGTGGCGAGTAATAATACATATATATTTGAGAGGGAAACCTTTTATGCGTTGCATTGTTGTGATCATTTTTCCTTCGTGGTGAATTGTCTCTCAGAATCGACGCTTTCCTTTCCAAGAAAGTGATACGAAATCGGTGACAGAGGCGGCTGGTCCGAGGCTGAACCACTCTTAACGGTACATACGTTCGCGGAAACCCAAATGTTATGTACCACCCTTAATGCTAAATAGAAAATAATATGCTGGTATGCACGGTCACGCCCCACAATTTTGCATTCTTAAATACGGAATAAGATTGAATAAAATACATTCTAGGCGTTCTGCTCGTCATGTAACCGCCTCCGCCTGACCGCTGATGGCGCCCTAAGATCCTGTCTTTTTTCGGCCATATCCGATGAATTGTCCTTGAGGGACATTCTCAGAGAAGCGCATACGCGCGAGAAACAGAGCAGCTCCCGTCAGAACCAATCGAAGCGACACGACGAGGCTACAGTTACTCAACAGGATACGGCTCATTGCAACGAAACAGGACAGGATACAAGCACTGGCCCTACCGATGCGACCGACCATTCCCAGCGTGACCAGCCTGTAGACGACGAACTTCGAAAGAAGGTCATACACAGCTGAATACTTTTCCCTTTCTTCTTTCTTGGATACCCCACACTGGCTCAACAATACGGAACCATTAAGATTTGCCTGTTGCCCTTTCAAACCACCATTAGACAAACACTATCACTAATTCTTAGACTCTTTTTCTTATTCTTAGAATGTTTCCCTAGACAGTAAAAACATTTAATACATTGAATTGCAAATAATCTCAATGAAATAAAACTAACAATCAAGAAAGTCACAACTAGAATATACGCAACTACAGCTAACTCGTAGTGAACGGTAACAGGAGCCAATCAATGCAAAACAGATACAAGTTACTAATATCACATATTTATGAGGAAGAATGCAGTAATATACCACTATCACAACTCCTCCGTAAGTTATCGTCGATACGCCGTGCACGCGTGCAATGTATCCATCATTAAGTGTCCCTCTAATGTTTTACTATTTATTTCTGTTCATATTCGTCTAAATGAATTAAACTAAATATATGTTGGCCTATATTTCAGATTCGTGAACACCTGCAAAACAAGCACTTCAGCCATGGAGGTCACACTGTTAGCAAGCTTGCCGAGAATGAGAACCGTCCTATGATCACTATTGGAGGATGAATAAACTAATGTAAAAAAAACTATGATTGTTTATCTAATGCATTACCATATGGACGCGCTACTATATCAACTATATCATTATGTTAATGTGATTTGGCTTAAAAACTCACTTAAATTAGCCATTTCGGCAAAGCTTGCCGCAATGACTCATTTGGTTGATTTTTCAAAGCATTTTGTGAGGCCTACCACTTTACGAGATATCTGCGTGCAGTCTATAGTACGACACATGTGACTGACTCAAAAATTATGTTACCGTTTATTGTATTTTATCGTTTTATCTGTAAATTGTTGGATCCTGCGATTTGCTTGTGCTGTTTTGTACAGTGCTTGCTTAAGTAAATTAGTTTTTTTTTCAATCAAATAATTGCTCCTGAATCAATAATCAGTGCTGCTTCCATGACTTTTAAGATCAACACCGGAACAACATCGACTCTGGTCGTACGTTGTCTAGCCCCACGCCTCCGTTTTTGCGTAGTGAAGCGCGAGTTTTCCATTGGTTGCGTAGACTTCGAACAGATTCCCTATTGTCTCGTCAAGCGGAGGAGCAAATGCTTGATTAACGTAGAAGAACAAAGACTCGGAGGGCTGCAGTTTCAGAATCTTCTTCAGGCTCACCTGTAACCAGTAGTGTAGTCCGCAGTACTACTAAGTACTCATAGATCACATGTATAAGATCGATTTGCTCAGTCGCTCGATCAAACAATTCGTCATAAGATATATGTCCGTGTCTCATGTACTTATCCATGACGAGTGACGCCAGGGGAACCCCTGTTGTTTATAGAATTCTCTTAACACGATTCTTACTGAGAATAAATGATAAAACCATACCTCTAAAAGTGAGAGGCCGTGCTGCCACAAATAGTAGGAAAGAGGCGATATTTCTATAAATTTGGAAAACGAGTTAAAAGAACAAAGCTAAAAATCATGTAAGTCCAGCAGATTTCAACGCGGAAGCGGAGAATTTATTTGCCGTTCTATACATATACTTAGAAATCTAGAAAATCTTGTTCGCCAAGAAAAGTGAAAACCGTACGATTATAAGGGCCAGGTTTGAGCCTCACTGCGCCCTTAGAAGAAACTTTACGTTCTCTAGTTGTCCAGTTGCCTCCTACCGTCTGCGCCAACACTTCATCGACGCAATTACAAGAAGAGATAGCACACCTGGGAATATCCCGTTATCGTGTGAATTATCGGATGAATACGAGAATCTACTATCCCAGCAGATAGATGCTCCATACTCTCTTATGGAAGTTCAAAGTGCGATCGAGAAGTCGAAGAATAATCGAAGAATAGTGCCTTTTGACGGCACTCTTTAACAAGTGCTTGGAAACATGTGAAATTCCAGCAACCTGGTCGGAATGCTTGCTAAAGGTTATCCCCAAAGGCAAATGAGACCCGCTTTGTCCATCCTCTTGGCGAGGCATTGCAAAGAAAAGCTGCATCTACAAAATATTGTCATGCCTCCTGGCACGCCGGCTTAGCTTCTAGCTCGAATCATCCCTCCGGAACAGCATGGATTTCGCGCGAGACATTCGACAATGACCGCATCCCAGGAGCTTTTAGACGATGTGAAGCACTCGGTCACCGTCAAGCACCAAGCAATGTACGCTGTATTAGTAGACTACGAGGCGGCGTTTGACACTTTCCCCAGGGATATTGTCATGGAGAAGCTAGCCGCCGCGGGCGTGGGCCCACGACTTTTGGGAATCCTGGCAGCTATCCTGAAAGCAAACCCGGTCATTCTAGACGACTGCATTCAGGAATACCAGCCCTTCCTACAAACCACCGGCCATCCCCAGGGCGATAATCTTAGCCCGCTCTTATTCTCAGTCTTACTCAGTGATCTCCCGGGCCTTATTAATGACCACTACCCCTGTGTCCGCATAACTCTCTATGCCGATGACCTTGTGGTATATAGTAGAGTGTTCATGAATCTAAAAAGGTCTCTGAGGATGCTAGAGAATACAGCAAGCAAAATGGTTTAACGATTAACATATCGAAGACAAAGGCTATGAAATTCAGATCCGGAGGACCCCTGAAGAGAAGTGATAGGCTCAGCTTGGGCGGTGTTTCTGCAGCATCGTCGCCATGACCTCAATCTCGGCTCCACAGAAGCTCTCAGTAAAAACAGCTCTAATACTGTTTAAAATGAAGGTAGCCTCGGTGGCATCTTATGGTATCACACTAATTTGGGAACACCTATCCGCTCAGCAGCTTAGCGCCCTCAACACGGTGAAGACAACGTTCCTTAAGAGAGTTTTGGGCCTCCCTAGAAACACACAAAACAGGCTAACTTATAGTCTGTCGAGGACCACGCCGTCCACCGAGGATCTGGTAAACCGCTTTCAGCTTCCGACCACCGCGTCACTGCGAGAGTTCCGTAGGCACTTCGAGCAGAAGATAGGAGAAGTGCCAGAAGCGTTCTACAAAACACCGGCAATGTTGGACAGGGTCGGTGGGGTGGCTGAGGTGAAAAGAAGGCTCCTGGCCTCAGTGGCCGAATCAACGGCGCTATACGCAGCCCCAGTCTGGGGGGACATAGCAATGCGGACGGCGAAAAAGAGGGGGGGTACTAAGGTCGACCCAACGAACGCTGGCAATCAGGGTAAGCCGGGCGTATCGAACAGTCTCGACCGAAGCTCTCCTGGTCTTAGCCAAGATGCTGCCATGGGACCTCATAGTGGCTAAACGAAGTAAAATGTATCTAGACGAAGGTCTGGATCTCACCAGGGCCAGGAGTGCCACCATATCGGCCTGGCATGAGGAATGGGCGCAGGTAAGACCCGGAGTGACCACAGGGAGCTGGACCAAGAGTCTGATACCGGACCTCAGGGTATGGTATGACAACCGACGCGGGGAGCTTTCCTACTGGACGACTCAGGTTCTGACCGGACACGGCCAGTTCCAGAGCTACATGTCAAGGACCAAGAAGGCCATCAGCGATATCTGCGTACTGTGCGACTCTGGAGAGACGGACAACGTGGAGCATACTGTTCTGCGGTGTGATGCTCTCAGGGAAGCACGGGACGCAGCACCAACCGCTATGAGAGGCCGACCCATCAAGGAGGTGGTCGCCCATATGATGACTTCGGCGAGGCATGGAGGGACGCGACGACCACCGCCAGGCGGGAGAGGTTTGAGCGTGTCTCTCGGGAGAGTGCTCGAGACGAGGAGCCGAGGAAGGGGTGGGGAGCAGCCAGGCCCTCATGGTCTCGACGCACCCTCACAGAACGGATTACAAAATGGCATCCCCCTATCCAACCGCAGGTAGACATGCGGGTGATAGTCAGGGATAAAGCTAATTGAAAGATCTGTCTCCAAGTTAAATCAGATAGCTAGAAAGAAGCCTCCGAATTGCACCAGATACTCTATTTACATGCGTTATTTGGCTGCCTAATCCGTTTAAGACGTTACCAGGCTTCCTTCTTCAAGACATCAAGCAAGGCACCTATTTAGCGATGAAGTCTCGCAACCAGGGTTAGCTGTCCATGACTAAGAGCATGCAATATGACTTAAACTGAATAATAAGTATAAGGTCACCCCGCTTACGCTTATTACGATAAAAATTATTATAAGGTCACCCCGCCCCTGTACTGTATTCCGCACCATGTTTTAATTTTTTCAAAGGAGTGCAGCAGGCCTGCTAACTAGAGTTAGCTGTCAACCCACCCTCTGCCTGTGGCGTCTTGGGCGGGAATGCGCGATCCTACAAAGTCTGGGTACCATGCGTGGGATCGAATCCTGCTCAAGTAAAATGCCCTGTTCATCCTAGACAAAGTGGTGGCATATAGAAGTCTTTTACCAGCCTACACTAGAAATAAGTAGCTCTGATTATGCCTAAAACCCCGTCCGACGAACCTTGAAGAAATGGGTCGTGCCACGGCAAGTCACACACGGGCAGGGGCTGAGAGGTCTCAGCCGGGCGACCTTCTTTACTCAGCTACTTGACTCCTTAAATAAATGTTTTTACCCTCATTTGTATACCATCTCCGTAATTTGGCTAATGTATTCCGATAAGAATGCTAAACATATACGCATAACTATGTACTATTTTCTTTCTTTGTAAGTATGTGCTCTGTAGAATTTCCTACCATGAGATCAGCAATGGTCCATCCGGAACGGACATTCCACTTCGTTTTAGTTAGTACCGGAGCATCTCCGGTTGCCTTTAGCAGAACGTCGACCTTTACGTCAGCAGCAGCAGCAGTTCCCGCTGTGATACTCGTACTTATGCTTGCTTCGCCGGCCTGCAAAAGCACAACAGATTTATTTGGCTATATCCTTTTAAGAAATAAAGAGCAAACCTTTCTATCTCGTTCACTGGTCTATATATATATATATATATATATATATATATACACATCTAATTCAACAGAAAATTTAAACTAGATAAACCAGTCAAATCGGCAGTGCACATGATGGAGACGATCATATGTTATCATAAATCGTATGTTTCGTCCCGAAGTAACACTCAGTGGGTCGATGTTGAGCACGAAGTGTTTCTTGCAACAAGAAAGGTACGCTTTTTGAACTGTACCTTGCAGCCTTCGACGACCGAGTCGCAGGTACACTCAAATACGAAAATGTAAACTTAAAGAGGAATATTTGTTTTCGCAGCGTTCGATCAGATTCCAATCCTGAAGCGCTAGGGTGTCAGTAGTGCCTTTTGTGAATACACTTCGCAGACAGCGTGACAGAAATATAACACAAAAAAAAAAAAAAAAATATATATATATATATATATATGATAACACCAGCCGGACATTGAACGAGACCCACCTCCATCGTTGTATCGATGAAGAGTTGAGTAAATGTCTATTGTCTTCTTATGGTTGTCGCCGTAGCCGCAGTTGACAGTCGGTTCCGCGCAAACCAAGCAACGCGTTTTCTCCTAAAGCCTCGCGGCTGTGATGCCATCAAGCTGTAGCGGCGTCGCCAAAGTTGTTCTTCGAAACAGAGGACAGAGTTGTGCACGATGCACACAAAATCAACTACGATGGCGACGTCGGATTCCCAGTCGGGTCGACTAGATCTCACGGGACGGATGACACACAGGACGACCGACGCTGGAATCATCAACGCATCACATTATTATGCCATGAGCGCCATATCTCACCAAACACATGTGCGTCCCACGACGGCACCGTTTGTTACATACAAATCGGCAGATCGGCTATTCGTCACAACTGTGATGCCTACCAGTGGTAGTCTGGCTATCTCATCTAGTGGCCTATATATATATATATATATATATATATATATAATAAATTGAATGTTTATTATTTATAATTAAATTATTAAGTATAATATACACAATTGTAATATTTATATATATTGCATTATTTTTAGAAACCTAATTTTAGTTATTATAACTTATCTTTTGCCAAATTCAAAATGTGATGTGCCGTTACTCTAAAAATTATAAAATTAGATATATATTTGCTGCGACGTATACATATATTCATTTCAAATCAAAAACTACAACAACACGTCGTAGCAACGACAACAACAGTAGAAACACCAACACACAACGACGTGGCCAATACGAACGACTTGATCAAATATAATGTTCTTTCAAAATTCTTGTTAATGCTTAGCCTGTTGAAAGATGTTTAAATAAAGATAATCAAGAACAAAAAAAAACATGAAAACCGCTATCATGTACACAGGTATGTACGCGTTACCATTTACGAGCGTTTACTCCGCGATGACGGACGTCACACGTTCAGAAAACACAACTTTAACGTTGCTTGCTCTGTCATTCAGTACACATATAAACAGTACGATAATAGTTAATTAAGAATTGTCACAGTTCACAGACAGCAAAAGCAGCCGCCTCTGCAAGGGAAGAAGGTCGTCCGTTGGCCAGAACTAAACGAGGCAGAAGATAGCGCGATTATAGACGACGGTGTTACGGCGTTACGCTCGGCATACGATTGCATCATTGTTTTTGATTCATTTTCACACAATACGGTTTTGTTTATACTATACCTATTGATATATACATACATATTGTTTAGTTCGCAATAACTTTGCATTTCAAGCTGGTACGTAATTACAATACAGTCATCATTATATACACAATTTGAACACGAATTCAGCGACCGTCCCACCGGGCGAGAAAGTACCTATTGAAATATTATACCGGCGAAGATTAGATGAGTTAGTTGGTGTTACTCACTTCAGTCGAGACGATTTCCGTCATTGCGATTTGTTCGTGCGGTGTTGTAAAGGAGAATCACGCGATGGGATCATCATCATCACCACAATAATAATACTAGTCATAATAATTGATACTAATCTAATACTTGCTTCTCATTGCTGGGAGGGAGAACATATGATGAGATGAGATGAGATGAAATCAGCTGTTTGTGGCGCGACAAGCTGTCTGGCTGTTCGAGGGCTGTGGTACGATTGTGGCACTTAATGGTCTCGGATACGAGGCGGCAACGGAGAACCATCAACAACACACACTGTGCCTCTCCAATTCTTTCTAACACAATAGCAACGACCATATTAATACGACCGTGACTGCCTTGCTTTCGAACAAAACAACAACAACAACAGCAACGACAACAACAACACAGCAACAACAATGATGATGATGATAACAATAGTGAGAACATAACACAGCAGGATTTTGTTGTCGTAAGTAAGTGTTGTGGTGAGTTTATCCTTCTGGGATTATGCGGCGTACTTTATCGCCTACTTGTAAACTAGCTGGTATATATATATATATATATATATATATATATATATATACACTCGCGTGAATATAGACCCCGTACTTTGACGAAGTAGAAATTTGTTTCGTTAACAAGTCTCGTTCGCGCAGCAACGCGCAGGCTTCTCGCCACCGACAGTTTACATTGGCGCTGTTGTTGTGTTGTTGTTGCTGTTGTTGTTGCAGTTGTTGTTACAGTTGTTGTTGTTGCTGCTGTTGTTGTTGCTGCTATTGTTGTCACCTTCGAAGTAGAGTATAGTTGAGTGTTGTGGTTCCTATCTAGTTCCAGTGCAGAGAGTTCGGCAAAACCTGGCCGGCTTCTGTAGCCGAAGCTTAAGAGAGGCTGCTTTGCGGAGGTGGTTTTCAGACCACGATCCAAAGCCTGGAAAAGAGCGGAGTCGATAAAGCCGGTTGTCCTGCTTGCCGCTATCAACATCTTACGGTGAGTTCGGCACACTGTTCGATCCACTGTCGAAAGGCGGTGTCCGTCTTCGTTCGACAGACAATGGAGAAGTGTCAAAAATGTGAACCCACAATGCGTATCGTGTCTACCCTGCACGAAGGGAGGTGTTGCGGTGTCCTGCGAGTTGAATTCACCACTATTTGGTGATCTGCATTGGTGATCCATTTGGTGATCTGCCGCGGCATGATCTGCTTTTTCCTTGCTGCCACTGTCTTTGTTTAGTGTTTGCTTTGTGGTTTATTTTGTTTCTTGCAGAAACAACGCTGCATCAATCAATACATATGGTGGTGGGTGGTTTACTTTATTCAATCATACGACGGTAACGAGTGGAGGAGTAAATTTGTCCCCGAAATGGCGGTGTGCTCTCTGCTAACCTAAACGCGAGTTTTTGCACAACCTTGATCTCACGGTATTGTTGTACGAAGTTATCGAAACACAAACATATCGAAAACACGCTGAGCTGTTCTATATTGTTGTTGTTGCTGCTGTTGCTGTCATTGTTGTTGTTGTTGTCGCTGTCATTGTTGTTTTTGTTGTTGTTGCTATTATATTGATTGTTGTTGTTATTGTTGTTGTTGCTGCTGCTATTATAGTGCTTGTTATTGTTGTTATTGTTGTTGTTGTCGTCGTTATTGGGCGCAAATATTGATTTCTACGGCTCTACCAATGCTGCCGCGCTACAACAGAGGCCATTGAGACAAGATAGTATAGTATAGAGTAGCACGTCGTAATTACACCCCACACACGGAGAGACCTAATAAGGCGTTGGTTGACTAACGGTGGCTGTGGCCTGCACTACCAGGCTCAACAGTTCTCTCACGTCGTCTTCGTCGTTGTCGTCAATCGAGCAAACTTCTCAATAGCTATTCTCGGCCACAACCAACGTGTCCCGGACATTTCGAACACACTACTGTGTGTGTGGTCGATCTAGCTGGCGCGTAGCTCGAGTATATATATCTCTAAAGTGTATGTTTTCTTCGAACGACTTCGATAATATTCGATGATATTCATTCGACTTCAACCGAGCCGCAACCATTTTGGCTAGCTTGGTTTGGTGGTCAACAAGTACAGAGAACTACTATTCTGCTCTATAAAACAGCAAGTACAGAAACTTCTATTTTGTTATATATGCATGCATGCACCGCAAGCCCTCTGCGAGCTAGCTCTCTGAAATCTCTGAATCTCTCTGAAATGGAGGCCGCGCTTGGAGGCGTGCGTAAGACGACGTTTCCTAGTATGTGACGTAGAACGCTATCCAGACGCAACCATGCATATATGTTTATGACACCAATGCGAAGCGACACACCCAGCGAAATGTAGAAACAATTAGTTAATCGTCTACCCTAACTACTAGTATGTAATAAATATATTCGTAGTTTAGTAGACGACCAACTAATTTATTTTTACATTTTGCTCGAGTCAATGTAGAAAACAATTGTTAATTGTCTACTAAACTACTAAAGTAAAGTCTTCGGGCTGACCCTCAGCCAACATTTAACTCGGAACGTCCTCGGAACTGTTTTTCACATTGCTTCATAGTCTACTAAACTACTACCACTACAATAACTAACTGCTTCTTCAACAGCGAAAGCAAATAAAAGAAAAAAACAACAAGAGCAATCAACTACTTTTACGACGCAACAGTACCAAAAACGCACGGACGTAGGCAAAACTAACAAAAAAGCGACGACGATGATCGTAGTAACAACATAACCGTGGCCTCAACCTTATGGCTCTAACTGACTGTTTTTGGCCAGCACATACAGATATCGATCTCCCTTACCACTCGATCTAGTGTCTATGATTCCAGTATGCAGTCAAACCGACGGAATGTTGTTTCATCGGTTCATCGGTTACACACGACGCATATTGTTTACCAGGAAGCCTATTAGTCAGCACTTAGGTAGTTCGATGCAGCACTCTCGTGCGCAAAGGGTATTAGTTGATTGATACATTGGTGCTCGCCATGAGACACCTACGATGTATAGGTGAGTACGTTCACTAAAATTAAAATTTAATATATGAAGCAAATTAAAAACGCAGACGTAAACATCTGCGGTCGACTTCTACCGTACACATATATATATATATATATATATATATATATATATATATTTATATATGATTCATTCGCTTGATAAGTATGTGTACACGTATCACCCGTTTATATTAGGGGCGGACAACGCTGCAGCTATATATATATATATATATGTATATATATATATATATATATATATATAGCACCGATCCCAATAAAACCACACACGAAGAAGAAGAAGCGGTCGAATGTTGCTGCGGCAGTGACCAAGTGACTCACTTAGTAAGACTTATGCACAATCGTGGTTATTTCTGCTGTTGCTGCTGTCGCCACCATTGTTAGCAATGCATTTCTTATTGTTAGTGGTTAGCGGCTGGCTGCATATGACTTGAGAGGGTAGGATGTAAATCGTAAACACGTGTTACACACCCGTCGAACCTAAGACAAGCTAAGGCTGTTGTTTGCAGACATTATTATTATTAAACATGAATGTTCGCTATTGCTCGTTCGAGCTCGGCTGGGCTGGCGACAAACATTTCCACGTTTCAGTAACAGCAAGAAAGGCCTATCTGCTTTCTCGCCGTACTGTTTCGGCGGTCGAATCATTTGCAAACATCTGTCAGCTGGCTGGATGTTCTTTGTGGTGTTGTTCCACCTGTTAATCGGCGTCCCCTTGACTACGACACCTCAGTTTAACAAAAACAACAAGACACATCAGACTGTTTAAGACGCTATCGAAAACGCCACGAAACGTCGTGTTCACGCGCAGCATTGTTGCTGTCTGCAGCATTTGTACAACTCGGAGCATTGTGGCTGCCAGCTGTACTAGTGCAGTTGCTGTTGTTGTTGATGTTGTTCTATTGTTAGTATGGTTGTGATTACAGCGTTTAGTTACTCAGTTGTTCTTGTTAGAGTTGGCCGAGCATTTCCAAAATCCGCCATTGCTTTTTGCCATGTATGCAGCTGCTGATCTTTATTGGAAAAACATGTTGCATGCCCACCTATACATGTATACATGCATACTACAGTCAGCTGCTCGCGGCATGCTATTCGAGAGAGAGGCAGTGCAGCGATCTCTTTGCATGTATGATTTATATGTATAATCTATATAGTGATAACATCCTTCTGCTGGCACGGACAAATCTACTTTGTATACTAATAATAGTGGGCTCTTTGTCTGTCGCTTGATCTAGGCGGCTCTACCGATGCGGGGCGTACAATGCTGAGGGCGACCTCAGAGGTCAACGTCTGGCTGGCGTTGGCTGTGGTTGCGTTCACGGCGACCGCCGGCTTTCTGCCGCCAGGTCGTGTGGGCGCTGCGGCTGCTGCGGCCACGGTGGGAACCGGTTTGCCATTGCGCGTAGGCAACTCTACGCTCAGTCCCCTGTCGCAACAGCAGGAGCCGCAGAAAACGCAACAACAGGACGATCATCAGCAGCAGCAGCAGCAAAAGCAGCAACTGCCCGCGCCGGCGGCGTCGAATACGACCGGAGGATCAGCGTCAGGCCTTCCGAAGGACCCAAGTCCAGCTGCGGCGACATCTTCGGTGCCGCCAAGCGTTCCTAAGACGTCTCACATTGTGGCCCCCGACGTCCTGCCGGGATCAATCGACAGCCACATCGAAGCGCAGGACGCATTCTCGTCGGTGGTGTACGTGGTCGTCGGCCTCACGATCGTCATCCTCATCTATATGGTCATCAAAAACTTCCGGTACGGTTGCACCTCATGCTTTCCTTCCTTTCAACCTCCTCTAGCCCCCACCCCCTTTGTGAGTCGAACCCACGTGGCGGTATTCGCGTGCGCCTTGCGCCTTGGAGGAGGACGCATACGTTCATCGGCGGGTTTGATCCTCGCCGTCCGTTGCACATTTGCATATTTATCGGGCCCGTCTTACGGAGCAATGCGAGAGCAATTCCGTGGGCGTCGAATCGATGTTGGCTAGCGATTGTCAGCCCGAAAAAGAGTTTTTTTTTAACCCTCGGTAGCCTCAATCGAGCGGCCAATCTTGTTAAGTCAAGCGACCAGTCTGCCTGGACTGGCGCAGACGATTAGTTGGTGGCGAGCGTGGTAGGAATCCAATAATTGTTCGTTAGTCAATGATTAAGTGACATTGAGCAACACTTGTGTCGATCTTTAATGTGTCCATCATTCAATCGCCCATCTTCACCCGCCCTCTCAATGCCCTTGAAAAACTGTATACGCGTAGTGTACTGGCTGTTGTCGGATAGTGATAATAGAATGCGCAACTACTATACAATAGCAGTATTACGAGTAATGCTAGTCGTCATGGTAGGCATCGAAGATCGATCGCTTAACGGAGTCCCATTTGAGAACTTTACCTACGGTTTAAGTGCCATTTATATTGTCAGCGACGAGCGGAATACAATCTGTGTCTCCATGATAACATCGAGTCCTGACGGGTATAGCCAATATTTAAATACGCCATAATATAGCAGCAGTTCGTGCAATAAAGTCACTTTATATATATATATATATATATATATACAGGGTGTATGTGTGTGTGCGTGTGCGTGTTGAACCGTGTTTGTGTACGCATAGCCCGATGGCCTGTCACTGTATATATATATATATATATATATATATGTGGGCGCTATAAGTTTTTAGATTTTCGATGTGAGTTGCATATATATATATATATATATATATATATGTGTGTGCTGAACGATATTCACATCAATAGCCCTTCTCTGTATGCACATTCGACAGACTTCGGTACGAGTCGGTGCGCGCCGAACGCTACGGGGTTCGACGTCGCTGGAGAGACCAGGAGCTACAACCGCTTGGAAGGGACAACGACGACGACGAAGAAACGCTATTCGAAGCTCGACGAGGTGCAGCTTTATGATCGACCACGGCAGCCGCAGTAAGCTACGCCATGGCAGCGACGGCGCCGACGACCGCCACGAAGAGATCGGCGGCAACGTTAATATGCGTAGACGACATTGTGGATGGAAATTGAGCGTCGTTTCTTGCGTTACACGCGGCCGGTGGAGAAAATCGGCCGGCAATCCGCCGGCTAGATGCAAGGAGAGCGGAGGGCACGGCAGAAGGACAGACATACATACAGACAGGAAGACAGGGTGTAGTGTCCTGTTTAGCAATGAGTTTCTCTAGAACGCAATCAATCGTCCATACAATCCCGCAGCTAGCGCGCGAGTTACGAGTCACGGTCGAGACCGCGAGTTTTAAAAGTGAAGAGCAGATGATGATGATCAGCACCGAGCCTACATTGCATTCTCGATGCAGACCACGACTAATTCCATGGGGCGACGCCAACGACGACGAACACGGCGAACGTCATAGAAGTGATGTTGCATATGAAGATACGAAGATAATAGCAATAAAGTGATCCTCGCCGAGCTCGTACTGAGTAACTACCATAACGCCAGACGAATATTGTCTAGCAGGCGACGATACGCGTGGTCAAATCGCAGCCGCCTCAAGCGGGATCGTTCTTCTATTGGTAGCTGGGCACCTACGTGGTGCAAGAGCCAACGCAGGTTGCGCCGACAAACGGTAACTCATCGAAAGGGCGCAATCGACTGACTAATTTACTGATCTTGAACCGCACCGGAATGGTCCGCAACGATTTGTTAATGTTGTCTCGACCTACGGAGGCTTCCGTTCGGCGGGGGGAATTGATCCGGGTCTCGTTCTCATCGAAAGGCTTTAGCGCCCAGACGAGAACCCACTTCCGCAGGCGGCCAGATAGAGACGGCGCACGATTGCAACAGGACAACGCCGTTTTCTGCATTTAATCGCATTGTATCGTCTGAAGTCTGACAGAAATTGTTGAAGCTGGCCAGGAGGTGGCTGCTCTTGGTATGTGGCAAGGTCCCAATTATAATGAAGTCCACCGAAGTAGATCAGTAAGCAAACAACTACAAGCACACACTCACACACACACAGCGAACTAGTTGAGGCAATAAACAAGAGTGAGATATGTAAGGACACATATTTTGCAAAGTACCTCAGCCAACTGCTAGGCCGTTATTAAGATGTATCTTGTTTGTTTTTGCCAATAATGATGCGCGATTTTTCAGTGCAAGTGCCTTACATACCAAAGTCTTCGAAATGAGCTGTTCATTATATATACGAGTGTACACACTGCCAGCCTTACAGATTCAGTGCATCATTGTAGTGCAAAAGACCACTTCCCAAGACGACGGTCTGCGTCTCTGCAATATACCATCAGGACCTGTAAAACCCCTATATTAAAGATAGTGTTGCATTCACTGTTTGTGTCAGCTATATATATATATATATATATATATATATAATCATAATTTTTGAGCATATACTTGTCATTAAAGCAATATTTTTACATCCTGCTGTACATATCGCTTGTTAAAAAATAAACATCTCAAGTTGCTAAGATAAGGGCATTATGTTTTAATAATTTGTGCTGCATAGAGACAAGTTACTATGTATATATATATATATATATATATATATATATATATATCATTAGCTTTTTTTCAGACAAAAGGAACGATCCGAGCATTCGTTAATAAAATGTACATGTTTATTAAGATCCTACGTTTACAAAAATACTTGTTCACCTCATCGACAACTCTATTTGGTGCCTAACAAATGCTTCTTCGAGTAGTCGTCCACGTTGTCTAACATAGATAATGCTCGACTGACTAAAAGACGCTCATGTTATCGTGATTTGCTGGAAACCACGACGGACGACGACGCCTTGCTGGGACGTGAATCTCCCAATTGAGCTTGTAGGACAATCGATCACGTTCGCAATTCCAGCCCACTTGCATCCACCAATCACGGTAGAATGGTAGACAATGGTAATAGCTACAGTAGTAACTAATCGTCGTCGTACCAGTTATTGCTGCTGCCATTAATTAGCAACACTAGGACGTGATGTGTATGAATGGCTAAAGAAACCGACAGCATTTATTCCCTTTGACAGGGACCGACGATCGTGACAAGTTCTACGGTTGAGCATCCTACGTTATCTGTTGATACAGACCCTTCGTTTCTTCTGTCAACGCTCTGTGTACTTACGTTCCGGAGAGTGGGATGTTGGACAAGTCAAACAGGACGATTGGCACGAAATCCGGTACCCTATATAGATTCGACCTATGCGTTGCCTACTCGCCTCTGATGTACATCAAAGTGCACAGTGAATCTCGACTACGACGAAAGGTAGCATGCGAAATGCAATGCAGGTGTACGACTGTAACGAACGCGTGTTGTATGTCTGTATACACGTTGTCTTCTGAATGCGGCCCTACAAAACGTAGGCGTTTCTCAAATCTCTTAATGTAAGACCACCACAAACATCACTACGATAAAACCAGCATAAACCCTTGGGAAGGAAGGCGCGCGATATATTCCCCCATAACAGTGTTCCGTTCGTTTCCGACTCTACTTGACGGTGAAGGTCATCTTATAGTCTCCGACATCCATGCCAGCTTCAATCGTGTCGCCGGACTTCACGGGGCCGACACCCGGAGGGGTACCGGTCATCAGAAGGTCACCCGCCTCGAGAGTAAAATACTCGCTGACGTACGAAATAATCTGGGGAATTTTGAACATCATGTCTTTGGTATTGCCTGTAAAAGTCATACAAATAGATATCGGACCCTTTAGCCTATATATACATAGCTAGTGTTCTTAAAATTGCGATGTCTGCCTCAAACTCAAACGCACGGGTTGATGTCGTATCGAAGGGCCTCGTGCTATAGCGCCGCAGCAATCTATATTAATTTTCACATACACGTGTGACGCTCTACAAGTTAATCAATGCTTGGTTTATATAATGCATGCGTACAGTTCGACATCACACGTCTACAGACTGATTAGCAGTGATTGCTTAAATAATCATGAAGACCACGAGTGAAAAATAAGCATAAAGTCGCACGCACTGGTGCAACTACCCACCATCCTGGCGCATCTTGCCGTTGACACTGCACCACAGTCGCAAGTTGTGAGGATCGGGTATCCGCTCTTTCGGTACAAAGTCCCCGACTGGACAGGCCGTATCGAAAGCCTTCGCCAACTCCCATGGCTTCCCTTCCGTTATCAGCCTCTTTTGCAAATCTCGCGCGGTCATGTCCAGACAGAGTGCATAACCTGAGAGACGCAAAAATGCAACGCCAACTCAGCAACTGCTTTTCACTTGTAAGGTGCGCCACATACCCGTCTTCGTGTCCGTGTTTTAAAAACAAAATGTTATATATATATAACGTAATGTACTTGTCCGAGAATTTTTTTTATTAATAATTATCTCGGGTATCGAAGGAATAACAAAACATGCGTTCAATGCGCTGTATTGTAGTGTGTGGTGGCGCGTCTAATTTAACAATGTTTTTACAATGCTAGCCCGCTTAAACGATTTCTTGTTTCGCAAGTTCAGTTTATAAATAATGTATATATATATATAGAAAATATTGTGATGATTTATTAATCATTTACAATACGTTTGCACACTCGGCAGTGCTCGCCTATATATATATATATTTATATATATGCCTGCGGAGAAACAGAAATTGTTTGAGCGAGCCAGCAATGTATAGACGGCATCAATACAATTTGTGTCTAGGTGGGATGCTCAAAAGAGACAACTCACCACATACTACATATAATGCAGCGCATTCAACGTATGTTTGTTTTAAATCTGTAGAGACGCGCATATATATATATATATATATAATTCTTCACAATGTGTATCCCATACGGAGCTAACTTACCGCCAACGTGCTTCATCGCCTCCGCTTCGGAGATTTTCTTGCCGGGTTTCTCTATAAGAACCCCTAATTCAATCTCCTGGTGAAGCTCGGCGCAGCCAGGGTGGGGCCTCAATCTGGCCCTTACCCTGAACGAGGTAAGTCGTCGGGGGCTTGAGAAAGACTACGGGTCGCTCAGACGTTGGGTTTCCCAGCTCCTTAGCGTGTGCGGCGTAGTTTCGCCCAATACATACAATCTTCCGGCCAAACTCCACGAAGCGAACGAGCCGCATCTGCAACGTGACAGATTGTAACAACGTCTACGATTTACTCATTGGACACGTGTTAAAGAAAGAAAATGAGTCCATACGTAAAAATCACGACCGGAACGGATACAAACCACAACCGGGACGGACACTTCCCAAGAACTCTTCTCTACTACTAAAAATGGCTATATCTGCATACTGCAGACAGTAATGTACGTATTTTTGAATTCATTTTCAGAACACACACGTGGATCATGGACTATATATCGAGTTGTTTGCATTTCTTTTTTGTTGTTAAGTATTACTCTCTTTAATATCCCGGCGCCTTTCGGCTTTGTCTAAAAGCCACGCAAGCGGAAGAAGCCTGAGTCAGCAAATACGCAAGCGATCTTCAACGTCACCCGATTACAACCACCAACAACAGAAGGACCGAGTCTTTCTTGAGATAGAGGATATCCTTGACATGGTACGCAACAATTCTTAAAACGGTCCTCATTCACGCGGCCGGGGGTGCACGGCGCCGAAGAGATTGCGTAACAACGAGAGTAGTCCACGCTTTTATTAAGCGTTGCTTCCCCCCGCTGAAATTACCGAAATAAGGCTGACCACACACCAGGTGTGCGGCAAGGTAGAGAGGTTCTACTGCTGCTCACGACTTCATGTTCTTATGCGAAATCGTCACAAGTAAGCTCGATATGTAGTCGCCGGAGTCAGCCAAATAAGAATTCTTATTCAGTCAATCAACCTTGATTTAAGAGCATGTTGTTTTCTTCGCAGATTGATCACTAAATTAAATATAATCGACATGCATAGGCATATATGCCTAAGTTAGATCACGGTATTAACGAGCCAGCTTCATGAAATGCTCGTACCGTTCCCATAGATGACACACGCTCTGTGACATTAACTCGAGCTCCACCCGGAATGCTAGTCCCGTACGTTGACCGTAGGTAAAAGCAAACATGAGCATATATTGGCCGAGATCATTAAGATGTGGATTAATAGCTACTGCTAATTATATGGCACGGCAAAACACACAATGAAACGTTGAAACAACATTCCTCATGCCACTGTGAACCGTTCGTGGCGGTGGGGAGACCATCAATTACCAAACCGTTCAACTACGAATAATTTCCGATTTGGTGATTCCAAGTGCTGTAGCCTTAATCAATCGCATGTCGACAAGCAGATGAAGCTAATTACATTCCGAGAGTCAGGTCGTGTCTGTGACTGATAAAAATAAGACTGCAGTTGTAAACCTTCAACACAAGTAGGAACAACTTAAAGGGCAACACGTATATATATATATATATATATATATATATATATGTATATATATATATATATATATATATATGTATATATATATATATATAATCCGTAGCGATCGTCCCTTTGCGGCACCCAATCATAAAACAGCGACATGAGACGATGTCCTACTAAATTGACAACCACCATTGAAACCGATCCGAATGATTCGATGACGCGTATGAGGACTTCATCCTGCGAATACCTAGAGGTACACCAATAATTTTTAAGTGAGTAATCATTGTCGGGCAACAAACGTCTACCAGCAAGATAAAAATCAAATTTTGCTTCCGTGCCACATATATTACTGTCATCGTTGAGGTAAGTGTATCAAATTTATCGTTATTTCATAAAGGCCTTCCGACTTTCGATTGACGGCGGGTTTTCCGCCCGACTTTTACACTATTACTGACAGAGGGACAAACAGTAAAGCTAGTAGACATAACAGGAGAGGCAAAGAAAGAGCGAAAAAGACAATAACAAGAAAGTGTTGGCAATATGACTCCACCCCACTTCACCCAATAATGTGGGTGGAGGTTTCGAGGAATACCTTAATGTATGTGAAGAATTGAAACCAACAAATCCCACAGAAGTGCGGCTAGCGGAGCTAAGCTAGCTGCTTGTATCTAGTAGCCGATGAATCTAGTACGAACAACGTACGTCCATAGAACAAAGGTTCGATCTCTCATTACGTCCCGTATTTCTATCAATACAAATCAGACTTTACTGTGTCGTCGTTTCTGCTTGCCTCCGCGTAACACCAGTGGTGTTTGCAGTGGTCAGAACCACGACTGCAGATTATCGTCGATAATTATCACCCAGCAGTAGCAACGTCATAAAGACAGTACGTATGCAGTATATAAGTACATGGCGGTACGAAACGAGACCCTACAACCGTCTCCTGACATCTTATTTGCTCGTTGAGGCGGCGCGCCCATCTTTCAGTGTGTCTTGCCTGTCTGTCTGTCTCGATGACGGGTCTGTTTCCGTGTTTTTGTTGTTTTGCGCACTGCTTGCACGCACTATGCGTGTTTCGATGGCATGCGCACTGCTTTGATAATTTCCTTCTATCCGTAACCGTACCGGACGAGAACTAGTGTCCATGAATGCGAGTAGTGTTCGTCGTAGCGGCTCTTAGGAGAGCGGCCTCGGCTGTGCCAGCCGGGGCAGCAAACCCCGACAGTAGAAAAGCCCAAAGCAGGCCGTGAGACGAGGAAAAGACGCCAGTCATTTTCTCCTGTGGAAGTGTATATGTTTGTGTGTGTGTGTGTCTCGCAATTGACAACTCGACGCGACGTGCAGCATCGTCACGGCGCTAACGCTAACGCGCTAAAGATTGCGAGTCATATCGAGTCGTCGTGTGAGAAAAGGCGGACAGCGAAGCAGTAGCCACCAGCGGGTGGTTGGTCGGTCATCCTTGCATGTCCTCCAGCACCGGCTGTCCGGGCTACCCGCATTGCTCCACCATCCTCTCTTTTCCGTTGTCACTCTTGTTATTGCTGTGTTTGTTGCTGCTGTTGTTGTTGTTGCTGTTGTTGTTGCTGCTGCTGCTGCTATCATTGTTGTTGTTGTTGTCGTCTCACGCCACCGATGCTACTATTACCACTGCGACTACGGCCGATATTCATCATTCATTGGGACAGCGAGGCCAACGCCGTGTGTTCAGCCGCTTTAACGCCATCGCTCGCAATAGCAACGAGAAAGAAAAGACCTAGTCAAAAACAACGACTATCAACAAGAACCCCTCCAAAGACGTTCTCCTTCCTGCTCTCTGGGTGGACTTTCACTTTCTATCTCTTTAGATATCTCTGTTATTTACTCAACATGGCTCTAACCCAAATCTGCAAATCTTAAAAAAGATCGCATCAAAGGCTGTCGCATCACGCCGGGATCGATGACCGCAAATCCGCTACCAGAGTCGCCATCCATCTCCGCCCGCCATTTCATCCCGTCGTAGGTGCATGGACATTAGGTAAAGGCGTTGAATGAACTCGCCTAAAATAAGCATTTTCCAATAAAATTGGAGAAAATGTCTTGTCTAGGAGTGATACTGAACTTACTAAGGCCAATGTCATACCGGTCTGGCGGGCCGGGGATCGCTTTACAAAATACGTGCATGCGTGTTCAATTGAAGCGCCGATTAAAAAACATTCCGTCATTACTTAGTCTAAGAAAGACATCTAACGTTGACTAGCAAAAAAAGAGTCGTATTGAATAAGTTCACAAGCCTCGATATTCTAGTTTGTCTCATTTATGAGCGTTCACGTTTAGTGCCTCAAACTGTTGTCACTACGCTCATAAATCACATACACACATTCAGGAAATGTGCACTTTATGGGGATAATTTTAGTACCAAAACGATGGTAGTTCAATTCATTAAGTAATTACCATAAGGGGTTTTCCCGATGCCGATGTTCTTTCGGTAAGCAACGATGACTGTATTTCAGACGAAGCAATTTTTTTTCTATGGCATCACATTTTTGAAGTTATGCAAGCCTGACAGCCACATCTTATTGTCATTAAAATTGTCATTTCACTGTGACTACCAAACAAGGCATTTCCGCCCTCCCTCTCATTATACTAAAAAAATACTTATTTTAACAAGCACTACGGCCCCCTCAAGTATGGTCCATGAGATATATATATATATATATATAAATATATACACACGGATGATGAAGGTTCGCACAAGGTACGAACCTTCATCCGCTCACCGAACCCCCAGATTCCTCAACAGACATTCAACTCATTCAACCAACGGGCAATATATCACTGTCACTAAATGAGCTATCCAGTGGGCAATTCAGCTTTTATATACACGGAAACCCATACGCAAGCCCACTGTACACAAGCCATGGTTTGATGAACAATGCAAATCCATTAAATACACCATATGTAGTCATACGGATCTGAGCCCGAAGGACTACAACAACTCGCTGATATGAAATTGATGTTAAAGAATAAACAAGTAAGAACCAAGTACATGCCATCATTCAGCACGTGACAGGGAACGTGTACTACAGAGTGCTACAAAACCATGCATACTCCTCCCACAACGACCCAATCCACCAAATCCATTAATTAATGACAACGAATGGATACTTCATTCCACGCGCCTATACAGTGGCGACCTCATGCTACCTCCGAGCAAGAATGTCTGTGATTATCAAACATTTACAGAAGAAGAAGTCGCCAAAGTAATCAAATTCAAAGAAAGTGGCAAGTCTGCGGGCCCCGACTAAATTGTGTATACGCATATTGAATCAAATATAAATTCCCTGTGTCCACCATTAATCAAATTGTATAACGCATGCCTACGCAGCGGTACAATACCAGATGAATAAAGAAAATGTTTCTTGCAGCCAATTTACAAATATAAGGGTGAAGCAACTGACCCAACCAACTATAGCGGAACTATTTAATTAGCGTCGTTTATAAAATGTTAACCCCATTTTTTGTAGAACATTTATATGACGCCGTAAGCCCAGATTTACCATGCGAACAACATGGATTCCTAAGAGGACGATCTACGTCGAATGCCATTCTATCTACGTCGCAAGAGACAAACTCCTTGAAGTACTTCGAACCCCATTTTCTGTAGACGGAACTATGTATAATCTGATTCTGCAAATGAACATAATTACTATTAAGAACGGGGCTCATTATGCCAACAGGCTAGTGGCACCAAAAACCAGAATCGTTCAGGGTGACTCCGCAAGCCCGTCCTTCTTCATACTGTATATAGCTGGCTTGGTGGACGCCCCCAGAAATGTAAAAGCATTTAATACCAACAAGTTAGTAGTTTTTGCAAAGACAAAACACCACCTAGAATAAAAATAGCTCCTCTAGCAAGATAATGTCTTCACGCAATTCCCCCTTCTGTTACAATCGTAGACCTAAAAAGCATAGATAAGATAACATCTTACTTCGTTGCTGGACAAGACACCGCCCAATGCACATACCTAAGAAACCTACAAAGAATTTAGAGAAAACCGCAACATGGCATTTGTAATCGGTCTATATGTTAAAGGGCCTGCTTTTTGCAGTAATATATGGACATTACCATCACAGAATGGCAGATCTATAATATGCCAAGCAATATAGCATGGTCACTAATACTACGAAATTTGCCAGATTTTTTCTTAAATCAGCCAAATACGTCAAAGTGCTAATGCTTCTTATAAATTGCTAGCAGTACGTATGACTAATTGCACTTTCGTATTATGTTTATAATATATATTAGGTTTGTTTGTTCTCCAGGCATTCAGATGTTAATGCCTAACTTATCAACATTAATTCCAGTACAAGCGATTTTATTTTATTGGTTGAAACATCCCTATTGACTTAGAGCTATCGCATTGCACATTCAGTTAATGGTTAATCTGCCGCCACTGATTCCCTCTATCTAAGGTTTGGCGGATAATGCTTGTTTTATTCCATTGATTGCACCATTTGCCTGGTCTGAGTAAAATGGTTGTTTAGTGCACATTAATGAGGCGATGCTTATCTCGTTAATATGAAGATGGCTTGTTGCTATTATCTTATCTCAGCTTCTCAAAGTAAGAGTACGTTTATTATTACAATAAAAAAATACTGATCGAACGCGGCGCCGCGAGTTGCGATCGCAATTACTGCTGTCACTTTAAATTTACTTTCCGTTTTATTTAAGTGAGCTTCGGCATGACATTTCTACCGACATTTGTTAGACTGTATATGTATTGATGGTTACAGTTGTGCTGAGGATG
Organism: Dermanyssus gallinae; assembly: GCA_003439945.1. NCBI lineage: Eukaryota > Metazoa > Arthropoda > Arachnida > Mesostigmata > Dermanyssidae > Dermanyssus > Dermanyssus gallinae. The sequence continues at coordinate 98,884 of QVRM01006100.1, forward strand.
TTTTAATCTTGCCAACGCCCCGCTACTTTGTGACAATTGCTATTTAATAGCAACGGAATCATGTACGCGAGCGACAAAGATGTCAAAAGGCATGTTCGAGAAGAATATTTACCATATTTACTAACGAATTTATCACCCAACTAAATCAACAAAAGTCGAGCCAACCAACTACAATTTCTTAAACCGGTGAATTCATAGGCGAGAATTAGGCAGGTGAACAGAATGTGACAGCACAATTCCCCACAGCCTCATCAATGAAATGCAAACTCTGGCAATCCGATTACCGCTGCACTGTCTATCACAGTGCATTAACGAGGACAAGGCAAGAAATAAGTGCTTCGTTCGCGAGGCGTAGATCATCTTCAAGGAAGTATTTTTCTATTAATTCTAGACCACCCTCCGTCCCCTACGGGCTTAGAACTTAACCTGAGGTATATCTTCAATGCACCGAGGGCCGGACATATTAGGATTAATAGGGTTTCCCCAACAGTCCTTGTGGCAGCATGGCCGCTGACTCTCAGCGGTATGATTTATCATTTATTCTCAATGAGCATCGCTCAAAGAAATTTCGATCAACAACAGGGATCGAGCCGGCGACGCCCGGGTAGATGACAACTATGACTAGCGCACTAGTCCCCTAGTTCCACGCCCGTAGGGGGGGGGGGGGGAGGATGGTCTAGAATTAAAAACAACCTCCTTAAAAATGTTCTTAATTCTAGATAGCTAGATGTTAGAGATCTGTTGTCAGTAAGTTGGTTGAGCTGGCAAAAGAGCATCTGTCACTGTCGACGCAACATGGCACAGCCGATGGCAGTAGCGCCATTGCCAGTCTATCAAGGCGGTGTCTAGTCTACATGCATGGTGTAGTATTATATTGTATATAGTATATTGTACATTTCGAGCCCTCAAGGTGGCGCATTCTTCATCTGCGCCTCGCGACCGGAGAAGACACACTAGATAGGTGCGCGGGTTCGAGGAGCCCCACCGTTGGCCCACATCGCTATTAATGGGGGTAGTACCGTCTATGAAGCAGCGCGAAAAGCAGTCCCATGGACGTTAAATCTTGGCTGAGAGTCAGCCCAAGAGGTAGTAGAATACATATACATAGCAGGGGGCGCGCGGACGAGGGCCGACGAATTTGACGGTAGCGTCAAGACGGCGTTTACTCTAGGAACGTTGTTGTTGTTGTTATTGTTGTTGTGTCCACCCAACTAGCTTCACGGTAGTGAAGTTAACTACCTTCACGGTAAGTGAAGTTAACTACCTTCACGGTAGTGAAAGTTAGTTGGGTGGACAACAAACATCATGGTCGTCGTCAACAACAGCAATAGCAATAGTTAACAATCGACCGGAAGTGTATGTAATACGTGTTGTGTTCGGTGGGCGTACACGCACCTTGTTATTGTATATGGCGTTGCTTCCGCTCCTCCGCGTGCAGCCAGACGAGAGAAAGAAAGCGGCGAGAGCGGACGAGACAGAGATAGAGAGAGAAATGTCTTCTCTGTCCGGCCGCAGGTTGCCACCGAGATGACGGTAGCAGTTGTCACCAGTCAATCACCACCTGCACCACCATCTGCAACAGCAGCAGTACGGGACTGCTCGACAAGCCGACTGGGTTTGTTATCTGCTCTGTATGTTGTTATGATTGTTGTTATTGCCGCAGAGACGCTGGTAGGACCGACTGTAGGGGCCCAGACCGATCCAGGCGGGGGAGCCAATAGATGGGGGTGATGGGGTGGGGGGGGTGCGCGTTCTCTCTCGGCGTCTTAGCGAACGACGACGACGTCGATTGTTATTGTTGTTGTTGTTGTTGTTCTTTTGCCGCCGCGTACAGCCTCATTGACTTTGTACCCGCACTAGTCTGACTGGTCCACGTTCCGCGGATTTGCGTTCCGCGCGTTTCGGCTAAACCGCGGAACAAAAAAGGAGGCGACCACAATCGGTGCGAAAAAAAAATAGAAAAAACGAATCGCGCGCGAATAAAGAGCGTGCTGAAGAGACGGGCTGGTTGTTGGTCGCACGAATACGCGCGAGGCGTGCGAGATTATGCGCGCTGACGTAAAGTCTATCGTAACGAGCAAACACGATGAGAGCATGTGACGACATCGTTGGATCGTTCCCACGAAGGAAAAAAGATCGACTCGGATCTAAACCGCCACCACCACCACCACACCAGTTCGACATAAATACTCTTCGGGTTGATTCTCAGCCAAGATTTAACGTCCACGGGACTGCTGTTCGCACTGCTTCATAGACGGTCTACCCCCATAGATACGAACATGTGGGACAACGGTGGGGCTCGAACCCGCGCACCTTTCTGGTGTCTCCTCCGGTCGCGAGGCGCACACGAATAATAAGCACCACCACGCCACCGGGCATCCATTATTTTAGAGTTGCGACTCCGAAACGCACGAACACGAGAGGCGGGTTAGGCTCTGGTTAATGTTGATTGCACTCCATCGTTCAATCTTATTGCGTCCCGATTCCGGTGCGCCATCGTGGTTAAGCTGTTTTGACCGCCATCACATTCGAGAAGTCGTCTTTTTTTCGTTCGTTTTCGAGCACTCGCAGCAATAGAGCTGCGGATATAGGGTATTTATATATATATATATATATATGTTTTTTTTTTTCTGGGAGGTTTCGGGAATGCATGATGCACATGCGCCACTAGCAGCCTGCGTGACTAGTGTGAGACTCGCAAACCCACTAAACCCGGATTCCTCCCGTATTTACTGTACCGTAAAAGAACCTATTCATTAGCTAATTGTGAGTAAAGTCGTCACTATCAAGTCCAGTTTCCTACGATAGAATAGTTATAAGTCGGAAGTTAGCAACAGCTCCAAACGCCGCTGTTACGTTTCGTTCATTATATTTCACCATATTGTAGACAGAATCTGGCCAACCACGACCACGGCAAACTAGCCATAGCATTTGTAAAGAGCTCATACAAACCTAATATCATTAGCTCGTAGTAGTAGGCAGTCCAAGTTGGACAGTTAGTCAAATCGTATGTCGCTCTCCGGCGAATACTACTACAACAACTAAGCGATCGGTTCCGCCTAAAATTCATTATTCCTCGGTCTTTGCCCAGCGCCAGCGAGTTGGCAAAGCATGATTCATCACGATGCGTCATTGATTTAACGGCGTCTTTTACGACCAGCGCGCGCAAAGGCCGACCTAAATAAAGCTACGCACGCGACCGGCTAGACAGTTCTAATGTATCGTATCGGAAGTTCGTCTTCGTTTCGTTACACGCAGGCAACCATCTCGTCAACATATTGTCCTCTTCGGCTCGTTCGTCCTGGTAGATGTCGCCATTGCGTGTGGCGCGGCAACCGAATGCTAAACAGACTTACTCAATCAAGGCAGAAGAAACGCAGAGGCCTATATATATCTATATATTGTTTTAATATTTCGTATACGTTTTTATTCATATTAATCCACTCCGGCATACTGTCTAAAGAACAGCAACCAGAGAGTGGAGGTCTGGGTCTCGAAGTCCCGAAGGGCAAAGACTTTGCCACTAAGCCATCTTGCTCGGTAATATATATATATATATATATATATATAGAGCGAAAGAGAGAGAAAGATGTATATATATATTTCATTTCTAATGCGGAGGTAGAGCGCCCTACAAAAATTGCTTGAAATATTTGTTCACTACGGCAAATGATCAGAAAGCATATTCACGAGATTTGCGTTAAGGTTTTCAAAGTATTATGATTACGTGACCACATGCCCTACTGGTTCAGGAAGCTGATTATATTCTGGGAACTATTAAATAGCCCGTGCGCTTATTAAAGGTCAAAATAATTAGTAGAAATTAATTAATAGAAATATTTATAATAATGAATAGCAATACAACTTCTAGCCTAGTTGAGAGCTGCAGTAATTTCAGAAGAAACTACTGTGATTAGATAGACACTCGCTCCATGGTATTCAACTGCCAACGTTAGATACTTCGGAAGAACTTGTGGTGTTTGTGTTTTCTGAGTATGACTTTAGTTTGCATATAGCAAACACAGTAAGTCGTGTTCAGGTACAGCTTACCTCTGATACGTGTTACTGTAGAAAAGCCAGAGTTTTAAATCAAGTAAGACGTGTGACTACTATTTCTACTAAAATGTTTTTTTTATTGCAATTCCGTTTTTACCTGAGTATTCGGGAATATATTTGTTCGTCGACTGTACTCACTAGTAATAGCACAGAGTTATCGTCCTGATCGGCCAACCATTGAAAAGGCAACGGCCTCCTTAGGCTACACATATATGAGCGAGAGAGAAGACTCAACAACAAAAAATATAACCTTTAACGGGATAGATTAGCTACGTTTCCCTTTGCAGATATGTAAACAAAATTGAAAAGTGGTATTTATTGTATTAAACAACGATTTTCGAAATGACGGGTTTCCGCGCACGTTTTGCTACTAAATGTTTCTACTAAAGATAAGTGGCATGTCAGTCTTTTGGACAAATGCGGGACCACGTAGACTGCAGCCTCTAGGCTGCTCGCTAGAGAGCAGTCTCATTAACCATACTTAACAAAATAGTAACGTGCCGCAATCAAGTTTTGTTTTACTTGCGGTACATGCGGCATAACAGCGACTGGCTTGTAAGAAAATATACAAACTGTGTTTGAAAATAAGGGTTACTTGGTCAAAGTAAAGTCTTTCGACATGTACAAGTACATACACTATACTTGTAGCGGTAGATCTGTTACCAGCCGAAACGCAGGAGATTTTACTGAAGGTGCTAACCGATGAAAAGTATCGCCGGTATGACTATAGGTAGAGTTGACAAAATTCTGTATTACAAAAGCTTGTTCGCACTCTTTCTCTCTCTCAGGCGTCCGACAACTTCGTTGAGGCGGCCGATATGCAAGATTTTTTTTTGCTGAACGTAGACAGAGGTACTGAAAAATTGTTTTTCCAATATGATCTGTGGACGAAAAGACACTTGGCCGAGTGGCGAACTGCTAAAGATGGCTGTCCGACAAAAGCGCGAGCCTCAAAGTTTAAGCTGAAGACTATACTCATCACGTTCCTCCACATCATTCGGGAAGAGTTAGCCGTGCTCGCTCTGAACTGTACCATTCAGGCAAATAAGTGTCCGTTTCACAAAAATGGGCTCACTCACACACATCTACAACATTCTTGTTCGTCCATTTCGCCTAGATAGGAATAAAAAGAATCGAACTTTCCCCATATTCGCCAGACTTGACCCCGACAGATGTTATACTCTTCCCCAAACTTAAATTTGCCAGATCAGAGGGGAAGGATTTCGATTTACGCAAATGTGACACAGGTCCTTGGTGGCGGCCCAGTAAACGTTCTTTCAAGGAGCCCCACAGCCTCTACAGGCAGTCCAGTTCGTGTGTGTGGTCAGGGAGGGATGTATGCTGAAAACTTACAATAATAAATTATGTTTGACACTATAAAGTACTTTTTTTGAGGTAGTCCTCGAAGTGAAACGACTGTTGAATAATATTGAAAACAATATAGAAATGATCGACGAAGTCAAGCAAAAACCAAACACTTTTTGCTACAACATTTTTTTTTAGAGAAAACAGCACAGATTTCAGATTTGAGAAAAACATGCATACGAAAGGCCGTAATAGTTGAAGTTGCGAAATTCAACGAGCACTCTTTAAAACAATTTTCTGACTTGCTTATGGCTACAAAATAATTTAATAATATAACAACAAAATTAAACATTTAGGTGGTTTGGCTACCGTTAATTCGTCTCGCACAGCACATGCGAATAAAGAAATATAATTTTTTTTAATGAAAGAAGCACGGACGTCATACGCACATCTGCAACTTGTTCAGGACAACACGTGGAGACTCAGTGCCGATAACTGGAGAAACTCCATCCGTACACTAATCATGCTGACCACTTTGTTGCATTAGGGCAGTTTTAAAATCGCCAAACTTATAACTATATATATATATATATATATATATATATGCAAAAAAGTACTCAAATGCTCACTATGTATTTGAGTATTTATACACGCTTTATATATACATATAAAGCATGTATAAATACTATATATATATATATATATATATATATATATATATAATCCAATTTCTTATAGTAGAAGAAAGACAGGTATTTCGCTATGTGTTTCGCTTTTTCAATCCTTCATTAAAAAGAGGAATTAAATATACAACACGTTCGAGAGAATTTATGCTGATCTTACCTCTTCTTGGTACCTTCAACGTACAGTCGACGATCACCCGTCACCGTCAACAGGCGAGACAAGTATAACTTCGCTATCAATCCTATCAACAGACCTATTTCACCGCATCCAGCCACTGCTCTCCATAATCCGTGTTGCCGCCCCGTACCCCGGCAGTCACGGTACCACCAAACAGCCAGCCCCTAGATCTTAAATAGTTCTCTGATAGCATATATAGCTCTTTCTATCTCTCTATCTAGTTCGGCGGGCATCACAGCCGCTGTAGTAGCGTCATCAAAACCACCAGTATCATTATCGTCGTCACGAATGACCGACCATCATCACGCTTAACGTACCCGCAGTAACAGTCAGTAACAGCTTTGCTAATAACAGTCCCGATCCCCCCGGTTCCCGCCTAAACATCGCCACCTAATTGGGTGTGTCTCTCTCTCTTTCTCCCTCTAAACCTCGATATCTCTCTGCCTCTGCTACATCTCTAGGTCTCCTCCGGCAAGCCTTCACATCTGCCTTTTCATCAAACGGCTGCATTACCTCTCTAGCTTTGATCTCACGAGAACGTTCCGAGTTTCTCTCCCGGACAACTGAATCTCTAGGTTGTGTGATCGATCGGTGGCTTACATGCTAGCGAGTAGTGGTGTTAACATCCTATATATGAAGCAGTATCAGCAGCAGCAGCAGGCCAGCCAGGCCATCATCAATTACACATCGTTCAAGTTAGTTTTTGTCTCTATCTCTCTCTCTCTCTCAATTGCTTGCTATTATCATTACAAGAAGTCGTCGTCGTCGTAGTTGTTGTTGCTGTCATGATTCGTATTCGTATTATTATTATTATTAATATTACTGGTATGGTTGTTACCATAGTAGCTGCAGTAGCGATCGGTGGCAGAATCGATGGTTTTGATCTTGTATCGTCTATCGTCTGTGCATGTGTGTGTTTGTGGGTGTGTATCTGGCGAAAGGGCACAAAAGCAAACACGATCGGTCCCGTGATGTAATCAATCGCGCAATCCTGTCTATCTTCTCTCTCTCTCTCTCTCCGTCTACGATCGGAAATCTAGGACAGCGCATACTGCAAACCCTCTTGCTGGGCAGGGTTGAGGTTTGACGTGCAGGCCTGGAACAGCTCCTGGTTAGCCTGGACAGCTTTGAGCAGTGCGATGCAGCGTTGGCCGACGGGCGACTCCTTATCGAGCGACTTCGAGCCGAACACTTCCGCCATACACTTGACGATGTGCGGTACGTTCTCGTTGTTGGCGCCGAGCAGCGGCTTGCTGTTCTGCTCCATGAGCGCGCACACCAGCTCGAAGCACGGCGGGATCTCCTCGACGTCCTCGGTGATGGGCAGCCAGTGCGCGAACATCGCGATCAGCTCGTCCATGTTGGGCACGGCGGCCGGCCGGTGCATAATGACTTTGGCGATCGCCGAGATGGCGTTCTCGGTGGCGACAATGCTGGCGTGCGACCGACTGTCCTGCTGGTTGATGACTTCGACGAGTCGCGGCAGCGAGCTCGTGAGGAACGGCGTGAGCTGTTCGCCGCCAAACTTCGCAATGATGCCGACGCCGTACGAGGCCGCCTGCCGGATATCGGCTGACGGGTGCACAATGTACTCGACGAGCCGGTGAATGAACACGTCCTTGTAGCGGAGCGCCGCCTGTTCGCCGGCACACTCGGTGATGTCGTCGTAGAAGCACAGCGCCCACTGAATGTCGGCCACCGGCCGGTCGGGCTCGAGTAGGCGGCTGAAGTGGCCCACCACCTCATCGAGGAACGGAATCATGTTGGCGCCGAGAGCCTTGCAGAGCTGGCGGATGAGCTCCTCGAGTCGCGTCAGCAGATAGCTGTCCTCTTCGCCCTCGAGCTGCAGCTGATCCTCGATGTCTTCGTCGTAGTCTTCGTCTTTTCGTCGCTCGTGCCGCTCCTGGTCGCGGTCGAAGTGCTGCTGCAGCGACTTCTTCACGAGGCCCATCATTTCTCTCACCAGCTCCTCGTTGAGGCCGGCCGCTCCGACGACGCTGACGCACTTTGCGAGACAGTCGACGAGCTCGGGTAGCACCTCCATATCGTGTTCACTTTCGAGCGCACTGAGTATCTGGGGCGCCGCCTCCTTCCACATTTCCATCACGTTCATGTTGTTGACCTGAGCGCATGACAGTAGCTCGGGAACGCAGCTAGCTGCAGAGATACGGACGCCTTCGTGGAAGAGGAATTTCAGGGTCGGTAACGTTACCTGTGCTCATCCAAAAATCAATAGAGAGACAGAGACAGAAAGAGAGAGGGGGAGGGACAAAGGAGAAACAACCATGAGAACGACTGGCACATATGACCTGTCCCGTTCATGTCGGTCTGGGTATACAATTAGTCATATTGTAGATGTACTGGATAGAATAGAGGCGCGCACAAAAGATGTTCCGCCAAAAGCATACACGTATGAAGATCCGAAACTCTTCCGCTGCTTACTTACCTTGAGTACATCGGCTACATACGGACCGAACCCTTCCTTCAGCTCCTTGGCGTAGCACAACAGCATTTCAAACGCTGTGGCTTTCTCCTCCAGACCGACCGTGCGAATTCCGAACGACTTGTGGTCATCGCACGGCACGTAGGTCCACTCCTCGTCGTTGGGATCGGCCGGCACCTCATCGTCGTCGAGCACCGTCGTCTGCGGGTCGAGCATCGCCGCCTTCATGACCGACGGCATCACCTGCGGCAGATACTTTTCGAAGTCCTTGCCGAGAATCTTGCAGAGCCGCATCCACCCGTAGATCATGTACGAGAGAATCTGCGAGTCCTCGGACAGCTGGCTGGTGGCCTGGCCCTGCAGCAGCAGATCCATGACGCCGGCAGCGTCCGGCAGGAATCGCTCCTTGCCCACCGCGGTGCCGATGAGCGAGATGCACTCGATCGCCTTGCCGCGGAGCAGCTCGAGCTCGCTCGAGTTCGCGTTCTCGATGATGTACTTGATCGACGGCACGAAGCTGTCGTAGTACGGTATGAATTCCTCGGCGCAGCTGTCGGCGAGCGCCGACGTCGTCACGAGCACCTGCTCGAGGACGCGCTTGACGCCGCGCGTCACCAGCTCGCTCATCTTGTTCTGCAGGATGTTGGCGAGCGGCGGCGCGATGACGGCGACGTACTGCAGCATGATCTTCTTCGGACACTCCTCGAAGAAGTTGACGAGCGCGGCGCCGGCGTGCGCCTGCACGCGCGGGTGGCTGTTGTCGACGAGGATCTCGCAGAGGCGCGGCAGCACCGTCGTGTGGAACTTCTTCTCGAACGTCGGCGCGAAGTCGTTCGCCATCTGGCCGAGACAGTTGACGGCCGCGTAGCGGACGCGCGGATGCGAGTCGCCGATGAAGCCGAGCACGCCGCCGACGATCTGGTCGAGCAGCGGCGTCATCTGCTTGCGGCAGCCTTCGCCCATCGCCGAGATGGCCATGAGCGCGGCGTGCCGCTCCATCCAGCTGGCCGAGTTGAGCATCGGCGTCAGAATGCTGGTGACGGAAGGCAGCAGCTGTTTGCCGCCGAGCGCGATCGCGAGCCGGTCGAGCGAGCTCTCGCCGATCGCCGACGGACTGTCGCTCTCGAGCTCGTCCTGGTCGGCGTTGTCGTTCGTGTCCCAGCCGGGATCCTCCTCGATGGTGGCCATCATCTTGAGGATGATCGGCAGCAGCGCGTCGATGTGCTGCTGGCCGAGCTTGCGCATCATCGCCGGCGCCGACTCGCACAGCGTGATGATGACCTCGAGGCAGAGCGTCTGGCGGCTCTCGAGCGTCGCGTCGTCGCGCAGGTAGGCGAGCGCCACGTCGAGCAGCTGGATGAGGTGCGGCCGCATGATCTTCGGACACGACTCGCTGATCTCGGTGAGCGCCTCGAGCACGGTGTTGTCGTCGCCGGCCGCGCCGGCCGCGTCCTTCTGGTCGGCGAACAGCTTCACCATGAGCGGGATGAGGTCGGCGAACACCGCCTGCTTGTCGGGCGAGTCGACGGCGGCGCTGTTGAGCAGCGCCGACGTCGCCTTGGCGGCCTCGGTGCGCACGGGCATCGACTCCTGCGACTGGAGGGTGGCGTGCAGCATCCGCTTGATGAGGTCCATGTTGCCGGCGTTGCACGCGCCGAACACGCACGGAAAGTCGGCGAAGATGTGCAGCGCGGCGTGCCGCCACGCCTCGTTGCCGCTCGACGCCCAGTGCACGAGGCGCTCCTGCAGCTCGGGCCACGGCACGTTGAGCGCGTCGTCGGCGAGCTTGCGCGCCAGCTCGGCGGCACACTCGCAGATGCGGTTGCGCACCTGCGGCGTGATCTCGGCCTGGATGCTCTCGAGCAGGTGGTGGCGCAGCTCGGCCTGCTGTTCGGCCGGCAGCGCCGGATAGAACTTGTCGAACTCGGACGTGATCAGCCGCCGCAGCAGGATCATCGACAGCAGCCGCTGGTCGTCCGTCTGGCCCTGCAGCGAGTAGCACGACACGAGAAAGACGAGCTTCTGCGGCGGCGGGATCTTCTCGAACATGCGTTCGGCGTTCTCGCGTGTCTCGTTGTCCGTCGACACGAGATTGCGGAGCAGAGAGCTGGCGTGTTCGTCCATCGTCGACATGGCTGGCTGGCTGACTAGTTAGTTAGTTAGTTAGTTGGGTGGGTGTGAGTCTGTCTTTCTGGTTTGTCTGGTTAGTACCAGCTACCGCCGACGCTGCTGCAGCTGTTGCTGCTGTTGTTGCTGCAGTTGTTCTTGTTGTTGTTTCTTCTGTTCCTGTTGTATCTTCTTCTGTTGTACTTGTTGTTGTTGTGGTGGTTGTTGTTGCTGTTGCCGCAGCTGCTCGTCACCTTCGCAGTGCAGTGCAGGTCCTTAGTTCCTCTAGCGCTCTAGTGCGGTCGCTGCAGCACTGAAACCGGCGTCAACAGAGAGTTCACGTTGTCGTTGTCGTAAGCACGTAGCTAGTTGTCTAGGTCTGGCGGCTTCGGCGATAAATGCCAATATCTAGCCTAGATGGTAGCCGTCAATATGACGATATTCCAATCGTCACTATGATAATGATGATGATGCTGCTGATAATGATAATGATGACGATGAGATTATTTCTACTATCAGAAATATAGTTGTTCTTGTTGTGGTGGTTGTTGCTGTCGTCGTCGTCGTAGTAATTGCTGGTCGTGTTGTTGTTGTTGTTGTTGTTGTCGTCGTAGTACTACCACTTCGGTTGTATTAGTGTATTTGCATTAAGAAAAAAAAACAGAACAAACTAAATGCAAAGAATCGGGGAGACGCACGGTCGGGGCGCGGACAGAGGTGGATGGGGAACAGAGAAGAGGAACGGAATACAACACAGACGAGATGGGTGGAGATGAGGGGGCGGGGGGGTGGGTGGGGGAGAGGAGCGGGGTTCAGACACGAGTTGGGAAAAACGTTCGATGACAAACGCCTTCTTTACTCTTCGTTTACTTTTCGTCGTTGTTCGAAGTGCTTGCCTAATTGTAGCACTAGCAACAATAAGCGCACGGAACACACACACCACTGCCTAGCTATTGGAAAGATGAGATTGATCGGCAATTTGACGACGAAGACGACGCTTGACGGCGCGACCACGACAACCACCCTAGGCCGGTCGGAGCCTGTAGCACCACGATCACCACCACGACAACACCACCACCACCACCACTATGCGGAGGGAAACGGACGGTCAGGACAGAATGAAACCTGAACAACTTGGCCACCCGCTACCAGATCGGGGCAGCAGAAGCAGACACAAAGCCAACCAGAGCCAGAGCCAACGTCTAGGTTGCGATTATTATACGCACTTGTTTTTGGTGGTGGTCAGTGTCACACACCTTCGCTGCGAGTCGTCGCTGCCTCCTCGAGCCGCCGCGTGTTGTTATCATCTATCGGTTTAACAACTATTTATTTACCTATCTATCTGTCTATCTATCTATGTATCTGTCTGTCTATCTTTTGCAGAAGAAGCAGTAGTCGTAGTAGTAGTAGTAGTATTGATATTAGAAGTAGCGGCGGCTGCACCAGCAGCAGCAGTAACAACACCTCTACGACCACTACCACCACCACCACAGCAGCACAACGTGCTTAGAAGCAGCCTCGAATTGCCGCTTAAATCATCGACCGCACCGAACCGCACCGCCAGGCAGATGTTAGTCTGCTACAATTCCGCCTACTGCTGCTGCTGCTGCTGTTGGAATATCATGCGCCGGCCCGCCCGGTCACCGGCCGGGCGGTCGGACGACCCTCATGCGTGCGGCCTCGAATGCATTCATCCGTTCATCGAGACGGAACGGATGAATGCATTTCGCCGGGTCAGTTCATCAAGAACGGATGCATCCATTCATCGCAGGCAAGCAACAACGAAAGAAGACAAAGCAAACGGCACCACCATCAATCCGTGAAACGGATCCATCAACTCAACTCAACGCAGCAAAACAATGCATCCATTCTCGACGGGCTCTCAGCGGCGCGCAGGGTCGTTTCGTCCAGGCGCTTCGTCTGTTTCGTGACCGGGTTCAACCGTTGCTATAAGTTACGCAGAAAAAAAAATTATATTTATATATGCGTATATAGGTATGCGTATATTAAATATACGTGTATATACTTGCCTGTGTAAGTTTCAATTATAATAACTGATCATTGTCCACTTGTTTGTGGTGTGTGCGCGATTATTATTTTACAATCGCGTATGACGACAATCTATTTCAGAGAAGATACACACAGCGTTTGTTACCTGACTCGTGTAAACACTCTGTAGCTAGACTGAGTTGAGGTGGCGTAAAAAAGGTGCGAGAAAATCCTTCACAAAGCGCAAAGGCAGATTGACACACGAACGAGCTCAATTTCCCGCCGACCGCCCGACATCGAGGCGTTGAGGACACCCACCCATCCATATGTTGATGGTGGTGGCAGCGGCAGCGGCGGTGGCCGCCATAACAAACTGCCGTCCGGCGTTCGCAAACTGTTCGACATCGAAGCACGCATTGGTTTGCTGCTGCTGCTGCTTGCTGTGCTCGTCAAGTTATTATTTATTATCCGTCGTGGTTGGTGTTCGTGGCCGCTGAGTAACAGCTTTTTGGCATACCCCTTTGTTCTGGCAGCTAGACAGTTGTGGTCGCCACACACACACACACAGAGAGACAGAGACTGATCATGGCGTTCTTCGACACTCAACACATTCCGCCGAAGGAGGACGTTGACATGGCCAGGGCCGAAGTAGCGAGAATGCTTCAGGAGCTTGACAGGTTCGTAGCATAGCAGCCCGCAGACACTGACACTCCGTCTGCGTCTATTCTACCATAGAAGTTTTCACATAAGCTCGTGTGCAATTACTCGAGTGAACGCCTACTGCACGTATACCGGGAAGTCGCTGTTATCCGTACACATTATAAGTATAATTCCTTGCTCTACTATAATTCATTTTTTGTTTTGTTTCTGAGATCTCGAATTATACTACTCTACCTACATGCGTTCGATTCGTTTGCCTGCCTTCCTTCGTCTGCCTGGCTGTCAAACTAACGTAGTCGAGTGTTGTTTGTTGGCCAATTTGCTGTCGATTCTTTGTGCAGATACAACCCTGAAAATCTACCCTTCCTAGAGGATTACGTCGATCTCCAGTGCAAGGCGAACTTCTACGATTTGGAAGCCAACCTTGCTGTTTTGAAGCTGTATCAGTTCAACCCAGCGCTTGTAAAGCTTCAGGTATTGAGCGTGGATGGTAGTTTTTTTTTGTAGTTACGTAGCTGGACCTCTCCATACGAGCAATCACTGGGAGCAATTATGCTGATCCTCAGGTAAACAAACCATTAAGACATGGGTAGAAGCTGCACCGGGCTCGGGTCTGGTGATGCTCATTTTGGGGTCGAGCTGAACTTTACGTTGTATACACTATACGTATTGTGTCGTTAGAGGCAAGATGCACCAGTGCAACCGATAGCTAATTAAACATTAGCATATTTTAAGAAATAGAACGCAAGTGTAAATAAGGGCAACACATGTGCGATTTGTTTCCATATGATAGGTGCGTTTTCATATATATATACGCAAGGCGAGCACTGCCGAGTGTGCAAATGTATTGTAAATGATTAATAAATCATCGCAATATATATATATATATATATACATTCAAGTGTCAAAAGAGTGCACATCTCGGGGACTCTATGGCCTTCCGTCTCTTTTGAGACCTTAAAGGACCCAGGTTAAATTATCGAGGATGTTGTTAGTAGAGTACGTAAATATTTCAAATTTGCTACCGGGAACCCATGTTGTGGCATTTTTTTCGTACCTAGAGTACAATTGTTTACATCCATTGTTAGTTAAATAAATGTGTGATACCCAATATATGTACTGTGCTACACTATGTCTGAATACACCTTATCAATCATATGTCAATGTATGGATACACTACTCATACATTGATATATATATATATATATATATATATATACATATATACACCTAACGTGCTGACATATCTATTGTGGCTTTACGTAATTAGATCGTGGCGCAGATTCTGCTGAAGGCACTGACCAATTTGCCTCATTCGGACTTCGTTCTCTGCAAGTGCCTCATTGATTTGAACCATCTTCAGGATAGGACCATCAGCACGATAATGCGGCTACACAGGTATTTTTCTTTGTCTTGTCAAGACAGGCGCGTTCTAAACACGGCGCTGCTTCATGTTTGAGAACAACATAGGTGCATTCATTTTTTCAACGTGATTGTCATTGCGCAATATATATATATATATATATATATGTGTGTGTACGCACTTTTTACTAACGATATGATGACGGCGAACTACTTCAGTGACGTCGAGCAGTTGGAGTTGCAGCGGGTGTGGTCTACCGTATCGAGTGACCTTCGTGAGGCCGAAGCTGTGCTCGGCTTTGAAGATTCGCTCCGCAACTATATTGGTATCGTGGTGAACATGACTTACCAGCGAATCGACAAGCGCATGCTGTGCGAATTTCTCAACGTCAAAGAAAAGGACCTCAAGACCTGGATGGATCGTTTCGGCTGGAAGGCGCAGGGTGTCAACGACATCAACATCCAGAACCACGAAGAGAGCATCAAAACTAGATCTATTCTCGAGCATATTGGATTCGAGACTGTCGAAGAGATCATGGTCACCTGCAGCCGTTGAACCCGACGGGTCACATGCAGAATTGAAATAGCAACCATAATATTGTAGTGTCCACATTGATATCATTATTATAATTTGCAAATGTGTAAGAATAAATTCCAAGTGTGGGCGCTGTACGGTGAAATCTTCAAGACTTGTTCATTCCACTGGCTGTACTGTAGTACAAAAAAAGAAATCTATAAAACTATGCTAGTAAATAATTTCATATTTCTTTAAATTGCGAGGTTACGTCAGAGCTATATTGGTATGATATTCTGCAGATAACTGTTGAATTCTCACTCATAGCATGGAAATTCTACCGGCTCGTACTTAATTCGGACGAATCATCTTATGTATGTACATGCAAATGTTTTTGCTGTTTTAACATACTCGTTTCGATGGCTTGCAACATCCTCTAGGCAACATCAGCATGAAAAAGATTGATACGTTTATAATAGAGTGACATTTTTGCATCAGTCGGTAAGTTCCGTTTTGGCGCTAAAAGCTTAATTGCTTTCTCAGAAGGCAAATAATTAGAAAATGCAAAAGTGCAAATTCGGGGTGTTTGCTACACGAGTTCCAAAACGATTTCAACGTTGCTGTAAGTTGTCGAAACATTTGCACCGTCTCGACGACTCGCTCAGCGAACGGACCTGCCGACCTAAAAATGGTTTGCCAAGTTTCGTGTAGGAGATTTCAACATGAACGATGAATAAGATCCGGTCAAAAGACACAGACAGTTCCCAGATCAGCATTCTCAAAAAAATTAATCAAACGCATCTACTTCCGTGAACATGAGAGATAATTTTTTACCAAGAGAACGCGCTTGACTTGAAAAATCAAATCTTTTGAGGACGTTTTACAATGAGGTAAACACTTTTTGCCTCCAGGAAACAAGACTTTTACAAAATAGGGATCAAAGCCGGTTGATCGTTGGCAAGATGCCATTAAAAGTGGGAGAGAGAATATATTGATGATTGAGTAAACCCGCATGTTCTCGCAAATTCGTTTCTTGCTTTAGGCAAAAAGCATTAACAAAAACATAAGATAAAAACTTTTGCATTAACCCAATATCCATACAGAGTGTCGAATAGTACATATTTTAATAGGCCACGGAACTCATTACAATTAGGTGTTAAAACGGCATGGCTTTGCAAATGACATTGTTCTGCAAAATGCACTATTGCGAGAGAGTCAGTTCTTCGATAGCGAATTGGACAAACGGGCGTGTTGTCTAAAGGTTATCTATCGTTGGCAAGCAGAACGTTAATAGCCTTATTATTAGAAAATTACACACATTAGAATTCTATACTATCTAATTAGGCCATTACATTTAACAGCCTGAACACTTTGTCATTACAGTGTGCAAACAAAGTTAAATTTGCGGAGTAAATATTGCAAGTACATATAGCAAAAATTTCGTTGCTTTATTATTTAGTAATATTTATTATTTAAGCATTTGGAGCCAACGCAAAGCTTTCGCCGTACACACTCAAAATATATCAAGCATTTTCTGAACCGCACCAGATTCTCAATTGACTCAAGGTCTGAAGGAAAAAATTCAGGCGAGGTTTACTTGGACTTTATTTGGACTCTTCGCGGATGGAGTCTGGTTTATTTACAATACAATACAAGTCTCTTTTATTAAAAAGGGGTTTTAACAAGTCACATATTTTGTCGTCGTCCCGTGCGCGGCGGGCCAGGCGCCACGCAAAAGCATTGTTAACGACTTCGGCATTGGCTATTTCCAGTGCGTGAATAGTTACGCCGCTCCCTAAGTTGTTCGTCCTTACAGTGAAAAACTTTGAAAGTCGATTTTCTTTTATGATCTGTCTAAAAATACGAGTGTCAACCCGTCGTTGGTACTCCTCTACACTAGGGAGTACAATTTCGGCACGAACAATTTTGCAGCGCCAGGACAGACGCTTAATGAACCTGTCCTGCACGCGTTGCAACAGTGCCACATCTTTCCCATGGAAGGGTGCCCAGACATGAGCGCAGTACGTGAGTTTCGGTACTACTATTGTTTCGTACAGTTTTATATACATTTTAAGGTCCTGCAAGATAAACGTTCTAAGAAGAAGGTTGCACAGTCGAGTCGCTGCAGTCGCTGTTTCCACAATATGTTGCCGGAACTTAAGTTGGCGATCAAACGTCACTCCCAGGTCTTTGTACGCATTGACTTCATTTATAATGTTTCCGTCCAAGTAATACTTAGCATCATCAGGAATGGTCTTTAAAATTGCGCATTTTGGAACAGATAACTCCATTCGGTTAGCTTTGGACCAGCTGGATATGAGATTGACTGCTTTCTGCAGTTCCGTTCGATCCCGGTCACTGTGTACTTCGGTATAAACCTTGAGATCATCAGCATACATTTTGTAAGTGACATTGAGTGCGCTGAGAGCACGACCTAGATCAGTGACAAAGATCGCGTACAATAATGGGCCTAAGCAAGAGCCCTGAGGGACTCCTGACGTACATCGCCCGCTGCTGGATAAGGAATCATCAACTCTCACCCTGAAAGTTCTGTCTGACAAGTATGCATTGAGCCACTTGATTATACGAGGGCCGATTCCAAGTGAAGCAATTTTTACCAGCAGAAGCGTATGGTCAACCCTGTCAAAGGCGCGCGAGAAGTCAAAGTACAGTACATGGAGGGTGACAATATATAAATAAAATACAATAAAAAAAGTAAATACTAAAAGAAGTAAATAAATACAGTTATACAAGAATTCCCTATATAACCCGCCCGCATGAACGTCAGGATCGTTTCTTCGAGATTGTTTCGGCTTTCAGTGCGCACCTGCTTAATCAGCCCTTATTAATTTCCTGTCGAGTTAACTGTATAAATATATAGCACATTTCTGAGCTGGACCTTACCATATCTGTTGGTGGATGTTATAGAAGGTCTTCACTGGAGAATGTGGTGCCACCACAGCGAAGCGCCAGCACACAACAGCGCTGTGGTACGGACTTGCCTAGTCGTTAGGTCCGCGTATCAATTTATTAGCTGAGGTGAGCCTATTGCTTGGCCACCTCAGTTACAAAGTTTCAACTTATTTCTTCCAAGCTACTTAGAGAGTCTGATGTGCAAGACTCTAGTCCTTACTGGAATTGTTCTAAAAAGATTAGTACTATTTGAACGCGTGCCACATCATTTCAATTGGTACAGAACTTACATAATACTTGACGACCGCCTTTTTGAGCAGGTAATGTACAGTATGCTGTATATATGCTCTCTCTTCTGATATTCTTTTCACTTCAACCATCAAACCTAAATTGCATCGCGACTACAAAGCGAACCACCATCGGGCTTGGAACCAAAATTATTCTTATCAAGTGCACATAATTGTTTTTTCTTATTACCGTGATAGTTAAGTCTCAAGCTACTGAACGTAAATGAAAAATTAAACATGACCAAATCTCAATATTTGCAAACATTTCTCAATATGACTTAATTTGCTCCGCTACTTAACTTTGGTTTTGCTTTTTGACGAATCAGAATTTTCTTTCAGAATAAGCCGCATGTTGAGTTTCTCGATAAAATCGTTCTCTAACAGTCACACCCTTTGGTCTGGGTAGTGTGGGACTCTTAAACCCACTAAAAACCTGGTGACCCCCTAACCTACATGACCGGGATACTTGTGGTATTACTTCAGTGCATGTAGGGAGCCGCTAGTTTGGCTCTCAATGTTCGGCCTAGCAACGCTCCATGCGTTGCCGCCTCTGGATGTTGGTGCGCGTACATGGACTTACATTTAATACATCTCGCTAACATTTGTTGGAAGGACCTTAAAGTTGATTAACATGTGGGATTTTTCTGAACAGCTGAGGAAGTGGACAAGTATAGTATGCATACATATCGGCACACTCAATGAGAGGCAGCTTTATTAAACTTTCTCTCTCTCACTCTTTCAATATATATGTGTATATATATATAGGCGATCTTTCAAACAGTCATCTTAGCTAGGAATGGTCGTACTGGAGAGTGACCGACCGAGGTTCAGAGCGACTGGTGACGGAGGGCAAGTGCCATGAACTTTGTATTCGGCAGACGGCAATCGTCCTTTACAGCGTGTGGCGTCGTCAAGCTGCGTCTGAACACGCTGTGCTCGAAGACACATGCTGAAGCCATTCTGCTGCTCTTTCTTCTGTTTTCTATCTGTCTGTCTCTCAGTTCTCGCCGACAGGAATGGCGTCCTCCATTTTCTTCACCATCCGAATACGAAGTTCGGTTGAGGCGTCGCCACGAAGTGTGTCCTGTACAAACCAGCACAAGACCTCCATCTGCACCTGCAATCCAGTCGCAGCAAAAGCGAAACAAAATATGGGCGGCGGATGGCAAGAAGCATGGCCGGACCAGAACAACTTCGTTAGCGATACACGACACGTCACCACTAGGCCTCATATCATTATTTTAACTGTCACTACACCCAAATTGTAAATGTCATTGTAGCATGTGAGATAGAACTAGGTAAAGGCCATTTCCATCACAGAAACTTTGCTATAACAAAAAAGGTGATCGTCAACCACTACGAAATAGTTCTGGGTGCTACCTTTACGTGCGCGAATATAATATAAGCCAGCGAAAGTATTCGAGTGAAAGTGACAACAACCGTAAATAATATGAACAACAGTTGATATCTTAATTATTATATTAAATAAACCTTAAAATTCTTAAAATTATATTATTAACATAAATTAACCGCGGAAGTTGCCTACGACTATATATAAGAAGTATTGCGGACTCCAGAAGGCAATCTTTGCGTTTTGTTTTCGTGCCAAAATCGGCTACTAAATCATTATTTAGTTGCCCCTTATCAAAGCTATGCGGACGACAATTAACTGCAACACGTTAGTAAAACTAGCTGCCCGTTGTGAAGTAAATTCTAAACAAAATAACCTCATTGTAAAAAAAACATATCAAAATGTACCACATAAGTGCAGTGGATCAAATCGTTTTTCAATTAGATTCTTTGGTTTAGAATTTTAATAAATTATTTTGTTTAGAATTCGCTTCACAACTAACAGACAGTTTTACTAACGTGCAGTACTTGTCGTCCGCATAACTGTGATAGGTGGCAACTAAATAATGATTTAGTAACCGATATATATATATATATATATATATATATACAGTCTCCCAGAAAAAAATCGAGAGCGATATAAGGCATTGTAGAGCTCGTTGAAGCAGATATTTTTTCAATGAAACATGGTCTCTGAGAAGTCTGGTTTCGGAATGACATCGATATTACTAATATCCGTGACACTGGTGTTGTTGCCCGATACATGAGCACCAAATGTGCAATTGCGAGACAATCAGTCCGTCTACACAGAAACTAAGCACATCGTCGTGTTTGTGCGAAAATGCAACTTCTTCTGAAGAACATATAACACCGGCTAGAAGATTTCACGATCATTTTGGTACCAAATCTACGGCGATCCAATATCTCGTTGCGGAGAAATTAAGGTTGTTTGGCGATCGTGTCGAGATTGAATGCATGCATAACTTAACTCCTCCATCAGATAAACTCACTCTATGTCATTTATGCATACTCTCAATCTCGACATGCCTGCCGAAAAATCTTAATTACTTCCCAACCACGGCTAACTTTTATGCTAACATTATCCTCATGAAATGCGCATTTGGGCGTTCAAAGCTGACATGCGCATCGTCATGGAACGCGCATGCAAGCTTTGAGCACTGTGAGTGATCGTAGGGTTATGATTTTGAGGTATTGGGTGTGAAAGCTAATAAGATAACTTCATTTTTTACAACTCATCTTCTAAACGACCATGTCGCATCTTCTGGCCGGCGTTAATGTTATTCAAAAGAATTTTCTCACGAACACGATGATGTGCTTAGTATGGGAGGACTGGTTATCTATCTGGCAATTGCACATTTTGTGCTTCTATATCGGGCAATAACGCCAGTGTCACAGATTTTAGTAATATCACTCTCACTCCAAAACAAGACTTCTCAGGAACCATGTCCCATTGAAAAAAATTTTGCTTTAGCGAGCCCTACAAATCCTTACATCACTCTAACATCTTCCTGGGAAACACTATATATATATATATATATATATATATATATATATATATATATATATATATATATATATATAGTACAGCCCGCTATAAAACGTATTGATGTGTTTTCAAATCCGATAGTAAGTGTAATATAAGATCATATTATATACCACGAAAAATAAAATACATTTTTCTTTTTTTTTTTAATAGATAATGACCGGTAAAATGAATTCTGTAAACCGTGCGTTGCTAAGGTTATTGTGGGACTAACAAGCCCACTAAAATCCAGTATATTGGGCTTACAGCAAATATAGGGCTTACAGCAATGCCTTGCACAAAAACGAACCATTTCAAGCGCTCCGCGGATGATGCCGGGAATGATATTGCAGTATTTCAGCATCGTGCTATAGCTGTCTGGTAACTCGACAAATTCGGTCAGCGGGTTGGAATCGAATACGAGCGAAAACTCATCACCCGCGCTACTCCAATTAGTGATCGACGGATTCATCGTTAGGTACATTTTAAACGCCGACTGAAAAGCAACAAAAAAACAGAAGACAAACGTAACAATTGCAGTAGGTATTCCTTGTATAGCTCAGCAGCCTACCTGAATAAAAAAATAGGTTTTATTATTTTGATGATTCATTTACATGTGCACAAAAACACAGCACCCCCTAAAGCCATCAAATGTTAGTATAGAGTATTTATGTTACAAGTATCCTTATTATTTTTATATTGGTATTATTACGCTTGTACATGGATTATGAAAATAAAGAAGTGTAGTGAGCTATCGTCGGATTGTTAATGTTGTCCCTCGCATCTTTGATCTAGACTGCTTCGGCCATGCATGCCGTTTGCTTAGATTGTTGCTTCCAAGTTCTGTACAACCCCGACATTTTCGGGCGTTATTTTGCTAGACTGAAAATGTTGTTGAAAGGTATCGGATTCGGCCCTAGCGAAGACGCGCTCACACAGTTCCAAAAACATTGTGCATTTCTAACAGTAACGTTACCGTTACGCGACGTTAGGAGATGTGTGTGCATTGCGGAGAAAACAGTCGAAATGTTCGAAATAAGCGATTGGAGCAAATGTACTGTGCGTGCACCAATGTACACAGGCGTGTGTGGCACTACACTACATGCAAACCTGAATTTTATCGGCCGTGTCTCGAAGGTCGACGCATCGTGCGCAGTTGGTTCGCGCGAGGAAGTCCTCGATAAGACGCTGTCCTATACTGTAGCCAATTCGCTCCAGTTGTTTGTTCACCTATGGCCAGCCGTGGCAAACAAACAAAACGGTGAAAATAACAAAAGCGGTTACAATTATCTTATTATCTTCTTTTTCTCCCCTTATCCCCAAACCCTTGTACCACTTTTCATAACGAGAACTTAAGCATGTGAATGTATGCAGTTCCGTAAATAAACCATGTTTGAATTGAATTATCTTCTCATTTGGGAAAATCGCTTAGTCAGGGCAACCAACAACTATCAATCATTGAAGTCGACTCAGAAAACTTTGAACATACCGTGCTGTTAGTTTCGCATCGCGGCAAATAACGTTAAAGTGAAACAGTTCTAGTAATGTGAAACGAGACTTCAAACAATCGCTAAGCTTTGTTTCAACTGTTTCAATTAGAACGAGATGGTTTTCTCAAAAAGTAGCGTATACCTTTCACGATGTAGCTATATACCGGTTCTTATGATGAATACTATTAACAGTGATAAACTATTATAAAATTTATGTGTGTAGACTAGTATTTCCAAAATATATATATATACAATTTTGTTACGGCAATTTTTAATTTGTCTTATGATATGACGTTTATTGATACTTAGTTGTAGTTTCTCATTTGTGTTACAACTTCATATAGACCACAGGCTAGTGCGAAGCATGTGTACAAGTTACAGTAAGATTTTATACATTATCACAGTAGTATCTCGTATTATTGCAATTATTCTTCTATGGATTGTGTACATGTTTACATAGTTATGGTTTAATCAAACGCAAGTAAGGTTACATAGGGCGTTCTCGCAGTGTTTTTGAATTGACTAAGCGGTATAAGTGTCCTAATGTTACTCGGCAACTTGTTCCACAAGGTAGCACCTAAATTATAGAATGTAAACCTTGATTGTGTACTTGTGGCCGAGGAGACAATGAGCAAGTGAGATGCCGAGCCTCGGGTGTTTTGGGTCCTTGCAGATTCGATAAGGCCAACCAGGTTGGGATGGTGACCAAAAACAATTCGTTTTATTTCGACAACTATGGAGAACTGAATTAGGTATTGTAACGGGAGCACTGAGAGTTCTTTATATTGTTCTATTGATATTGAGACGCGATGTGGGAGACCTAAGACGAGGCGAAAGATGTTAGTAATAAGAACGACGGTGGTTTTTCGTAAGACGAATCTTAAAGCGAGAAATAAGCAATGCATGTAATAAAAACAAACCTCTTCGCAGTTTTCATGGTCCTTAAGCATCTGCGCTACAAGCGCTCCATACGTGAGAGTAAACAACTCGTTGTTCTGAAAGAGGAAAATGACATAATATTTACTAAGGGTTTTCTGATCTATTTTATGTCACTTTTTAGATCGCTTATTGTGTAACAATATGCCTAATATATGCGCATATACAATTACAGGATACATTTGCTGACTTGAGAAGAAACGTGGATGTATACAATATACCTATATGTATGTCTCTGTGCACACTGACACACACGATGTAATTGGGCCACCAACGGCCTCGCTAATTGATGAATTGTTATTGTTAGCTTTTTTTTGGTTGTTAAATATGTCAGAAAAACTAGAACGAAGCTGGACGGATAAGCGTTAAGCGCCACTTACCACTTTCTTGCTGTCAGCGAGTTTGTTGGTTTGCCTCGACATTTTGCAAAATACGGACCTTTTCCTAGGGAGTAAGCAAGTCGGATGGGGAACGAGCGGGTGCTGACAAGTCAGGATTGCCTAACGATTGGCTTCGAATGTGGCCGCCGTAAAGTCACCACCAGCGTTCAGTTGTTGTTGTTGTTATTGTTGTGCTTCTGTAGTCGTCAAACTAAGTAATACTCAAGTAGCTTTTGTTGTTGTCACTGTTATTGTTAGCAAGTCTTCTATGCCATACCAACACAAATCACACTTCGCGCATTATCCGTCGTATCCGACGCACGCGGGCCCGGCTATGTGCGTGTCGTTGCCGATGTTCGCTCTGATCGCCGAGCTCCGACGCTATTCGTCCATCAAACTGACAACTGCGAATAACCGAAAACTTCTACACACGACACTCGAGAGCACTTGCAACACGCCGCACCAATAGTGGGAACGACACATAGGAGACACTCAGGGCGGGTAGAGATGACAGATAGAGAAGATGATGGGGTAGTGCTTGAAGATGATGTTGTTAACTGATTGTTAATTTAGCTTACTGCTAATTGACAGGATAGTAGTATTTGGTGAGTAATAGGTGAGATTATGCGACCACCAATGCGTAGCAGCTATTTCGTGAAGAATTCAATTTCAGGCCGTCGCAGTGTTGTCCGGTCGGCGCTCCGGTGAGCCAATCCCGTCCGCCATTCATCTACCCGCCCGGATCTGGTTGGTGTTCAGGTAGATAGAAGGGGATTGTGTGTTCGAACAGACTTATACGGCTGTCTGCCTGTCTGTTCTTCCTGAGGAAGGGAAGAGTTCGCACGTTCGACGGCCAACTCCACAGATGACACTCGGACAAACGGTGACACGGTACCGGATGAGGTGCAACTTGGTCGTGAACTGTGTGGCAGGACCTGTGTATCTCGCTGTCTCTGTGTCAGTTTATCTGTCTGTATTTTGGTCTACCGGTGGTCTGATAGAATGAACGGCACAGCTGGACAGCACCAGCAACAGAACCAACGAGCCAGCCAGCAGGGGAGATGAGAACGTAGTAGGAGGCGTTCTCTCATCATCGACACTGCCTAGTGAGAGTTGGCCCTGTCTGGAGTCAGCCGAGGAGAGGGTGCACGCATGAGGGGCGGTTCATTTGGCTCAAGCAATTGTCTCTCGTATTGCTGTGACTACGGGTGTGTTGGATAAACCGGAATTCAAACGGAAACTAAAGAAGAGCTTCAATCAATAGTAGTAGTAGTAGTAGTTGTAGTGGTAATGGGTGGTGGAGAGGCGAATGGGTTCGGCGGGGTTGCAGCAAAGTAAAATGGTGAGAACTTGTAATAGTAAATAATTAAGAAAACTTCTTGCCGTAGTAGTAGTAGTAGCAATTTGACGTCCTTCCTTTTGTACTACTAACTAACTTAACAGGTTGGAATTTTGTTTAACCTGGCATTGTCGGAACAAGTTAATTATACTCTGTCCAAATATATATATATATATATATATATCTTCATATCCTAAATAAATGTTTGCATGAACCTGTATATATAAATATTTATGTTATTGCGTTGGCAACTCTTAATTATATTTGGCATTTCTTATTTGTTGTAGTTGGGAAATCTTAATTCTCAATTATAATTTTAAAAAATTAAATAAAATGTTTGTATAAATTCGAATAAGCTACACCCAATATAACGCAATCGATATTAAAAAAAACACTTTCCAAAATCTGCCAGATGAAGTGAAGATGGTTGCTTACGCTGATGACCTGATCGTTGCGCTTAGACAGAGGAAGAACTCAAACCAACGACAAACATGGATGGATAAAACTGGGCTGTAACTTGCCCAGGAGAAGAGCAAGGCTATTATCTTGACAAGGGAGAAAAGGTGGCCAAGATAAAGCTGATATTGGCGGGCCAGGGGATCAAGCAAGTAACGGAAGCCAAATTCCGTGACGTCCTACTAGATAAGAGACTCAAGCGCGAAGAAGGTCAAGGCGACCAAAGCCGCAAGCGCGATACACAAGATCCTGCCAAACATACACGGGCCGGGGGAAATATCGGCGACGACTATTAATGTCGGTTACCTAATCAGTCGCATTCTTCGTAGCGCCAGTGTAGATGCAAAACACCCTGAAATCGAAGACGGCAAGAAAGGTCCTTAAAAGCACACAGACAACAGCGCGCCTAGAATCCTGCAAGCTTTTTTTTCGGGCTGACTCTCAGCTAACATTTAACGTCCCCGGAACACGTCCCTTTCACATTGCTTCGTGCCTACCGTACGGTTAGCAACGAGTAGCCAGGCTAGATTGTGAAAGGTAAGAAGGAGGACTGCAGCTCACCAAAGAAGCGGAGAGGGAAAGAACAATGCGGTCGTGACAAGAATGCGATGCCATCACCACAGACTACCCAGGTCGCTTACTTCACCTGCTCATCCCAAGCATAAAGACAATGGATAGACCGCCTGGCGGGGCGTTTCTTACGCAACGTTTTACTGACCGCGAGGCATTCCAAAGCTATCCTCTATACATAGGCAAAGTTCCCTCGGAAACCTGCGTGCGGAGGGTCGACAATGACCCTGATCACACTCTCCTGAAATGCAAGGGATTAGAGCAAACAAGAACAACTGCCATCGGAACGCCAGACCCGCCGAGAAGTAACATGAGGATGTTTGTGGAGTAAGTACGCGGCACAGCATCCGCATGGAAACTGGGCGAGGAAATGGCGACTGCGGCGATACAAGAGAAAACCAAGATTTGCAGGCGCAGAAGGGAACATCCTTAAAACATCAACAGCGTTTATATTTAAACGGGTTCGCAGGTATCGGGACAAGCGCGTCGGATCGGTGAGAGAACCCGTGAGAGACTTTGGCCACATGATCCGTCAGACACTTGCCCCTTTCGTAGCAACAGTGCGTAACTAGATTCAACCCTCTCAAAAAAAAATTAAGCGTCTTTATAGAAACTCGCGTAGAAACACAACCTAACCGTGGTTATTTATAATGTAATATGTTCCAACTACCACCAAGGTAATTAGGGTTGTAAAAAAACTAGGCCAAGTCATACAAGCAGCAATATACTAGATTTTTAGCTAGTTCTTTGTCAATGAAACGGTCCATATTGTATATGCTGCTTTCATTCCTTAACATACACTGAATATATATTGTAATAAGTAACAATCCCATTGTTGAGTAGGGATTCCGCTGGTTTGATAAAGGCGCACACTACTACTTGACATTCGAGCAATTTTGCTGCACAAAGGCATGCACACGTGTTCAATCTTTAATAAAACAGAATCAGTACTCTAACTATAGATAATATAAAATATAATACTTTCAGACTCAAGTCGCACATAAATTAGCATTTATTGGTGGTAGCTTCCAATGCATACTCCAACTTGTTGTTCTTGGCGCTCTACGCTAAAAAGTGAATAATTGGTTGTAAGGCATAGACATATACACCGGCTAGACGGACTTTTATAACAATATTAAATAAAAGCATACCTTTTTTTTATTTTAGATGAGTCCATGTAGATCATTTGTAATGTGGATCACCATAAAACCTTGATTTAAAGACACTGAGCAGTAAAGGGTTTGCTATAGGACGGCAACACGAACTACGCTGCATTTAGTACTTTTAAAATATCCGGCTGATAAATGTTTTCAGAATAAGTATATCAGACACGTATCTGCATGCTACTTCTGCACTTACACGATAGTGACAATGGGAAAATAATTAATTTTATACACGTTTTGTACCCTATGCAGGGTGCTGCCACTTCTGGTTTTTATAGTAGATTTTACAAACACAAACTTATGCATGTAGATGTTTGCGTTTCAAACTATTTGATGTAATTGTAAAAAGGCATTATTTGGGCTTTGTTAAGTTCAAGTGAGTGTAGAGAGACGCGTGCGGTTTTCTAGCCTTGCACAGTTACAACCTTAACATGCATACCCATGTGCATTAAATTGTTGGTTTTTATTTCATTGAATCTTTTGCATTTAGAAAATGCCAATTTCAGCAATTATGAGTAGGAGCATACATTTGCTTTCCCGTTACTGTCCTACAGTAAAAACAAAAACTTTGCAAAAACACGCGCCTTTATCAATTTTACAGTCTTCTCTAAGCGGCCTCTCCCCCAAAAAACGTATATCTACTTAATAATTAAGACGGGCTTGGCAATTGGCCCCAGTAGACATGTTCACAAATCCTTTGACCCCCCCCTCGCATCTGTGGGTTGGCTCAACCGACTTTGCCTGGTCGGTCAAGCCCAATGATGATGCATGGACTTCATGTCTCCGGTCGCATTCTCGTGTTGAACGTTCAGGAAGTCTATCTACTGTGCAAATGCATGGGCGTCTCCCGGGGCTAAGCTATCTTCAATAAAAAGTGCTCTAATGATAATTTAGCCGATATCAGGGCGTTGGCAAGGACACTTCGATTTCCTACTTCTGTTTTTTTTCCAGTAATTACTTATCAAGCTTCTTCCAACCCACTCCCCTGTCTACGGAGATTAGTAACCCCCATCTTGTTCTGGTAGTTTACGGCTCGTATATTGATTGACTTCATTTTTGTTATGGTAGTTTATGGTTAACGTACATTTACAGAGGGGGTCCTAATTAGTTCGCTACAGGTTCTAGGTGCTACTCTGGTTCTCTTACTGTGTGTGCTAAATGTGCTGCAGTAGTCTCCCGTAATCTCGATCATCGCTTTGACTAGTTTCCTGATGAAGGCAAAGCTATTTTTACTATTGGCTCCAGGGCGACGGGTCGCACAATAGAGTGCTCCCTAAGCAGGAGAGAGACCAAATTTATTTGGCCGAAACGTACATCAATTAGTAATAACTATTAAGTAATATGAGGGCAATCCATCGGAGTCTCCTTAACCTACATAATGTTGAGCTACAGTGTCAAACCGCCAGACTGACGGTTTGTTAAAGTTACCAACAAATATTTAATTTTTTTCGTTGAATCCAGCCTGGAAGAATTCATTGCAAAAGTCATTGTCGTTTGCCTAAAGGGAAAACAACAAATTTCCAAGAAAATGCGGGTTTATTTAATCCAATGAAGTCGCTCCCCCTCTTTCATTGAAAGTACCATGTCTCTGATATACCACCAAAAACCCGTCAAAGGCTTTTTTCAGTTGACTTTTGGCTCGCTTTGACTCTTTGAGTTGCCTGTACCCTCGGACCACCGATTGCATTCTCGTAGAAGAGCAATTTTTCAGTGCAATGCAGTAATGGCTGCTCTTTCATAAACATATCACTCTTTCCCATGCTGAGGTTGCCAAGAGAGCACTGCAAGCCTCCAAAACGACTGGCAATAGAGCAAGCGAAGCGTGTCCACCATCTGAAACGAAATTTACAACCCAATGTATCGTTACGACATGAAAAACGCACGCTTATAAACGTGGTTGCGATGTGTAAATAGTCTATTAGATCAGGTTTTACGTTTTGTCATCAGTGCTTTCAGCCCTGTTGAGCTTAAATTATTATTCATCATTTTTGTGATAAATTGTCTAAACATATAATTGAGTGACAAAGTTTAAAATTTAAAACCTGCCATTTCAGCACTAGAAGAACTGAGAGAGACAGGCAGCGAATCACTGTACACCGACGTACCTTAATTTCACTGAAGCAATGCGTCTGAGGTTTGTTTCACTCAGGTCTGAGACGGCCGAAGAGAATCGACACACAGTTAAGTATGTCGTTATAACGACCGTGTTATCACCAAACACTGTCATCATTCCTGGCTGCCGCGACAACAAGAGAACTTCCCAACACAAGAACTTCAGCTGAAATGTAGCCAAATGTACAACCAGGTGTATCGTTACAAAATGAAATACACACTTTCATACGATACAAGTAAATTACCAACTTTAATCAGGCAATAATTTGTCATCAGCGCTTTCAGCCCTGTTGAGCTTAAATTATGTCTGTTCATCATTCTCCATCAATCGTCTAAATATATAATTAGCTCTAGCTAGTTCTCCCCGTAGTACATATATATATATATATATATATATATATATGACAACAGCAAACTGCGAATTTCCCTATACCACAGAAATATGCACTGTAAATATAACAGATAACAACATCTTCGTTTTTGCTCCTTAAGCTTCTTTTGAACTATTAATGTTACAAGCTTAGTGTGACATTCCACCGTTACGCCTACGTACCTTCATTTCAGCAAAGCTGTTCATCTGAGGTTTGCTTCAGTCAGGTCGGAGACAGCCGAGAGGAGTCGATACACATCTACGGTAATATATACCAATGCCGGCCCTCCTGCCAGCCACCGATGGGTCATCAGAGAAGTTGCCGCTGTCGTCACGAACATGTTATGGACATAACTGCTCACTCACTTCATACAGAAGTGAAACATCACGATCGAAAGTTGGCATCCTGCAAACAAAAGCCTAAGCTGTTACTGTGGTAGTGGTTGAAAGGGGGCAAGGCTGATGGCAACAACAGCAATATTTACTGCTATCGCGTCTTTGGTGTTTGTGCCAGACCAGATGTAAGTTCTCATCAAATGGTTCAGCCCTGTTGGGTTTCGGGGCCCTATAAAGGGGCTGTAAAGTACTTCAACGACGCGCTTTGCACGTTTCTGGTGACGGACAAACAACAATGTCGTTAATATGCAACCATGGCTTGAAATTAATAAGTGCCCAGTAATTTTAAATGACGGTCATCTATTCAAAGAACTAATAACGCCATGCGCAAGGATCAGACGGAGTAAAAACTTCCTTCTGAGCTGAGAAGACACACTTGTGTCTTGTGTGTTGAAGCAACATGTATAGAAGTCGCTTGATAACAATTGCTCGATAAATTGCCATCGGAACTGACTGACTTCATCAACACTCGATAAATATGCGCGCTCACAGGCTGACCAGTATCGTTTGAGTTTGATTGTGCGTTTGGAATTTCTTCCCGATGACTGGTGAGCTGTACTTTTGTCTATAAAAGTATACCCTGAATGACTAGCGGTTAAAGCTTACCTTAAGAGAGGATTGTGCGGTAGGTTGGGAGTAAGTTCCAGTTCCCCCAACACAACTTCAGCACGACCATCTCTCCCCTGAAATGCAACCGAGTGTTCGATCAGGTATATACTTCTAACACGAAATACATACTTTCATAGGATACAAGTAGTTGGCAACTTTTATCAGGTCGTAATTTGTCATCAGCGCTTTCAGCCCTGTTGAGCTTAAATTATTTCTGTTCATCACGTTTGCCAATTTGATTGAATATGCGTAAACGTAATTATTTATGCTCTCTTAGTGATTATACCATTGTAAATAGAAAATGTTCGCATTTTACGCATTTAAGACTGGATCACAGTTCACATAGGTGCCTGTTTCACAATCAGTTTCTTCGTCCTAGTCACCATATGGGACCTTAGAGGTAAAGAATGCTGTTGCATGTTTCATTTACGAGATCGCATGCCGAACGCATAAGAGTGACATGAACATGATTTTTCTGAGAACAACTGTAGACAACGGTGACTAAATCCTGGAGTCCAAGAAGAAGTATTCCGATCCAGCATTAAAACGGAGCTAGGGATTAGAACGGACAATCTTAGCTTGTTGTCACTTATCTATTCTACTATATCGAGTTTATCGCTTAGAGCGAGTCTCAGCAGCTTGCAGTTTAGTAACTCTAGGTGAAACAGTAACATAACATAAGTTGCATGTGAAACAGTATTGAATGCATCGCTGATATAACAGCTTTGCATTAAATGCACAAATCATAACAAGCATACATCTGTGTGTATTTGTTTATGGACCAACCTGCTTCACTTACTGTCATTGATCCACAGAAGCACTTTCTTCGGGGTGACTGTTATAACGCACGTTTTTCATTAATGTCGCAGCCAAATGTGGCGACGCTCGGCTAGATCTCATGGCGGCTTTAGCCGAGACACCTTCAATCGGCTAGCAGTATACCAACTTTGACCGTTCTTGCCGGCCACTGTCGTTCGTCGTCGTCGACATCATCCAAGATTTTTCCAAGATTACGAGAATCGTCGAAATAATACTAACTTCACACACACACGAAGGCCGCCACGCGGTCGCTGTGTTCGCCAGGTTCTCCAGATCCGTGACCACCTGAGCAGCCCGCCACGTTTCAGCAAAGTGTACTTCAAGCGTTCTTCAGACACCACAGAGTCAGCAAAAGACAGCGAGATCTGACCTACTGATGTAGTAATTAATGATTGGTTGCTGCGTGCTCTCACCGTTCGACAACACAACCAACCACGTCCGCCACGAACCGCTGCCGATCGAAAAAGACCGGAAAAAACCGCGCGTCCCGAAACGCCGGCGAATCGAAACCACTCGCGTGGCCATTGGCGATCGGCCTATGCAAAACAACTCGATAATAGAAACCGCCCACCGAGAGAGGGCGCCGCCGCCGGTGCCGACGCCCGTGAGAGAGGGCGCGTCAAGGACCTTTGAAAAAGAGTGAAGCATACAAAAGGAAGGAGGCAGGGGGAAATGAACGCTGCGTGGCGGCAAATTATATACACACACGCTATACAGGCAAATAATCGTCAGAGTTCATACGAGAGTCATATGAAATTGTCGATACGGGACTGGCGACACAGTTACATAGTATAGCAATGAAGGCAAATTGAAAAAAAAGATTCGTCGTTCGACTCGTAATGTGCCGTAATTACTTCCTAGAGGTACGCTAGAATAAGCAGGCTATTTATTACGAAAGCAATACCGTGTGATGTATATAGTTAGTATAGTGTGAACTCGATCGTGTCGTGAGGACGAGCCTGGCACGGACGTGTACCCTTTCGAAGCGATGGTCCTCGATTTCCTAAGATTTGCAGAATCGGATTAAGGTTAGATATAAGTAAATACTCAACGATTTGGCGTACTTGGCCTCCACAGAGACGAATTGCGACGGCCGCGCTTGTCCGTGAATTACACTGGCTACAGGAACTGTGTACCTCACGCAATAAGGTTAATTGACTAGGCAATGTTGATTCGTTAACAGCAGCTGTTAACGAATACTTTGGTCACATCGTGGAGCGCATGCGACCAAAGTGAATAATGCTCTCAACTGGTTTTGTTTTACAAATTCTAAAGTGTCTACCAAGCGAAGATTAAACGACGATGCCGCAACGGATGAAGTTAAATATATATATATATATATATATATATATATATATATATATATATATATATATATATATATATATATATATATATATATATATATATATATATATATATATATATATATATATATATATATATATATATATATATATATATATATGTGTGTGTATATTTTTTTTATTAAGGCGAGCACTGCCGAGTGTGCAAACGTATTGTAAATGATTAATAAATCATCACAATTTTTTATATATATGTTCAATTATTTCCTTCCAAACATTTGCGGAATACGAAAAGAAAATGCATGATTAATTTGCTTAATTCGACATGCTTCAAGTTCTGTCACAAGTTGTCACCGCTTCGCATATCGTTTTTATTGTAAGCTTGAAACATTGTGGATGATATATATATGTATATATATATACTTAGTTTAAACAGCCTCATTCAACAATAACATGTTTGTAACAGCATAACAGATTTTTGATACTGAACGACGTAATTGATTAGTACGGTATACTACAACGTACTGCTATGTCTCATGTAAAGCGTTTTCAGTCGTCTTGGCTAGAAGCGCCTTCATACGCGTTCGAGTACTTCAATGTAGATTCACATGAATACTTGGTTCCTTAACTATAAAGCATCTAAATATTTTGCTACATAAATTCAGTAACTATTTGTCTGTCACTCTTAGTTTATTGGTAACGTCCAGTGATAATATGATATTGTAGTGCGGTTGGCCTTACTTCGCTACGCTGACACGAAGGTACAAATACGGAGAAGCAAAATTCAGTTGAAAAGCTAACGCAGGGAGGTGTAAACCATAAGGTGACAAATAGTGATGTTTCTGCTTTCGATTTATATATTTCAGTTGGTAGTCCTGTACGGTGATACTTTCTTAATAGGATCTGAGCAAGTTCTTAAAATTTATCGCGCAGTGGAGGGTGAGTTAGAATTTAATCCACTACCGCATCCAGATAGCGTCATTTTTGTTAATGTTTTGGTGAAAGATGAGAGGTAATGCTCCCACAAACAACGGTGTGAGAAAATCGCAAGCACATCAATGTCGGTGCCGCAACATTCGCCACCAAAGGTCAGGCTGTGTACTGTTCTTTTGTACAACTTCCAGCGAAGGTGAAGTGCACAGGGTTGTTTTGAAGAGTTTCGATCGACCGTTGAGGATGAAGCTCCATCTCTAGAGAGTGCGTATGGATGATACAGAACATTTCGAACCGGACATTTGAATTTGCTTGACGAACCCGGTAAAGAACGTCCAAAACAGCAGCGAAAGATGTGACAGATGCGTGTAAGGCTGCGACTGAATGAAAACTCAGACATAACATGTGCATCGCTAGGGAAAACATGGGGTTTGGATATACAGGTAGTTCCATAAGTTCTTAGAATGAAAACCAAGAATTTTCCAAATCATGTTTTTAAATTTATCTTATTCGATATACTCCCCGAGATGCTCAATACACTTTTCCCACCAAGATTTCAGAGCTTTTGTACCTCTTAAGTAGAATTCCGCGTCTTTAGACTGAAAATAGGCATTGACAGCAGTCTTAACCTCTTCATTGCTGGAAAAACGCTTTCCACCGAGACTATTCTTTAAATGTTCGAAGAGGAAATAATCAGAGGGGGCCAGGTCTGGAGAATAGGAAAGGTTGTTCAATAAGTTCGAACCTCAGTTGGGCCAGTTTTGCCGATGCTTGCCGGGACTTGTGTGCAGGAGCATTGTCCGGCATGGGCCGTTTCACGATGAGTTCTTGCTAAAGGCAGTCCAACAGTCTTGCATAATATTCTCCTGTGATCGTTTTACCGCTCTCAAGGTAGTCGACCAGCATTATTCTACGTTGGTCTTAAAAAACTGTAGCCATCACCTTTCCGGTCAATGCCGTTGTCCGCACCCTCTTCGGAGGTCCTTCATCAGGTGCACACAATTGGCAAGATATTTCTTGGGTCTCGGGAGTGTAGTGATGGACCCAGCTTTCATCGACGCTCATGAATCTGCGCCAAAAATATGACGGATTGTTCGACATCTTGGCCATTTTTCGCTGTGAAGCGAAAACAGGCGCGTTTTTGGGGCCTTGGATGAGCAAATGCGGCAGCCATTTTTCTCTGAGCTCTTTCATCTTCAAGTTTTCGTATAGGATAAAATGCACACTATCTAAACTAATTCCTAATGCCTCCGCTATTTCCTTAATGTTCATTCGCTTATCTGTGCCAACGATGTTTCGCACTTTCTCTATGTTTTCCTCATCAGTTGCCGTTTTTTGGCCTCCTGGACGTAGTTCATTCTCGGTGCTCCTGCGACCTCTTTTTAACACATTAATCCAGTTGGAAACAGTGGCAAAACATGGCGCAGAGTCACCGTACGTTTCGTCCAACCTAATTTTTACTTGGGTCGCATTCCAACCTTTGAAATAAAAATGCTTGATAACCACTCGAAACTCTTTTTTCTTCATTTTTAAAAATCACGCCGATACGTTGCACGGGAAAAGCTATCAAACGAAATCGCAACGGCCAATCACCATAATATTTTGAGTGCTAGCAGTCGAAAAGTTGCAGTTCCTAATAGCGGTGGAAGCGCGGAACTTATGGAACTACCTGTATATTAAGTACTTCCATAAGGAGAACAAAGGGCGCCAATTTTTCCGGCTCGAAAATTTTTGATTAAAATTGACGAGAGCCGCTTTCCATTATTTTCGAGATTTGTGACAGGTTATGAGACTTGGGTACTCTCTAGCCCCAGTTTTAGGTCCCAGAGGTTCACATATCGTTTTCCTCGATATGTAAACGTCATTTGCACCGTCCACACACAGCGTGTGTTGCTATGTGTAGCCTGTCAACATAATTACTCCTATTCGCTGGACATATATATATATATATGATGCAAAGGTTCCTGCCGTTATAGTAAGCATCAGCAGGGTGATGCCTTTGTGATAGAGCTGGTTGGCTCTTCTTTGGCGCCAAAAGCTTATTTGCTGTGTGTGAAGTCGGAAAAATAATTAATGTATAAGTTCTCATTTGGAGTGTTGTGCTGTACAGGTTCCGAAAATACTTCAACACAGCTGTAGCTTATCGAAACATTTCGATCATCTTCCACTGGAAGACTCCAAACAACACTGGACAACTGGCACTTTAGGGTGTGGGACCTGACCTTTTGTTTAGAGAACTAGGAACATCAAAGATCGTAGCGTTTCTCACCGCCCTAACCCTTTTAGGTCAAAGAGATTGCAATGTTCGCCGGGACAAGACCACGAGCTGTCTTGTATGCGAGTCTACCTGTACACAGCGTATAGACTTTCGCAACTGGCAGGAGACCACGGGTGACAAATAGGGTTCTTACAGAATCACTCCGACGTATAGAATATTGGCCGTAATGCGTTATTTTGTATTCGCTCTACAAAGAAGGCCACGATCACCACTTCCCCACAGAAAAATTACTGTGGGAAGTTGGTGAACTGCCTCCCTTCTTACCCAGTAGGGACAACACGATGACGTTTTCAAACAGTCTCCAAACGCCAAGACTGCAATACGTCCAACCGGCTCGCAAAGAGTCTATGGCCCTCAATACCCCGAGACGACATAACGGGAGCGACAGCAAACTCATTCACTATTTTTCCCATAGACCTCTAAAACCGGCAAAATATCTACCGCTGACTAAAGCGACTCCGCGGTGCGACGACACATCGTGACAATTCAGTTCATCTGAAATAAGGTTGGCGTCAGCTAACAAATTACCGGAGCTTGTGGACAGGACTGCAGGAAGCTCTGTCTCGTCGCAACCCCGACCACACGCCGTATTTATGAACTTTCAGAGCCGCCTGAACCACTTTTGGAGAACGCCAAAGTTTGTTCTATCAAACGCCTCTTCTGCCGCACGGTCAGCGTTGTATATCGCTTTTCTGGAAGACCAGTACACCATCCTAGACTCTGGAGTTTTTAGTCTATGATACCTACGCGACAGCTTGTTAGCACTTTGTTCTCACCTGCAAAGACCTGCGCAGAAAAAACAAACGAGTCCCCGACTCAGTGTATATATATATATATATATATGCTGAACACGTAATACACGTAATAATAATATATTGTATATGCAAATTTAATCAACGAGGACAATGTTGGGTCGTTGGTGAAGTAGGCCAGTCTTGGACTGACCCTGATCGGCGACAGACGCAAGTCATATAGGAATTGTAACAGATAACGTAGTTAAACGAATTTGCCGACGGGCTATGTCGAGCCATATTGTAGGCCATATACGTATATATATATATATATATATATCGCGGAAGAGTCTTGCTTAGTAGTGGCACCAAGATCACAGTTTTTTTATAATACCGATGTAGACGGTCGGATATTACGCACAAAATGTGCGATCGCAAAAGGACGAGTTGTTCGAGGGGGAACTGAATATACCAGCGTGTCTAGAAAATCTATTTCCCGATACCCAACATTGGCTATCTGGAACGACTGCTGGCCATCACTTTGGTACCAAAACGATCCTCACAAGATGCACATTTTCCTGAAAGGGTTTTCCTTTATGAGCAGAATGGCAATATTTTCTTGTGTTGAAAGAAAAAGATAAATTAGTACGACGATTTTTCTTTTGTCTAAACGATTTCGTAGAGACGGTGGCTTACGCGGCTAATGCACCGCTCGAAACTGGGCGTTGCCATGGCAACCATAGTTAGCAAAAACAATCGCAAGTTCAAGCCTCGGCCATGCTGGTTGTATTTGTTGGACGTGGTTGTCATTGCCCTGCTGCTACATACCTCTGCTGGAGAAAGCCTATATAATTCCAGTAGGAGAACGCGATGAGCCCTGGACACGTCATTCGGAAGTACCTAAAGTATATTGGTACGAACTCGAAATCATTTAGGAAGAAGTCGACTCAAGCAAGCCGTCTTGATTCTACATTTCGACCCGAGGTTGGCCACCGGATCTACCCTAAAAGTTCTGTCGCAAGGCTGTAGAGGCTCGTGGTGACTGATACACCACTATGGTAGGTAATGCAACGCTGAACTTGAAGTCTCCATCGGCTACGTGAACGCCCTGTAGATGAGACATTAAAAAACGTGTTCTGTTTTGTCTGTATGCAAGGCTATTTGGAAAGAGCCAAGCGCGGAGGTCACTCATGCGGCACCCAGTTAATTTAAATTTGCTCGAATTAAACATTGTGACGAGGGTCACCCAACCCTGCCCGCTGCGCCCTGCACGCAGCACTTCAGGTGGCACGTTTGACGATTGCACACAGACCGACCGTCCACCGGGACGATATGCACCAGGACGATCCCGACGCACGACAGACAAGCCATCGCCACCTCGCCACGACCGTTCGAGTCTCGTACACGCGCCGTGGCACCACACATGCACCAGGACAGCCGCACGATGTACATCAAACACCCAATCGTTCCCACGCATCCTGCAGCGGCTGACAGTGGTCGTGGTCGAGGCCGCCGCGCTACCTAATACGATATCAAGCCTGGTGGCTTAGGTCTGCGCCTCGCAACCGGAGGAGACACACAGGTGCGCAGGTTCGAGCCCCGCCGCTGCACATTTGTATTTATGGGGATCCGTCTATGAAGCAATGTGAAAAACAGTTCCGTGGACGTTAAATCTTGGCTGAGGGTCAACCCCCGAAAACTTTACCTAATACGATACCGACACAACCAGATGAAAATCTGCGTACGAGCTTCCTAAGCTAATAGTCGAGGTAAATGATGGATTCTACAGAGCAGCCAGTTTAGAACCACGAGGCGTTTATTAAGACGTCGCTCACTCGGTGCCACAATCAGACAGGCAGGAACGAGACGAATTTTCTTCTCTAGACCCTCGGATTCAGACCCTGCCCTGTTGAGCTGGGAGTCATAGTTACGACCTGATGTCGTTGTTGCTACTGCTGTAGTCGCTTCCCTGTGTCCGCGCCGTCGTTGTTAAATGCCCTAGTATATATCAAGAAATATTTCGGCATCGGTACCGTTGGTTCTGCGACGTCGTCGAGCCCGGTGGCGTGGTGGCTCAAGTCTGCGCCTCGGAACCGGAGGAGACACATGGGTGCGCTGGTTCGAGCCCCACCATTGCACATTTGTATTTATGGGGGTCCGTCTATGAAGCAATATGGAAAACAATGTCGTGGACGTTTAATTTGGCCGCGGGTCAGCCCGAAAACTTTGCTTTGGTTCTGCGACGTCATTGTTCAAGAAACTGCGTTTTGCGCAGCCATGTGGCACAGATACTGGAGGTATCTACGTAGTGGACACTTGGGTGCACGCTATGCCTCTTTGAAGGCTATTTTTCATCATACATTAAGAAACTGAAACGCACTTTGACTTCAGCACATTATTGTACATTCGGATGTCGTCTACGCGAAGCTCAACAAACAACTGATACCAAATTTAACTTATCCGTAACAACATTGCATCTGATAGAAACATGCTTGGTAGACTTCGACTGACCACATTCAAGAACATCATTATGTTTTTAAAGTGGTATCGTGGCCAATCTTTAGAGCAGCCAGTAGAAGCCTGTGATTCAAGAAACGAATAGAAATATGTTTGTAAATTTCAACCTTCTTTTCGATAAAACAATAAACATTTTTTAATTACAAACAAGAGTTGCACGCTGCTTAACTTGGACGATTTGCCGACAAAATCGATGCTTGCCTGTCAACGTGACACCGAGATCTTTCTTGAACAAAGAGCACAATGCTCTGTACAGTCATCGAGGTTCTGGATAGATAATATTTAGAGAAACGCCTGCACCGTCTCTGGTCGTTCTACAGCAAGAGACATGCGTATAACCCGACTATGTATAGCAACATCAGTTGGTCGGAACCAATATTCGCTAAAGATGCAGATATTACTTTAGCGTAGAGCCGACGTAATTTATCCTGCCTGAACGACATACATAAGCGACGTTTTGCCTACACGGATATCACCGGCAGTAATATGTGCAGTTCACTTAGGTGTCAGAATGACTCTAAAAGACTAAAAGGACCCAGAAAGACCAGGGGTCACTTCCTCTTCTGCACCTTGCTTGAGCGCTGCAACTTCCACCGACGCAGCTGTCGCCCTTCCACAACCTTATCCTCCGAACGTCCGCGCTTCAATTCCGTCTCTTTTTCTCTTCTTTTCTTCTTCTCCTACGTTGTTATTGTTGTCGTTGTTGTTGTTGTCGTTGTCGTTGTTGTTGTTGTTGTTGTCGTCGCTGTTGCTGATGCTGATGTGTTGTTGTCGCTGTTGATGTTGTTGTCTCTGTTGTTGTTGCCGTCGTGCTCTTCGTCTTCTGTCAGTCCCTCGTCATCATTATTTGACTGATTTGACGGGCATTTGGCATTTGGACATTTGACGCGCACCGGCGCCGGCTTTACGTTAGGAGGAAACACCTGTCATCGGCTTTTCGTTTGCCGGTTGTCAATGCTACATCATCTGCTGCCTGCATCGCAGTATTGCTGCCTGCCGCAGGTACTGCTTGCTTTGTTTTTCCGATGTGACATGTATGTTTCTGTACCGCTCTGCTTGCAGCAAACGCATGCATAGCTTCGTTGTCTACAGTCACTTTACCGCAGTGATCGGCTGACCGATACTTTAAACACGGTGATGAACACAAATGCCTGTAGTTCATTCGACTCCATTCAGTTTGTTTCTACTCGAATTGAGTATAGTTTACACTGCATACGGTTTTGACTCGTGATCCGTTATCTTCTTCACTCGTCCGGCGAGAGAAATAGTGGTATGATTTTTGTGCTCTAGTGCTAAGTATTCCACCGCATGGTGCTTGGCACTACACACTCTGCGACAGAACCGACAGGTGCACAACTCGTACTCCTCGTGAAAGGCGGCCTTTGAACCTTCCGTTTTGTGGCCTTGTGACTTAAAGCATCCGTCGCAGTTTGCCTTGAGCCTATAGCTAGCCTGCAACGGCAACGACCACATTAAATAGGGTCGACGGGGTATGTCACGAGCGCCGAGAAGTCGTACCGACTCATGATATTAGGCACCGGCTTTGTCATTTCAAAGTGCACGAGTACCAGTTTTCAAAACTGCGAGCTTCGATGCGGGCAGTCCATAAGCAAGTGTGGATTGGTTGGACCGGAAAACGGCCTCAAGTAGGTAGGTTCACTATTGCTCACCACGGGCGGAAGGTAAAACACTCGAAGCTTCAGTACCTGAGCCGCGAGCCACCTTCAGACGGAACTGGGGTTCTAGCGATCTGTCCTGCGGGTGCAAATTGGCGCTGGAACAGCTTAGCTGAACTGAAGCGTATGACGAATTTAGCAGTGCTAAGCTGCGGAATCGTGTTTAGTTTCTTAGACGGCCGTACAAGTTTGGCATTCGCATCGACGACGAATGTCGAACTCCACATATTGCATATTAACGAATGATTGCCACCTTCACCGCTCTCAATTCCCATTTCCAGAGATGAATGTAGTCCATTCTTGCGGATAATTGTCTCAACTACCGAAAATTACATGCCATCTCTTTCCCAGCTTGGGAGAGCGGCAGGTCCAAGCCCTGCCGAAGTGTAAGGCCTCCTCCTAAGGTCTCCGGTTTCTTGATCACGGTGGTTCCAGCACCCGGTAAGTATTTTACGTTTTTAGATTTATTCGATTTCAGTATATATGATGGGCTAATTATTCGAGCAAACGAGCGAACCAGCCCCAACTAAACCAGACCGTTGTTTGAAATTGTACTTATTGTACTTAATATAGTCAAACGCATCATTCGGCAATGTAGGCAATATTTCGTCTTAAGGCAAACCTGGACTCCATTGAGCTTTTCTAAAAGCACGCTTAAGCGCGCTCCAGCGGCGAATACACTCTTGATGGTCCACTTTGCTCATATATTCCTTCCTCGCATTCATAAATAGCTATAGACACATCGTAGCTTGCTTTCCTATCTGCACTTCTTTTCACATCGAATTTTAACAGCCAGCCTCCTTATTGGCGTCACTCTTTAGCCTCCTTTTACATCATCATACGTCATGCATACTTTCATTATCCAATCAGTATCTCATGCTTCCATAAGTTTATGCTATTGTCTAGTTTGTTCTGACTATGCAGCTCTCGAGCATCGAGCTGCGTAGTAGCTACGCAGCTCATCCACGCGGTATCACACTGCGGCACATAACGCACTCTTCTTTCTACCTGCGAGTTTTCTTTGTGCCCACTTTCTTTTTCATCAACTTCGACGCGCCGTGATTGCCTTTGAAAATGCGCCATCTAGCTCTACCTGATGGGGTGTCCCTTAGTTTTTGTTAGTCTTGTGTATCGCCATCTTTCCGTTTTTGTTATTCTCGTTTTGCACGATGTGGAGGTGATAACACATTACCCGCGCGAGGCTAGGCTTCTGTCGGACGGTGCTGGCGTTCACCGAACTGACCGAGGAGAACCTATATATATATATATATATATATGAATCTTTTCAGCCCACCCCTCGCGTCCTCTATATAGGGGCTACTATTC
The DNA here is from genome assembly GCA_003439945.1 of Dermanyssus gallinae. Classification (NCBI taxonomy): domain Eukaryota; kingdom Metazoa; phylum Arthropoda; class Arachnida; order Mesostigmata; family Dermanyssidae; genus Dermanyssus; species Dermanyssus gallinae. The sequence continues at coordinate 141,681 of QVRM01006100.1, forward strand.
TACGGTTTATCTACATAGCTATTTGATCGTCGACGGGCTGATTGTGAACCAACCGCGTTAAACGGTTTCCTCCTGAGACTTGTGGCAGCAGCAGCAACAACGGGAACAACAACCGCAACAACAACAACAACAACGGAAACAACAACCGCAACAACAACAATAACAACGAGTTTCACCGCTTTTGTTTTTGCTTTGGCACAACACCCTCACGCGGCCAACGAGCTAAGTGGGGCTACTTGGGGTGTTTGGCCGTTTCGTCTTCGGGCTGCCACAATGAAGGCCCTAGGGGCATTACAAGTGATGATGATGATGATGAGGGCATTATCTTGGCCGGCGATAATCCATGGCGAGCATTGGCAATGGAGTGGCTAGGTAGATACGTACTCACTCGCTACGGAACGCGCCACGACAGAATCACGCATACAAGCCCTCCTGCGTTTGCTTGCGACCATGAATCCCGTCAAAAAAATACCGAGGCACTTCGTGGGTGCACCGGTGGACGCGGCGTTGATGATGGCACAACTTAGCTAGAATTAAGAATGAAGTACAACCAACACTGGCCCGGCGATTGCTGTAAAACCAAAAAAAAACGAAAAGAAAAATTGGCGAGAATATCTTGCGAGATAAGACCCAAGAGATGTGTTTGTGCGAGATGTGTTGGCTGCATCGTCCGCATGACAGTATATATATTTACACATACTACTACTATTACTACACAAAACTGTGTATGTCGTTGAGTGGGTGAATGAGTGTCGTGCGTAAATAATACCATTACGGCACATTTACGCTGGTTTTGCTGCAACTCAGAATCAATAATCTAGTTGTCTTTTTAATAGCGAAGTGTAAGTGTAATTGAGATTACCACAATTAAATACTACAGCAAGTTAAAGGCTGATGCATCCACGACACGGCTAGTTAAAGGCGTAGCTCCAAAGCCTGACAAGATCAGAACTCGCTACATTTGGTGTGGTCTGCTGACCAACTTTTGCAACATATATATATATATATATATATATATATATATATTTAAAGTTTATTAGCTCAAGCAGTTGGCGTAAATTAAGGTGGGTGAATTTGTCCCGTGAACGACTCTGACACTAGGAATAATCACGAAGATTCAATCCCGGTTCGGCAGAGAAATTGGCTACGATTTAGCTAGACGTATGCCAGATTTAGTACAGTTTAAAATAGGTTCAGAAAAAATCAGTTCGTTTATGAATCGCCATTCGCGGCTAATGCAAGCGATAGCACGTACGAACTGATAGAGACACATGAACTGTTAGATAGAAGTGCCACACGCTGTTGCTACAAATCGGATCAGCAGTGTCATGTATTGGTGGAATGCGCCCTGCTATGGCGTTTGTATATATATATATATATATATATATATATATATGGTATACAGCAGCTCGCCGCGAAGTTCGCTAGTGGTGAAGTTATAGGTGTGCTCTATTTGTGTGTTCGGCATTACGTAATGACCTGCGCACGTAATCCAGTGTCTACTATTTGCGATACGGTTAGGCAGAGTGAGCAGAAAATCTACAGACTAGTGCTGTAGATCCGTGGTGTTTGAAAGGATTTTCTTGGGACTCGACCAATTGCGGCGGTAACGGCTGTTGTTGTAGTCGTTGTCGTCGTCGTCTTCTCCTGTTCGATTCCCGAAGATCTAGAGAGTACTACCTGGCTACCTGCCTGACGCTCGTTTGACAAGTACACACTTACCAGGCATGACCGTAACCCTGCGCGCTCTGGTCTGATGGGGTCAGTAGACTCCGACCTAGGCTCTCAAACGAAAAGTCAACAAACAATACAGATACAGATCCATCCTCGCCAATCGCACGTGAGGGACTCTCAAGAACAATACGAGGGAAGGGCGGTGTGGGGTTAGGGGCTGAGTCGATCGATTGACGAAAATTGACAGAACGTAAGAGATACCGAGAAGAGCGAACACGGGCAAGCGAAATCATGAGAACGAGGGCCAAATAGATAAAAGGAACAATACGGCGAGCTCAAACACTCTTTTGGGGTGGCAGAGAAAGAGCAGGATGGAGAGAGAGAGAGCGCGCGCGCGCGACGGAGAGAGAGAAAAGGAAAACAAGGGCGGAAATAATCGAGAATAAGGTCCAAAGGGAGAAAAGTAAAGGGAAACGGGAAAAGTAATACACAGAAAGCGAAAGAACAAAAGAAACGAAAAGAGGGAGAAAGAGAGAGGGAAAGAAGGTCGAGGTACAGGGTCGATACAAGAAACTAAAAAGGCCAACAACAGAGGCACGAAGAGCAGGGAGAACCAGGACAAGATAGAGGAAAACGTGGAGACGATGACGCTGAGGGTCGTGGAAGGACATCGTCCGCGTCACATTGTTGCGACGCGTTGCAGAGCGCAGAAGAACGAACAGATGCAAACATCAAGCCTCTTGGCATTGGAAGATTGTCTTGATTGTCGGCTTTCCTATGACTATGTCCTCTGTGAGTGTCGAGTGAGACAGACCATTAATCAGTGAGGCCATGTACAATGCAATGAGGCAGACCCGACGGGGTCGTGAGGCTGATATTGCGATAGTGCGACGAAACTCCCGTGAATGGAAAAACCCAGACGCCTGATAAGTGACGCCTGATCAGTTGTCGCTCAAGGATGTTGTCAATACACCTAGCTGCACCGAGCATAATAATAATAATAATAACGGCCCGCCTGCATGTCATAGACGGGCAGAACTAAAAAGGTCGCTTGCTAAGTGATTGACAGCAGCAAGATTGTGTTGCACGTCCTTGCACAATGTCGCCGATTTGTTGCTGGCTGATCATCAAAACTAAGATAAAGAACTAACATTGATTTCGATTGTACGATCGTTTGTGGAAGTGATTACAATTATATATATATATATATATATATATATATTATATATATATTGTACGTGTATGTACAAAATTGGACGACTGGTGCGATGGGAAATGTGCGAAAAATAAAAGACGCATTTAATTTTTTATGTTTAAATATATACATCCCTTCTACGATCACATGCTTGCCCGTACTTCATAGTGCTTCAGATGGCTTGGCAAAAGTTTCCTTCTACAATCGTTTTCAACGCAAATATTATGCCCTGTAGAATATCTGAGGCTAGTCAAAAACACGGACTGTTATTTTGACTTTAATTATGGAACACACGTAATAAAGGGCTATTTATTGTTTGTTTTGGCTTGCATTTTGTGTCGTCCAATCTGTCATACTGACTTGTCATCAGTATGAGGAAGAACATATCATAGAAAGCATTTTGTCGAAAACACGTTTACTCGATTCTGCGTGCACATTCTGAAGCTGTGTGGTTTTGCAAGGTGTGCAAAGTTTATTAGCAGACAACGGATCACCTCCAACAATTCAAATTTGTTCTGAACACATGTAGTACACGCGAACGAGGCATTTGCTTCTACGTATGAACGGAATCTACCTGACATGATTGTGGCTCTATGATACCTGCATGCATGTAGCAGTTTTGACCATCATTCAGGTGTATTGAACTGAAATAAGTGTATGTTGACAGGCCCGGCGTCAGCCAGCCAGCTATCGAGAGACCGAAGAACCCACCAAATAATCTCTTCTTCGCTCTTAATTCAGCAAATGATCCTGGGGGGGGGGGGGGGGGGTATTCCCAATCCAGAATTACTACCGCCAGCGTCAGCGAGCACTTCCACAAGAAGCACTTAGCAAGTGCCCAATGCTAGAACCGAGCGAGCTCCGGCCAGCTAAAGCAGAATCTAAATCTAAAAGAAACGAACTAATCAGCCTCGCTTCTCTTCCCCCGTCCAGGTTCTGCACATTTTCCCTCTGTTACTGCCTAGCTTTGGTGCTGCTGCTACTGCTGATGGCTTTTGCTATTGCTTTCTTTGGGTGTTCTTGTTTTCCTCGACGTGTTTCCTTTCTCTATCGACCTCTAGATCGGCTCCGTTTCTTGTACCTGGTTGTGGCTTCAAGTGTGTCTGCGTGTTTGTATGTGTGTGTGTGTGTGGTTTCGTTGAAAAATCCCTCCTAAGCTGTCGATTGCCGAATCGCAGAGCAGAGCTCCACTAACGCCACCGCGGTCCATGCCCCCCATCCAGTCTGTTTCGGCGCGCTCAACTCTCAGCGTCTTTGCTGTTTGCAACATATTACTGGCATGCAAAGTCAAGTTGGTCCCAGACAAAAACCTTCTCTTACTTCTTAGGCCGTGCCTTTGTACACGTATGTTTGAAGAAAAGTGGTTGTACAAGTATGTAAATAATAATAATAATAATAATAATAATAATATTATTATATTATTATTATTATTATTATTATTATTATTATTATTATTATTATTATTATTATTATTATTATGTTCTAAGGCGCAGTGGCAAACGTCTCGCATGTCGTGCTTCAGCAAAGCCATGAACGTTTTCCCGTAAAATCGGAACTTGCTGCGTGCTTGCGCTTGATCTGGAGATGTCAAACCAAAAGAGAGTTGGTGAGTCTAATGACAAGGAAAGAAAGCATATTCGAATTCAGCCCCGTTCGACAACCTTGGTTCCACGTTTAATGAAATAACTGGCTCATCCAGTCAATCGTTCGCAATCAACAGAGTCGCATATGATTCATCATCATCATCATCAACGGCGACAATTCTCGTCGTCAACAAATACTCTCTACAAGGCAGTCAAGGTTGCAGGGTATTTGACTCACTGTCTGTTTGGCGTTTACCCCCACCCAACAACGACTTATATTCGTTGTTCTGTCTATTTGAACCCACGCTCTGCACACAGTTTGATGCTTTGGATGTCATACGGACTCATAGTTTTTTTTAAATAATTTGATATTCTGATGTGAAACCTGGTTCAATGAATCGATTCGTCATACTGATTTAACACTAGAAAAGTTTTTAATGTTTTTAGATTGGATACACCAACGAGAGGTGGGGGCGTCTGTATTCTAGTCAGAAATGAAATGTGTGCGATTGAAGTTAAATGTGATGTCCCCTGACAACATTTGAACAATATGCTTGCTTGATGTTGTCAAGGTGGCCGTTTCGTGTACAAAGCAACCCCCTTGTACAAATAAAGGCGTTTTGTGTTCTACTCTAATTATACATCTCGTACTCCCTACATTGTATCGTAGCGTTTAGCTATCTTTATTTTTTGTGCATCGCACTGAGTGGCATTTTTGTCAGTAATATCTGCAGACAGTATACGAATGACTATCGTTTGATCGTAACAGCAGTTTGTATAATATAGCTAGTAATGACCATAAATGTATAAGTGTAGTATAGACGTAACTAATCACCTATCTATCCATTGGTTTACGAAATGAGTATTTAAAATCTCGTTTGCAAAATGTACTGCGAAAATGTGTTTTGCGATTTTTAACCCTGAAGTACAGTAGACATAATGTCTATATAGATTTCGGAAAGGAATTGGGGCGTAGACATATGCAACGTCCCAGATTTTGGCTCAACTATGCCTTTTCCTTTTTATCTATGCGGGATGATAAAATATACAAGTAGATAAAAAGCACGGGCTTTAGCAGCCAAGGTTCACTACAGGTTTGCGGACAGTACGACAAAAATGATACGTAGAGTAAACGTAGTTAGCGTAGAAGCCTGCGGAGGTTCACCTGTAGCCCTCCCTTCTTGCAGAACGCTGCCATACTTACTGCTGCCAGGCCTAACGGCCCATTGTGTGTCTCCCTCTCTCTGGCTTTTCTCTTAATGCGATGAAACATGTTGATGTAATGTCCTTTTGAGAGAAGTAAATGGTTGGATGTGGGAGCGAGAATGAGTTCGTTTAGGCGTGTGCCTAATGTACGCTAATATACTGACTGTATGAGCCGTGTAGGCGCATAACTTTCGTATCTTTGCCCTGCAGTCTTTGCCCTCTTGCATGGGAGGCAACACTCGGCAAGAAATCGAGAAGCTAAAGTTCATTGACGATCTCGTTCTGGGACGTAGGACGTGGAAGAGAGACAATGCGGAAAACAAAGATACAAACCGCCGACAGGAGCAGCGCAAGGCTACTTTGAAATTCGAAGGCGACAGATGACACTGCAACGTAGCGGGAAGCGAGCTGCCTCCAGCCCTGTCCTCCTCCTTCCCACCCCTCGGTGCGGGGGGGGCGAGCTGTCCCCACCTCCTCTCTCTCTCCTCCCGGCCCCCAAGGGAAGTCAGAGCGATAATTGACTTTGATGGCAACAATCAGCGAGTAATCCGCGTTGGCGTCTTCGGCTACACTGCGCGTTCTTCCTTCGTTGGGCCCTGTCTGCTACCTTCACCCCCTCGCCGAGTCCTCCTCCTCTGGGCCCCGGCCCAACGTCGCTTGCTTGCTTGCCCGCCCGGCTTGGTTAAGGGCGAGCCACAGAGCGACCGGTCGGAGGACTAAGGACCTTACCTCTCCAAGCTGTAAACTCAGCGTGGCGAATATATCCCATAGGCTGATGCCCGTCGCGCTACTTTAGAAAACCCCCGGGTTGGACGAATGAAGGCGGAGGAGCAGGAGAAAGAGGATGGTTCTGTAGAGGGAATATTAGGGAGCAGCGGGATGTGCGCGGTGGTTCGAAAGCTCAGCGGAATCCCCGGACCAGCGAGCCCGTCAGGTCTCGAGCCAAAACGCGAGAGCCGAACCTCCTGTCGTCGTCGTCGTCGCCGTCTTCCTCATTGCCTTCCGTCTGGCAGCAGACAACAGTTACGCGGGCTGCAGCCGTAGCGACTTGCGAATCGCTTAGGGTGTTGAGTGTTGGTACGACGGCTGTATGGTGGCCACGCCTCCTCGAAGACGACGACGCGCGTCACGTATCGAGACATGAGAGATGGGGGGTGAATCTGGAATCGCACGTTAGATCCTCTTCGGCTTGATGATGTAACTACATCATGATGTTTGAGACAAGGAGATAGACACGGAACCAACCCGGCGAGACTATCGCTGCCTATCGGAACCCCGCATGGCTCCGCTCCCCTCCCCTCGGAATGCGTCGCCAACAGTTTGTAATGAGACGAGAGATCGGAGGGAGAACGGAACCGATCATGGCGGTCGTAGTGGAGGTGGTCGTGGCGCGGGGGGGAGAAGGGAGTTGGACAAAACAGCGAGCTACTCGCAGAGATAGACACGTCTGAGGTAGGTTGTTTGTTTCTTCTGTGTAAGAGGGGGAAAATAATAGTAAACGAAAGAACAAGAGAGAAAAAGGAGAAAGAGACACATTCGAAACACATCATGGTCCATTTAACGCAGCTGGTGCAGCTCAGGTGCAACTGCTCTGTCACGACGCACCACCTACAGATATATCTACAGATATCCTCGACAGGGTGCCCTGATCGGGAAGCTTCTTTCGGACTTTCCTATATACTTGCTATTGACAATGATAATGCAAGCGCCAAGGAAGGGGCTTCGGACGAAGTGGCGCCAAATCTCCTGGCGATGGTGAACCGCTTGTTGTTGTTGTTGTTGTAGTGAAGAAGTTATCGCAAGCCGTGTCTCCATTGACTTAAATCATTCAAGTTGATACATCCATACACAAACTAAACAAACACACACATGCGCATACATACACCGAATAGCGTTTGCGGAAACCGTATATAAAAAAGCAGGTTTAAGTAGGTGGCACGTGACCGTATTGAGACCAGCTGAGACTCTTTTAGAGTCTTCCTTGATAGTCGATTTCACTTCGGTCTCCCCGTCTGCATGGACGCTCCAGCATTAGCTAGAATGTAGACGAACACGTCGTAGAGCGACGCGTTTTCTACGTTTGCTCGCACTAAGCGTAAGCGTCCTCGACGTACAAGACACATGATATAGATGTCCATACTCTCAGGTGATGCCCATTTTTACTGGGTGCAATTGTCGAACGTGTCGGAAATCCGCCTATCAGCTCGCCCTATGGGGCTTAATGACGGAACGTTTGCTCATAATTGGAATGTGGGCAAACTCAGTGTTGTTCATATCGATCAAGATGATAATACTACTGATTATCAGGATGATAATAATTATAACTGTGTAAACTATTTGGAGCATTTATGACATACACGCTTAAACCTCATAATCGCCAAATAGCAAAAAAAAATTATAATAATAAAACTGCCACTGCTCTGTTGGATTGATATTGTTGAATAAACCAAAGGCATGGATATTCAAAGTGTTCTAGGATACTGCTTATAATGCGGCGGATTTTTCGGCGATGTGTGTAGAATGATAGCCCTGGGAACAGTAGTTCGAGGCGTCGCATTAGCTGCGGGTGTCTTTCTACAGCAGTTATGCTTAAAGAAATACCATATTTTCAGTCGAGAAAATCTTGTTGCGTATTATTTATAGTGCAAAGAGCCGTCAGCAGTTTTGGCCAGCGAAAGGTTTAGACATTAGACTGGATGAATGAGGAAAATGCCGTTCTGGCCGCGGCCAAATGAAAATTACTCTAATTTAGTATACATTGTCTACGTTTTCAAGATACAACTTTTAGCACAGCCATCTAAAAAATAACCTCATTTAGCTTTCTGGTGCATATATATATATATATATATATATATATATATATATATATATATATATATGTATCGTCTCAGCAGGTTTCTCAATAGCCAATATATGGACGCTTCACAGTAAAAAAAAACTACGTTTCTGGACGATCCTTATCAGAACTAAATAATTTAAGCGATTTACTGTGAGCATACTAAAGTATGAGAGCTTGGCCAATGTACTGAATTATCGTGTTAAACCAGTAGTCTCGACAATAGTCAATAGCCATAGAGCATTATAGCCATCAACTGGACATTTACTGCGCCATACCTACAATAAATTAAAGCCGTCCAATCTGTTTTAAAGTCTACCTCTCCTAGAGGTAGAACCTTAAGCAGTGGAGGGCACTATTAAATGATTTTGAGCTGCATAGCATATAATAAAATTGATTATAGGGGGCTGGATGGTAATGTACCATCTATCTTTATTGAGACATTTGTGCTCCCCGTTTTTTGTCCGATCGTGGTAGATTATAATTCACTCCGGCATTTATCTTGTTTAAATTGGAAACTATGAAAATCAATTTAAGAGTGGCGTGTCCAGGTCTTGAAGCCACCACTTCAAATGAATGAAGAATGCAAGGCGATGGCTTTTCCACTAGGCTACCTTGTAACATCAATGCCATGAAACCATCACTAAAGTTGAGTGAGGCGGGGGTCAAGATTAGAGTTTAAGGCAATTTTTAAATTTTAGATTCAGCCATTAAAAAAGCTTGGTAATATTTTCAGGGCGTAAGGTGGGTAAAACACAAGATTTTTATCACAAGGAAAAACTTTACGTAAATCACAAAGCTGCAAACACCTAGGTGCTACTTTAACATGCACAAGTGGTTTAAAGTTTAAACACTTTACAATTTCATTACGTCCAACGTTCTAAGAATGATATGGGAAGCGATTATCGTGCTATCTCTGGATTTCACCAAATGGAGTAGCCTAGTAATTAAATAACCAACAGCTAGAACACTGCGTGTTGATCAGTTGTTGGTTTTCCCGTCTTAAAATTCATCGGCGATATTATCAACAATATCGCTGAAATTGCCAACCATTTTTCGAGGTCAACAGAACTGCTCTCCTTAGGTGGTCTAGTGTAGCTCAGTAAAACAAACGTAACCTTACTAGTATAGTAATTCCATACAAACAAGCACATGCAAATCCGTGCAGACGAGGTAATGGCCAGATTCTATCCTATGGATGAAGGATCACGTTGAAGTCGATCCACGAGCGTAGACTCAGAGAGAGAAGCTTCGAAAAGTACTTGTAAATATGCCAAGCCATAATTCTCGAACACAGGAATATCAACATCTAGTACGTACAATACCCTCATTGTCAAAACCTACACGTGTGGTAGTGCTAAGAAGATGAGAAATGTCTGTGAAGACAAACATAGTTTAGAAGATTTTGTCGATTGTACAGCATATACAAGATTAATCAAGAGGTATCAGAATATTTCTGTACAGAGTAGCTATGCCTCTGATTAGAATACAGATTTGTCGGGGAAAAAATAGAGGAGCCTTGCTTCACGAAAAACGGCGAACTTATCATAGTGGTTGAGAGGTAAGACGACCGAGCGACTCTACTCTCGCTATCGGAGTTCGAGGAAATTAAGGTCTCCTCAAAAACAAGCAGAACACGATCTACGGCGAAGAAGACCTGGACCCAACGCTGTGTCGGCAACGGAGCACGTTTGTTTTAACATTTTCCGACAACAGCTTTCCGACTAAGGTGCTACAAGTGTTATAGTTTGGACCATTTCGCCGCTAACTGTGAGGCTCCAAAACCCAGATGTCGGAAATGCGACTCTATGGAGTATCTCAGAAGAAAATTGCAACGCTCAGGCCCGCTGTTGTTTATACAACGGGGAGCATGAGCCTACGTAGGAAGCATGCCCGCAAAGGTTGCTACGCAAAGATCAACTAAAGAGAGCCTCACGAACCATGGCACCGAAGCGACACGGCGCCCCGTGAGTCCTAATCTGGACGCCAGTACCTAGCGTTCATGCATTCGAAAATTTTACGAAGCGAAGCTTATCTTCGGTTGTAAAGAATGAGGCAAAAGAAGTTGATGATCTCCACAAACACGACAGGCATAGAGGACGCTGACCGTATCGCACTTAGGCCAGCAGTCCGTCATAACAGTCAGACCGATAGGCACAACCATCAATGAGGAGTATTGTAGAAGAAGTCCTATGTCCAATCACACAGATGGCTGCCGCAGACCACCTCTAATCATAGAAGACTATTACGACGGTTGTTTCAAAGGATTTAGAATCCGTACTGGCTGTTGTCATATGCCCAGTAAGCGGGGCAATGGCACAGCCAGAAAAAAAGCTCAGTAAACGCTACCTCGCCCGGGAAAGACTGGGCTCAAAAACTAAAGCATTTCCATGCGTGCGTCGAATAGAAACATTTGGACTCCACAGGAAAATGTAAGAAAATGGAGGAACCGCATTCGAAAAAGGCTTACACAAGTTATCAAGGTAGTGCTAAGGGACTGCGAATGGCATGGCGTATAAGAACTGTCATGGGCGGAAGCACTTCGATGAGTAGAGATTCTAATGCCGACGGAAACCTGGGCTGTAAAAGCTTTCACTTTTGGGGGGCTTCTACGGATATTACGCACCAGCATATAAAGGTGAGGGACGGGGCAGGCTGCGGGGGCGGGGTCAGCATTTACGAGAGCAGACATTGGAGAAATTAAAATAGAAATAATGGCGAAAAACTTAGTAGCAATAGCGTCAAAGGGGGCTACATTTTGGCAGCTTATGTAACACCGGCAGGTGTAGAGTCTACTGAGATAATAACAGAACGTATTATGGGGCCGAAGCAGTACCGAGAAGGGCACCGATGATTTCAGTAGGGGATTTCAATGCGAGCTTGGAAAAGGGATACTCAGAATGAGTTGAAGCATTTTTGGCGTTGGCAATAACACTATGCTGGAAAGCTCTATTTGACGAATGCTTAAAATCCGGGGAAATGCTTGAACCGTGAAAAAATACCCTGCCTGTTACGCCTAAGAACAAAGACATAGAAACAGAGCCGGAAACTTGGAGGGAAATGACTCTTAAGACCTATAAAATATTTTCGGGGATAATATCAGATGGACTCGAGTACTTCCTCAAAACCAGACACGCAATACCAGAACAATAACATGGGCTAAGAAGATTAAAGTAGACCCATACGGCCCTACGCCAAATTCTAGCAAAGAATTGTGAAACTCCATCCAAGCTGGGAAGACCGTCATATGCGGCATTTATTGGTCTAAAGGCCACTTTTACCCTAGCGCCGACAAGCTAAATTATGGAGAAGATAGCCTTGAAAGAAGTTTTGTATCAGTTGTTAAACATTTTAGGGGTAATTCTTAGGGAGAGCACAGTTTGCATTGACAACGGTATAAGGAGTGTGGAAAAGTAGGCATGGCCCAAGGCGACGGACTTAGCCTGTTGCTTTTTCGGCACAATTGGGAGGGCTGCCTAACCGGATGAGGCAGGGGTGGACTCGAGAGTGGGCAAGTACATAATTGTACGCAGATGACATTGCTATCTATGGTAAGAGTCTATTTAGGGTTAAACAGGGACTGGAAATGGTTATTGATTATATGGACGAGATGGAGCTTAGCATTGGCTGGCAAAATACAGTCGTAGTTAAGTTTAAAAGAGGGGATCGATTGGCAAAAGACGACGTTTTTCGAGCCAGAGGTAATGTAGTATATTTTGTAATTGGCCGACATAACGTTGAATTGTAGCAGTTTCTAAAATCATATATAAAGCAGGGGGGGGGGGGATTGCAGTTCGAGCGGTAGCAGCAATTATGAACCTAAAATGTTGTCAATACATACCGCGTCCGCGCTATTTAGGACTAAGGTAGAGCTATTTAGGACCAGTAGTAACAATCGGTACATCACAAATATAGGAAAAATAGTAGGGGCCGACTTACAATTACTAGATAAAGTAAGATTTTCCTTTATAAAACGAGTGTTGGGGTTAGCCAATTCTTGTAGAAATGGAATAGTTCATATCTTGGACGGGGTAACCCTAATGACACAGGAACTACAACTTCGATGGGGTTTACCTAGGACGAGAGCGTTTGAGGCCTGCACAATGAAGTCGACGAAGAAATTAAAGGAGACCAGCATAGCAACATACGCCACGGAAGCGATGACAAGAACAGCCTTGGCGGGCAGCCGGATATAAGAGTAGACATCTAAGTACGGCGATTGCAGCCTGCGGGTTTTATCACGTGCTATGCCGCACGGAAGAATTCCACGGTCCTCAGGAGTGTTGTAGGTGCACGAGGAGCCTCTGGACAGTGCAACAGATACCACGCCGCAGCTTGTTCAACAGTTCATAGCTGAACTAGCAAGATAAGAGAAGATCCAGTGATGTGAAAGAAGTACTAGTTGTGTCTAATGTACATGTTTATAATGAACTCAACCTGGGTATTGATAAACCATAATAATCAATATGCTATGAACCGTAGTGTTTGCGCTATTAAAGCAACTGAAAAGTTAGAAGGAGGAATAGCGGCGGGCTATTCCTAAACCCCGCCCTGCTCTAGCCGATACTTGAGCAAATGAAAATTGTTTCCAAACAAAGCGACAGCTTTTTCGATCTGTGAATACGCGTTAGTCGACTTTGCTTGCTTTAGTGTGGCGGCATCTTATACGGGCGTTTGATACGACGCGGCCTTTGCACGCATGCTAACCAGTGGTGAATACAGGGACAACAGAAGATAGACGAGGCGAGAGGTCCGGTCTAGGCGGCTTTCCCCGTTGCGATAGTGCTACTTCTGTGGCGGCTGCTTTCGCTGCCACGTCTGCTACCTGCCTTGTCCGATAGGAGTCCCCGGAGTCATCGAGATGAAGAGACTACTACAACTCTTGCTGCCACTAACACTGCAACCGCCCTTACCTCTCAACGGTCGCATTCGTCGCTTCCGACGCGCCCGTCCTGCTCTATCCAAACTCTATCACCTTCTGTAACACCTTCCTGATTCGACCAATGTTACGTACTTGACGCTACATTCGCGCCCAGCATGATGATGATGATACTAAACCACCGGGTGAAGAAGGTTGGACGGACGGGATCCATTTTCCTCCCTGTCCCCCTCGATCGAGCACAGATCACATTCATCCACCCCCGCGATAGGTTCGCTTCGCTTCGGACAAAACCTCTCCTGTTCGGACATCATCCCCCCCTGTCGTCGAGATGGTGACTGGTAGCACTGTGCTACCGCTACTGCTTTTGTTCTTGCTGGTCGCCCAGTGGGGGTGTCCGGCCCGCAAGGCTCCGCAAAGCAAACTCTCTCCCCTCCTAGCCCATGCCCCTAATACGTGCCCCATCGCCCCGCCGCGCCCCACCCCGGGCTTCATCGTAAGGCCTGCCGCCGCCGCCACGAACGAACGAACGTCCCTCCGATGGCCAGTTCGCCACTCGGTCAATTCTCCGGGGGATTAAGCAAAGGACACACCTAAGCTGCAACTCCGTTCTGCTGCTGCTACTACTACAACCACTGCTGCTGCTCTATGGGCTGCGCCGGCCATACGCCGACTATCTACGTGCTCATACGCCCGTATTGCGCTGTTTACTGCGCGAAGGTAAGTACGCGCACGGATTGGAGTTACCACAACAACATAGAACACATTACTTACTATTTCGTCTTTTCCCTTGATTTTCCTACCCCCCCCCCCCCTACTTGTGTCACTTAAGGAATACAGACAATGCCGTAAAAAGGTTACAATGTAACCTATATAATATATACAATAACATTTACGAACATATCAAGGAACTGGATCAAGGAGGCTCTTAAAGTGGCAGACCAGATATTGGTAGCGATAAATTAAGTTATTCGTGATGATGTACCGGTTTTTCCAAAAACCATTTCTAATCGTCGGTGACCATTGCTCAAGTCTGTAACGACTGAAACTCGAAGCCTCCCATTTCTGCAGCTCGATAAATGCCTAGCAGGTCACCACTTAATAGAGTTAAAAGGCCAGGCTGACGTTGTGAATAAACAGCGGGGTCTGGTGGGGTTCGAATGGCTAAGTGAAGTTCTTGGATTTTCTTGAGAAGGCTAGCCTGCTTTTGTCGAGGGCTAGTATTTTCCATGGCTGAGAGTCATGCCAAACTGTATACGGGATGTGCATACGAGCGATTCTTGGGGTGAGAGGTTGACGGCCAAGGTGCAGAAAAGGCATTCAAAAATATTATTGTTGCTGACAGATAATATCCGTCTATTCAATTTCTTCAAGTGCCGAATAAAGCAAGCGTTAAAATGCGTGATTCTGAAAGAAGTAATCGAAACGGCCTCCTATCTTCTACATTTGGAACAATGACTTCTTAAAGCAACAGGTAAAAAGGACGCTTGTCAAAAATGTGAATAACTATTATAATGCATTTTCCGTACGTTTGACATCGAAGACAGTTTTTGACGCTAAACTGTCTTCGAAATTATTAAATATTCATCTATTTAAGTTAATGCGTGCATGCGAACTGCATATAGCATAGGGGACAGACAGTCATGGAGTTCCGATAGTTTTTCAGGACATGCACACAGATCGCACTTGCTGAAATTGATTATTTTCTAATGCCACAGATTTTCTACTAAAAATCAAAGAGACCTCCCAGACTAACAACGTATGCAAGTATGTCTTCTCATATGCATATGCGCATAGGTATATGCATGCAAATGCGAACAAATATAACTATGGCATGTTTTTTATGTAGCTTGTGTGAGAGATAACCCGAATCTGTCGTGTAAAAATACAAACTTTGAAAGCTAGAGGAGAGAGTCCATTCTGGTATTTCATCGGTCTTTCTGTCGCAGAAGTAAAACTGTCGGCGGTTTCCGTTGTTTCTACTACCGTGCTTGGTGACGCAGTGACGGAAATCTCTTAACTCTAAACTTAAAAAAATTGCTTTCGTTTATTGTTGAAGGAAAGATGTATGCTAGCGGACTGTATTGTTCTGTAACATATCTATAAAAGACTATTTATTTAAGTACTTAAAGTGTTTTTGTTCCTAAAATAGCTCCCGCCCGCTGCAATACACTTGTGCTGTCTTCTTTCTGACTCTTCGAAACTTTTTCAACGCGTCTTTAGGAATCGACTTCAGCTGCTCCTGCAAATGTTTCTTTATCTCCTCTACAGTCTCGAAACGTTGTTCCCTCAATTTTTACCCATGGGAATAAGAAAGTCTCGCATGGAGGCAGGTCATGCTAATAGGGAGGCTCCGGAAATATAGAAATCATTTTTCTCATTAAATGATCCGAACTTCACTAACGGAGCGCAGGCGCGCTTTTGTTATGGTGGACCCTTGTCGTCGAGAAACACAGTCAAAGGAACCTCGTGTTGGTCTGCTATGTCTGAATTTCTTTGAAGACTCTATTCCTGGAAGCATTACTGAGAAGATTAGACTTGTGTCTTGATGTCGTAACCATTTACCCCCATGACTTGTTTTGCGTAATCACTCTCTAAAGCAATTCAGAATCTTCTTCTACCTGAAGGTTTGATTCGGGCATTTTCCGTTATGAGTTCGTTTGCTGGAAATTCAACGATGTTGAAATAAATTTCGCTGCCAGTCTTCTGGCATAAAATATCTGCCAAGACTGTTACAACTGGTCCATAAGATATATCGAACTCCTCAGCTATCTCCCTGATAGTAATTTCTGTCACCGCATCACTAAGCTGTACGGCAGTAGAGACAGATACCTCCGACAGTACCACCTATATATATATATATATATATATATATATAAGTTGTCGGTCCCTGTTGTTGCTGCTACTGTCTTTTCTCATTATTATGCAGGCTCTTTTATCGTTTTTTTTTAAACTCGAGATTGAGTAGTACGATACGTCAACGTTCGCACGTCGACGATCAACTCTTTTATCAGGTGAGCGCTAGTCTTTCAACGTGTCTCACATAACACGCGTTAAGTATATATATATATATATATATATATATATATATATGAGTGCGTTTAATTCTATTGACGTGCTTAACGGCATAAGAGCCCTCTAAGCTTGGTTTCTACATGGTGGTCTTGGCGTTGCAGGTTAAGATTACCTCGACTTTATTTGATGCAGTTATAATGCATGCACACATTCCATCTACGGGGATTGGCCAACGCCAACGTTCGTCGTGTATCACCAGAAAAACGGCATAAATCACCTTTTCCTTAGAGAATATCACGCAGGTATGACTAAGGACTCATATGTGAAAATCCTCTATCCCTAGGCTAGAAATGTTGTAAATAATAAAACCCATAACACCAAATAACGTATAATATATATATATATATATTTACTTAGGGTGAGAAGCAGAGTATATTATATTTGACCATACGACCTGCATGTTGTAATGACCTGAACAGAAACCCTCTTGGCGGCGTAGACGGCAGTGACGCACGGTTCTGCTCCGCGGCAATGACCATGAATTATTGGTCCGTTCCCCTCGAACTCTATAAGACCATCGGCTTCACGACCCTCCAGGGGAAAAATCGTTGAGTCCCCTTATCACAAAGTCAATAACCCAGGCTTTGCTATACCTCACACCTGCTGACCACGCAGGTTAGCCTCGGCCATCACAACAGCGCGGCGAGTCTACTTTGGCGGGCCAAAAATGAACTCAAACAAAGGCATTTCTTATATTTAACTCGTTTTATTTATCTCGCTCACCCAACAGTGTAGATCACCGCACTTTTGTGTATTTCTGTTCACATTATGTCTATATATATATTTATATATGAGCTGTTTATTAGAGCACATACATGTACATACAAATTATATATATATATATATATATATATATATATATATATATATATATTTACCAAGTAGTTTGTTTGCTTAGTTGTCATTAAGTAATTGGCTCACATTGACAGTTCTTTTGCAACAAGCCACTGTTTCGACTAGTTCGCACAGGTTCTGCGCCGTTTGCAGGTGCGCCGTTAGGCTGCAAGCTTGCTTGTATTAACTAACGCGCGCCGGCTTCGTCTGCTTGTGGGATGACAGCAGCGATCAGGGTGATCAGCAGCAATTCGAGCACAAGCAGTAGGCTGTTCGGCGTGGCGGACAGCGTTGCCCGCCGAGATCTTCATGATGTGAAACGAGGTGCTGGCCGCCGTGAATATGGTCTCCTCGCTCGCGAACTGGATCGGTTGCGAGTAGACGACCGTACAGCGTATGCGAAGCCGCATCGAGGTGACGAACTTCTCCTCAAGGGTCATCCGAAGCCGCGACGTGTAGGTCTTCTGGCGGCCGGTTCGCGCGATCGATAGGTAGACGGTCATGTTGCGCGTCGTCTCCTCGTCGTTCACCGTCCACTCGAGGTAGGCCTCGTTCGACTCCTGCACGCGCGTCGAGCAGTTCCACTCGACCGAGGTTCGCGCCTTGTCGTAGATGTTGAGCATCTCTTCGCCGCTGATACGCGGCCCGTCGGGGTCGACGACGAGCGTCCGATTGAGGTACGGCTGGTAGGTGACCTCGTCGAACTTCTCCGACAGGTTCTTGTTGATCGTCGAGACACACTGGAGCTTGATGATTTTGTTGCGCAGGTCTTCGGACGTGATCGGCATCCGAAGGTTGAGGCCCACCGCCTGCACGCCCATGCTCGTGCCGAAGTTCATGCCGTCCGGCATGGGCACGTTCGAGCTCACCTGCGTCTTACCGGTCAGCTTGCTCGAGGCGCGTTTACCGTTGACGTACCATCGGAGGCGGGGCGGCGGCTTCGAGGGCGCCGACCGGCAGGTGACGTTGATTGTGTCGCCGAGGTCGTAGCGTTTCTTGAGGCCCTCGATGACGGGCCCGCCGCTCGGCATCACGTACGTGACGATATCGCTCTCGAGCAGCACCGTTTTGTAGGCGGGACCCTCGGTCGACACCTCGCAGCTGTACGTGCCTTCGGTGCGCACGTCGGAGCGCACGAGCGTCACCATGCTCTCGTTCGAGTGCGACAGGTCGACGTCCACGCCGGGCACGTTGAACGTCGCCGGACTGGGCGCGTTCCACGGACAGTAGCGGTAGAACTCCGAGTTGTCCTTGTACCACTTGACACAGTATAGCGCCTCGCCTTCGAGATCAAAGCGACACCACATGACGAGCGGCTGGCCCGCCAAGATGGCGCTAGGAACCAGCAGAATGGCATCTCGGATACAGCTGGCACCTGAAACACACAAAGAAGGGCAGGCAGACAGAGGAGAGACAGAACACCACAAAGAATAGGGCAATGTGAGAAAGTCGAATTTGCCATGTATATGTGTGTGCACTTCTGTATCTGTGTATATGCTTACGCATA
>QVRM01006101.1:0-36911 GCA_003439945.1 Dermanyssus gallinae
AGAGGATCGTAAGTAAAGTTTTCGAGCTGACCCTCAGCCAAGATTTCACGTCCACGGGACTGCTTTTCGCATTGCTTCATAGACGGGCGGACCCCTATACACATCGGTGCAACGGTGGGGCTTGAACCCGCGCACCTATGTCTGTCTCCCGATGGTTTCGAGGCGCAGACGAATGCCCACCACGCCAGGGGCTCGACAGAGAGAGGATCGTGCGTGAGTGCGTCCGGGCGCCGTGAGATCGACCGAGAGAAAGAGAGAGAAAAATAAAGGCAAAGTTGCTGCTGCTGCTGTTGCTGATGCTGTACGTGTATGTACGGACCTACGGCTAACAGAACTAAGGTAGCAAACACCCCACCAAATACCCCGCAGGGCTCTGATAGGGCTCACACAAACAAACCAGACAACCAACAGTCAGCCAACCAGCCAACTCTCCATCCGCACCCGCACAGAGGAGGCACTTGTGTAGGCCAGCAACAGCACAGAGAGCTGATTGTGCCCAGCTCCTTCCCTGCTTGGCGGTAGCAGCGTTTCCATTTAGCAGCAGTGGTAATAGTGTGTAGTAGTAGTAGTAGTAGTAATATGTAGAATATGTAGACAGTAGTAGTAGTGTAGCAATAGTAGCGCAAGCTACTACCCTACTACTGGTCTGCGAAACCACGCACGGCCATGCATGACCGGCGGGCCGATGGGTGGTGGCTGGCTGGCCCTGCACGTGGATGGCCTATAATATGTACAGCCGCGGTGCATGCACAAGAGATACACCGTCGTCGGTCACCATCAGTCGTCAGTCGAAGCTATTATCTCCGGCTGGCCGTGTAAAAGGCGCCTGCTGCTGCCCTGCCATAGATAGGTCAGCGGTGGACTTGCAGCAGGAGAGCAAGCAGTACGAGCAGGTGGCCACAGCAACAGCAATGTCCGCAGCAACAACAACAAACAATGACAGCGACGTCGTCGACGATGACGACGATGACATCAACACAACAACGTCAGCAAACAACAACAACAGCACAACAACAACAGCAACAACAACAACAACAACAACAACAACAACAACAGCAATAGCACGATCACATACGAGAGCAGACAACAACGAATATTCACTGAGTGGAGCATTCCATAAGGGCCCCTTCCACCCAAAACTGTAGCTCCCTCATTCTCTCTCTCTCTCTCTCTCTCTCTCTCAGCATACGCCGGTGCTGCTGTTACCGTGGTGGTGGTTGTTGTTGTTGTCGTTGCTGCTGTTGTTGTCGTTGTCGTTGCTGTTGTTGTTATTGTTGTTGTTGCTGGGGCACTGACATTAACCCCACAAACGCCACGCGGGCCAACATTGCCATTTAGGCCATGATGATCATCATAGCAGCCGCATTGTAGCGGATTGCAGCTTGCGAAAGCAAGCTGCAATCCTTCCATATTTGCAGTGTGACGCCATTCATCGTTGCGTTCACGGTGAACAAAGTCAGTGTGTTAGTCGTGCCGCTCAGTCGAGAGATGTAACAGTTTCGTCGAGTACCGAGCAGCCGGGCATGGATAAAAGCTTTTTACATCGGGCAAAAATCTTTCCTTAAGGCGGCAGAGACAGCGGCCACCATCGAACCCGCTTCCCTCAGAGTGTTGGCTGGTGGAAGACTTCAATTTGCCAGAATTTCGCCTATACCTTCTTAGCCACCTTTGGCGTGCTGATACTAAACGTTTCATACTAAACAAGTACTAAACGGGCTTTCTCCAGAAAAGAAATGTACCAGCAGGGCAATGCTTGACCAGATTTCGCAACCAACTCGACCCACGCAAGATTCCATTCTACATATGGCAAAAGCTCCGGTTTTTTTAAGTAAGCATAAGCTGCCCAATCTACCACTGCTGCCCCCTCTCTCTCTCTCTTACTTACTTTCTCTCTCTTTTCATACCTCTAGTCATCCAAAAGATTCACTGAATGGAACTACAGACAAGGTAAGCCACCTGTGAAAGGCAGGAATAACAAGCATCTGCTGCTTCTACCATATTTAGTTCTGAGAAAGCACAGCAACTAGGCGATTACCTCAAACTGTTCCTCAACAATACCAATCCCGGTGTCAACTTGTGACCTGAGGTCTGACCGGGCAACTGAGCTTTTAGGGTCACTCGGAAGAAGCAAAGGTCAAATCGAACTGCCGACGATACTGCCGCTATACTGTATATATATATATATATATATATATATATATAGATATACTGGCTTCTTAGGACCAACTCCATAAACTCAGTATAGTGTGTCAGTAAAGTTCGAGTGTGGCTGTTGTTGCCATTGCTGTCCTCGTTGTCTCTGAGGAGGAACGGTTTACCGTTAGTACTTAAGCGCGTGTGTACAAGAAGAGAAGGCCGCCAAAAAGATTACTGAAAATTCGGGCAGAAGGTTTCAAGAAGTAGGCCCCTGCGCCACAGTTATGTGCGATGTATGCCAGTCACCAAACATGAAACTGCTCGAGGCGGCCAACCTATCAATAATGAAACCCAACAAATATCGAAAGCGTTACGCATTGAACATGAAACTCTTGAAAACCAAAAACAAAGCTCAGATTCCAAGTGTGGTACTCCTCGTTAGTAACGAATTTCGCGGACGTGGAGCTCACTGCCTTATGAATACATATTGTATGACATTAGTAAAATGAAATGTCTTATGTAACATTTTGATTCACGTGCGTTTGATACGATACTATATACGCGTTTGCCTTTCCCTCAAGCCTTAGTCGGTTCGACTAATTCGGATTAAAGTATCACAGGGAAAGAATAGGTGTATTCGCTCGTAAACTATCAGGTATCATGACCCACGTTAAAACTCAAACCTCCAGTTAAAGAGTAACAACAGCAAATAACATTTCTAACTTGTATATATAAACGCCAACTACTCCTCTACTAAGCCAAGCCATGCCATCTAGCCTTTCTCCCAAACGCCCAAAATAGATACTGTCGCATGCTATGTATAAGGTCTAACAGAAATTAGCATCCCTATATATATATATATATATATATATATATATATATATATATATATTTAAATCAAACTTCTGACGTTGCAGTG
Source organism: Dermanyssus gallinae (assembly GCA_003439945.1). Taxonomy (NCBI): domain Eukaryota; kingdom Metazoa; phylum Arthropoda; class Arachnida; order Mesostigmata; family Dermanyssidae; genus Dermanyssus; species Dermanyssus gallinae. The sequence continues at coordinate 3,056 of QVRM01006101.1, forward strand.
AGCGTCTATGAAAATGAGCAGGCCCTCATTTGCATAGATATATTTGCCTAAATTTACTCATACTTTTGTACCGCCCTGGATGAAAACCGCCGCATTGCACCAATCCTTGGTGCGCTTGCCTATATGGCGATTCACAAAAACGGACGTTTGTGACAGGGTGTATAACTGCAAAAAAAACACTCTTAAGTATGAAGTAAAGTACGCGAGCGCCACTACATTGAACAAAAGCAATGTAGAAGGCAGAAATACGTTGGTGCTTTCAAGGGTGCTTTCCTGGGATCTGATCGGCGAGGAGAAAAATACCTTAACGGAGATCTGGAGCCAACGGCGGCTAAATCAGCAATAGTAGGTTCATGGCAGAAGGCGCGGGATAAAGGAAACAAATGGAAATGTACCAGGACAGTCAAACCGGGCATCGCGACGTGGCTTAAAACACGACACGGAGCATTGGACAAGTGCTAACTGGAGACAGCTAGTTTCAGTCTTGCGTGGTCAATATCGGAAAAGCGCAAACGGACACGTGTCCTTTGCGATAATCGGGAGTCTAACAACGCCGCAGATACAGTCCTGCACTGTCTCACCCTTAGAAAGGTCCGAGCAGCGGCGCGCCTAGCCCTGAAAATCCGCTCGGCAATGGACCTAGTTTCCTGAATGAGGGAGGAGCGTAGGACTGGCAGGACGTAAACATCCTGCTAGACTCCATCATGGCGTCAAAAATGCGAAGGGAGAAGGCGCGAAGGGACATGATTGACTCAGGTATCGACGGTCAAGATGAGGCGCCGAGACAGGGGCCAAGGAATAGCTAATCCCTCACCGGGATCTTAACGCACCCTCTTAGGGTGGAAGGCTTTAGGCATCGGGACCGGTAAAAGAGCAGGAACTTTTCTTTCACGCTTCCAAGGAAATACCATACAATTCCGAGTCTGAGAGAGTGGGGAGGAGACTCGGCTTAGTGGGTTTATGAGTCACACACAAGTCTGTTTGCTTAAATATAAGCATATTGGAGACAACCTGTTAAATGAATATATATATATATATATATATATATATATATATATAAGCTCGTGCTATTAAGAAATAAGAGGCAATCTGGTGCTAGCTGTATCAAAAGACTCAATTGAAGTGCTGCGGAGAAGTCACGTTCCCTGTTTGCCAATTCGACTGTTGGGGGCCAAAGTGCGCTGCGTGCTACACGCCAAGTTGCACATGGCTCGGCATTAGGTCAACTAAGGTAGAACAAACAATTAAGTTGTCTCGGGAGATGGCGGATAGGTGGGAGGCTGTCAAATGACACCTCCGATCCACAGCGTCTTCCAGCCTATTTCACATGACCGTGCGCGTAAGGCGACGCCAACTAATACATCCAAAATCGGCATAGCGTATTCGTAGCCACTTGGTGTATATATATATATATATATATCCACTCGATTCAGTCTCGATATCACACTAGAACCACTCCTGCAGTGACTCAGCCACCTTTTGAGCAGATCTCTGTCCTCAGAAGGATATGTGCAACCCAAATAATCGCCAGCTTGTGGAGCTCTACCATCCCATGAAAAACAGCAGTCCCTTACGTTATTTCCCTTATTTGCTTGGTAAACTTCGTTCACTCAAGTTTTTGGGCTAACTACAGTCATAGTAGTTAAAAATTCTATTCCCAGATAGACAAACCGTTGTACGAGTGCTATCGGCTTTGTTTTTAACACGCAGTGCATTGCTGCACGCACATCTCACCCCGCAGTAGAACCTTAGTCGCTCTCGCTTTATCTAAATTGATCTCCAGGGAATTTTGGTCGACTTGCAGTTGCAATGTGACAAGCGATTGCAGAAGTAGATTGCTAGGTCATCTGCAAACACGAGTGGTATGACACGAACACCTATGGGTATTGTGTTTGAATTGAGCCCGTCAGCCTCGATTATAAAGCGGTCCCAAGAGAGCCGACGGTTGTCGCTAGAAAAGGCAACCTTCGATGCAAATCCAAGGTGCAGAACATTCGAATTATCGGCGACGATGGTCTCGGCAAGGATTCAACCGTTAATTTGGTTCAGTATCGTTTCCACAAGCTGGGCGTTCTTTCGATGTAATGCCAAAGTAATACCGAGCCTGGGGGGGTGGGGAGGAATCCGGGTTTAGTGGGTTTGCGAGTCTCACACTAGTCACGCAGGCTGCTAGTGGCGCATGTGCATCATGCATTCCCGAAACCTCTCAGAACAAAAAAAAAAGAAGCTGGGCGTTCACATACTCAATGATAAACCTATCATACCTATTAGCGTTTTGGCATACCATTCGCTCCCTCGTATGTATTAGTATTCCACATACAATTGAGCAAAGGTGGTTGTCAAGTGCATTGACATCACGTAGCGCTGCTTGTTCTTCGATGAGCTTTTCCAGAAAAAACGCGTCGCAGATGCCAAATGCCGAGAAAGTAAGAAGCTTTTTGGGAAAATATTGGGTAGCTTGAATATCACAATGATCACGGATTGAGGATCAATGAAAGTGGCGCGCGGCAGAGCCCTGTTTATGCGTCTAACATCGATCGAACCATAACAATTGATTACTAGTTTTGGGAAGGCAACAATCTATGTCTTCCTCCAGCCAATCTATTATCGTAACAGAGTTAATAGATATCTTATGACTCTCCCTCGAAGACAACTCTCACGCGGTCCCTTCGTCGTGTGGCAACTATTTGCCTCTGATGATCATCTGATTCGTTCAGCAATTCTCGATCGTTCCATTTATTACACTGTAAAGTGTTGAAAACCTAAAGGGCAACATTGTAGCTCCTCACAAGTTCTACATGCTTACTATGCTTCAAACTTTGCGTATGTATGTATTTATGTCGTTATATCAGGAACGACTAAAACTGCAGTCCGGGCTACCTACTGCGAAGCCACATTGGAGAAGTCCTCCGCTTTGCCTACGTGCTGACGTCGATGTAATTTCAACAACGACCAACGACACACGGCAAGGCCAGTACATCGCGGGCTTTGCCCTGCGATGTACCGGTCATACGATGTAATAGTCGAACGAGAATCACCTCTCGCGAAGCCCCAAATTAAGCTTACGAAAGGCAAAAGTAAACGTGGCGATGAAGCTTCCCAAATGTTATCCGGCTGCGTGATAATGGAAAGTCCTTCGACAGAAGAACAGCCCGCCCAATATGGTCCCTTCAAATTTTGTGCTAAATTTGTTCTGACAACTTTATAGTTCCTCGCCAATTCTGCACATTTATTATATTTCAGACAGCCCATGTTTGTATATATACATATATATACACTCCCACATGGTCCACCCATCAAACACAGCTACAACTGCGGCCTGGCTACCTACGGTGCGAAGTCAGATTGGACAGGTTCTCCATTTGTGCCTACATGCAAGCGTTCATGTGGCCTGATCAATAGGCGACGATACATGACACGTCCAGCACATCGCAAACTTTGCCCCGTCGTCATCCGATAGAGAATAGCGGAACAAGAGTCACCTTTCCCGAAGCCCCAAATGAAACTAATTAGCTTACGAAAGGCAAAAGGAGACGTTGCGTGGCGATGACGTTTCTCGAATGCTTAGCTTATCGTCAGTCTCTCAATAAAGCCAGCATTTCGACCATAACAAGGTCACTGTGTCACAGGCGCGGCGTGCCTGCGTGGCTTTTTTTGCACACGTTCATGCTATGACCTCGTCATTGTATTAACACATACTGCAAAGCAGCATCCCAGACATCTGCTGAAAAACGATTGCCTTCTCAAGTGGCAAATAAGTCCTGTACAGTCATATTTTTCAATTTTCAATTTCAAACGAGGTTTATTTACGGAACTGCATTTCACATATATATATATATATATATATATATATATATACTGTTACCCCTCAAATCCGTAGAGATTGTTGTTCAGATTGTACTTTTGAAGGAGGCGTAATTTAAAACTCCTAAACCAATACAATCAGCACTTAAGATAACTAACTACAAGGTCAATAATCATAATTCGCATCATCAATGCAACACCATCAACATCATCATCATCATCATCATGACCACCATCATCAACAAGGCCAAAAACAATAACAACAACAACATCATCATCAACAGCATTGTCTACTATCATCAAGATGACGGCTTGTCGATTGCATAATATGTGGACACGTAGGTTATTATAGCTTGTTGGGATTGGAAGGTTGGGGTTCTAACGTTGGGATTGGAAGGTTGGGGTTCTAACGTTGGGATTGGAAGGCTGGGGTTCTAACGTTGGGATTGGAAGGTTGGGGTTCTAACGTTGGGATTGGAAGGTTGGGGTTCTAACGTTGGGATTGGAAGGCTGGGGTTTTAACGTTGGGATTGGAAGGTTGGGGTTCTAACGTTGCGATTGGAAGGTTGGGGTTCTAACGTTGGGATTGGAAGGCTGGGGTTCTAACGTTGGGATTGGAAGGCTGGGGTTCTAACGTTGGGATTGGAAGGCTGGGGTTCTAACGTTGGGATTGGAAGGCTGGGGTTCTAACGTTGGGATTGGAAGGCTGGGGTTCTAACGTTGGGATTGGAAGGCTGGGGTTCTAACGTTGGGATTGGAAGGCTGGGGTTCTAACGTTGGGATTGGAAGGTTGGAGTTCTAACGTTGGAATTGTTGTTGTTGTGATTGTTGTCGTTGTTGTTGTCGTCGTCGTGGTTGTTGCTGTCGGTCGCACTCACCTTGCTGGCAGTCCTTGGCGATGTGCCCAGTGCCGTTGCAACGATAGCAGCGGTCCTCGGTTTCCTTGCAGTCCCTGGCGAAATGGCCCCAACCGGTTGCACTTGTAACACTTCTCGCGAAAACCCCCGCGAAAGCCTCCCCGGCCACCGCCCCCCCGGCCGCCGCCCCCACGACCTCCACCGCCGCCGCCTCGCGGACCTCGCGAGCGCTCGCCGTCATCGGGCATCGAGCACTCTCGGGCGAAATGGCCCGTCCGATGACACCTGTAGCATTCGCTTCCTCCGCTCATCGTGGCTCAGTGGTGTGTAGGCAGGCAGGGCAACAAGCCGACAACAACCAAATAGTGTCTCGTTGTGTTTCCCGTCGACTACTTATTCTTCTGCTTGTTTTGCTTCTCTCTTTTAGTGGTCCCCTCTTGTCGGCACCGTTTTGTTCAGCCGTGTCTTGCGCTTCTCAAGCCTGCTTGTTGTCGCTTACTTAACGATCCCCGGTCGTTCACTTACTCACTCACAATACCAACAAGAACAACAACAACAACAACTACAACAACAACAACAAGAGACTGCAACAATGATGGTGTCAGCGACACTTTGACGTTCACCAACCGCAACCGCACCGACGATACGGCGTGTAATGTTGATGTTTCCACCACAACTTCCGCGCAGCCAACGGCGACAATGAAAGCGGCGACTTCGATGAAGACGAGGTCGATAATACGGACGACAGCAATGGGATGATCAGGTCATCAACAAGAACAACAACGATAACAACAACAAAACCAACAACAACAACGGCGTGTGCAACAACAAAAACAGGATCAACAACTAGAACAACAACAACTAGACCAACAACGACGGCGACAGTAACAGCAATAGCAGCGGCAGCAGCACCAGTTACAACAACAACGAGAACCTTAAACGACCCGAGTCACTGGACCGTCAAAGTACTGATGTTGTTGTTGCCTTCGGTAGGGTTTGTGTTGTTGTTGTTGTTGCTGAACTTTTTCTTTGTTGTAGTTGTTGTTGTGGTCGTCGTCGTCGTTGTTGTTTCGTCGTGGTGCCCGCCTTCAACGTCTGGCCTTCTCCTGTTTTTCTTCGCCTTATCGTTCTTCGTCGCCAAGCATGTTAGCGTCTTCTTGCGACACTCCGACCTCCTCGGCGTCGACCACTTCAACAACTTCAACCCCTGTTTCCTTCGGCAGGCCTCCTCTCGTTCTCCTCCTGACTCCTTCCTCACCGACGCCTCCTGCCCGCCTCCTGCCGATCCTCCTCCCTCAACACTCCTGCTCCACACACCTGCAAAATCGCAAGAAGGGCGCGCCGCCAACACAACCACAGACACGAAACACATACATCAACACGCAAACCTTTACATTAGTATCAATCATATTTGCAATAACAACAACAAGAGCTGCAGCAGCAACAACAATAACAAAAACAACAATAATATAGAAACAACAACAGTAACAACAACGATAGAAGCGGCAGCAACAGCAACAGCAACAATAACAACAGAAGCGGCAGTAGCAGCGGCAACAACAACGACGAGAAAGGACGGCAACTGCTACTCCAGCCGAAGCGCCCAGTAAGACAAGCACATTAGTCAACAAACACATTTACCACAACTCAACGCCCAGACTGGACAAACTAGTAAATTGTAAATTTTGGCGTTTGAAGGACATTCAGTCTCCTTTGGACGTTCTCCTACCAACTCATTGCGCCTTGTCCAGCCCCAATCGTGCCCCCTCTCTGCCCCCCGCTCCTCTCTCTCCCTCTCTCTCTCTTTCTGATGTGCAAGAAGAATAATAATCAATCTCCGGTCATCGTCTTGTTTGTAGACAGATAGAATATGGCGTTCAGTATTGCCGACTTGTCTTCTGCGACTCCAATCTCATTCTCATAGACAACACCGCCAGCTGCTACCACTGCTTGGCCAGCGCACTATGACAGCCATTCGCCGGCGCGCTCGCTGGACTGCCTTTCGAACACACCGCGCCTCCTAGGAGCGGGAAAGTCTGTGCGGGCATTAATAGGCACCAATCCTTGAGCGCCGCCATGTGTGGTGTCATGACAGTTGGACACGACTGGTTATTGTTGTACTCATACACTATTCATTCATTCATCCATCCAGCCAGGATGGTCCCGCACACAATCGAACAACCGCGCGGACCACACAGTCCTACCGCGCGGAATCCGCACAGACCGCGGCTCCGCGAGTGCTACCATACGGTAGCGGGATGCTTACTGATTGCGGCGAGACTGCACGATACAATGGCGTGCAGTATGCAGTGCGTGTCATATCGGCACGTTACGTGCTGCACACAGCGGCTGTTACAACTGGCATGCAATGGTCGCAGCAGCAGCAGCAAATGAAGCAAAACTATTCATTTCTACGAATGACAACAACGACATACGCGTGCTCTACAACATCAGCGGCAGCGGCAACAACAACAACAGCAACAACCTCAACAACAATTTCATCAGCAGCAAATAAAACAACAACAACAGCAATAGCAACAACAACAGCGACACAACGACGACAACAACAACAATCAATCCATCAATCAATCAATCAATCAAGGGCCTTTGACGTTATAGCCACCATGGATAACCATCGGTCAGATGTGACACCAGAGCACTTCAGTAGGCGTCAAAACCGATGGCCGCGCCATAACCATCGCGTCCCTCCTTAACACCTCCTTCGCCACCACCATCGTCATCCATCAACCTCAAACCGAAGTAGAGGACCTGCTGCCTCGTTCTACGTGCACACTAGGCACATGATATCATATATACAAATATAAAAAACAATATATACACGCACATATATGCGTATGTATTCATATATATATATATATATATACATATATATCTAAAGGCGAATAGGTATTGCACGAAATCAGTACCAGACCGGACGCCCCATAAGATGAAATAACGACGACAACAACAACAACGACGACAACGACGACGACGACAACAACAACAACGGCAACAATGACAACACAAGACAATAAATATCTGTTGGGTCGTTGTGACGGCCAGAGGGTCTGAGTTTCTCGCGGCAACAGCAGCAGCGGCAGCGCGACCTAAACATACAATGGCAGTACGTACAGTAATCTAGTACAGCATAGACAGCAGGATCAGGACAGCAATATCAGCAGCAGCAGAAGAAGAAGGAGCAGAAGAATAAGAAGAAAAGTACGACGAAGGACAAGAACAAAACAGAAAAGAAAAAGACCGTGGGCGTCCGCGCCCATCTGCGTTGATAATCTGCGTTGACCAGATAGATTGTCGCGGACGGTTCGTTCAGACACGAAGGGAAGACTCACACGCAAACGGGGAGCGCGCACCGGCTTAATTACGTATAGGAGAGCGTTGCATTGCAGCGCTGCATCATATATATAGCAAGCAATACCAGCAGCAGTAGCGGTAGCGGTAGCACAAATGTAGCCATTCTTGTTGTCCCTGTTTGTGGTCTCCGTCATGGCCGACTCACCAGACTCACCACCACCACCACCACCGAACCCACCAGTATTTCCAGTGTTTCCCCCTCTCTGTATATCTCTCACCAGTTCGCTCGCGCTCTCTCGCTTGCTTTCTTTCTTCCTTTCTTTCGAGATCTCTCCCTCTTTCCCTCTGGTTCTCCGCGCGCTTTTTTCTCTATGAGCTATCTAGGCTTTCTTCGTTGTCGGCTTTCCGCCGCCCGTTCTATCGAACTATAAAAAACTATAAACGCGCGCCAACTGTTGAGCCATAGAAATGGCACAATGCAGCAGCAACTGCAGCGGGAACGCCAGACAGTAACCTTTTGCCAACTGCCAAATGCGGCAGCAGCAGCAGCAGCAACAACCTTACGTCTGACTACTAAAGATTAGTAAAGAGAACATTTCCAATTATTAGCAACGGAGTATTATTAGCAGCAGAACAGGCCCAATACCAGTACTAACGCACAAATGCATTGTTTTTTCTTTTGTATCGGATCACTAGTTGCGCTTTGCGTCGTTATAATAACAACTAATTAATTAACAAACACAACAGACAAACAGACAGACAAATGTCTATTTAGTTTACTACCGCCAACACCACCGCCATTGCTACCTCTACTACTACTACTTCTAATACTACTAAGTAAAGTTTTCGGGCTGACCCTCAGCCAAGATTTAACGTCCACGGAACTGTTATTCACATTGCTTCATAGACGGACCCTCATAAATACCAATGTGCAACGGTGGGGCTCGAACCCGCGCACCTCCTATGTGTCTCCTCCGGTTGCGAGGCGCAGACTTAAGCCACCACGCCACCGGGCTCGACACTACTAATACTACTTCTAATACTACTACTGCTACTCAAAAATAAACTGCTACTGCAATTATTAGCTGGTGAGTTGAGAAACGTAATTCATTCGCAATTAGACATAATCTCACAACCCAGTAAGCCGGATTGAACAAATTGAGCGGGTAGCGCAGCCTCAGTATCACTGATTGTGCTGCAGCTGCTGCTGTTATTTTTGTTGTTGTTGTTGCTGCTGGCGCCTTCACTGCGGCCGCCGACTTGGCAGCGAGCGTCCCGGGGTGACCGTGATTAGTGTAGATGATGTTGCTGATTTTGAGGTCGTAGTTGACATTTGTAGCAGCTGTTGTTGTTGTGGTTGCTGAAGTTATTGTTGTTGAGGTTGCTGGTTCAGTTGTTGTTGTTGTTGTTGTTGTGGTTGCTGGTTCAGTTGTTATTGTCGTTGTGGTTGCTAAAGTAATTGTTGTTGTTGCTGGTTCTGTTGTTGTTGCTGGTTCTGTTGTTGTTATTGTTGCTGTTCCTGTTGTTGTTGTTGCTGCTGGTTCTGTTGTTGTCGACCCTTCTGCCATTGATTTGGTCACTGATCAGATGATAGCTTATTGTCGCCGTTTGACAAGTGTCACCCTAGGACCTGCTGACCCCTGCTGGTTCTCCCATAGCTATATAACGAACGGTTGATTAGTCTTGTAAATTCTTGTTCTTCAGTCGATGATTCAATCCGGTCCTGCAGGCAGTCGGCAGCCGTCAAAAGAAAAGCTCCCGCGCGCTTGACAGCAGTACGAGAGAGACACAGAGAGAGACACACACAGAGAGAGAGAGAGAGAGAGAGAGAGAGGGAGAGATACCAGCCAGCAAGACTGGAACTAAACAGTAGGTCGAAGTAGAAGAAGGAGAGAAGTCGGCAAAGGTTTGCTGCCTAATGCTTCTATGGCTGCGACACATTCTCTCTCTCTATTTATCTTGTCAATGCAGCAGGTCCCCCGGGGCAGCCGGGGCATAGCCGGGAAGGTCCGAGCCAGCAGTAGAACCGTAGAATCGCGAGCGTTTAGTCGGAATATCCAATCCATGCACACAATCCACACAGCAGGTCGAAGCAGCTTGAATTCGACTTGAATCAACGAGCGAACAACAACTATAGCAACGACAACAACAACAACACCACTGATAACAACAACAACAACAACACCACTGATAACAACAACAACACCACTGATAACAACAACAACAACAACAACAACGCCAATAGCAACAATCATGTCAACAACAACAATGATAGCGTCGATAACAAGCATCTATAACAACCGGAGGTCCAACGACGACAACGATGGTAACAGCAAACAACATGTCACGCAAGTTGATGACAACGATATCCAAATGTACTGGAGAACACCTGATAGTCTAAGACTCGTCGATGGTGATGACGGTGATGGTGGTAATGGTGGTGGTGGTGAGGTGGTGTTTATGATGATGATGAAGTCGTCCCCTTAAACAACCACCACCCAGCCACCGATCGTCCCAGGCCAAGATGGTGCTGCCGAGGGTAGGTTATGGTTATGATAAGATCAGTAGTCCACACATCATTACCACTACTTTTTCAGATTAGCCACTGTGCCCTCTATCCACCACCCAGTGCGCTCACCGCACATACCTAAGAATCTTCGTCGTCGTAGTAGTAATAGTAGTAGTAGTAGTAATCTGACCAAAATGTCTGACCACTTTCAACTGGGAAGGACAACAGGGTCTGCCTATGCTCTACTTAGAACATTATTTTCGTCAGCCACCATCATCATGATGGTGGTCATGCTTCTGCCATCACCACCACCACCACCACCAAAACCACCATCACCACATGATTATGATTGCATCTTCTTGATGTCACCGCTTGCAACACTGCAAATTTAGCTTTTGCTGCAGCTATTCATTCAGCCTTTGCTTCAGCTTGCCATTCGTTCAGTTGCTCACACGTTCACTGAGGACCACCACCACCAACAACAACAACAACAACTTCAACTAGCATTCAGAAATTCGTCGCGCTTGTTATCTCTTCTTATGCAGAATCACATAATGCATAGAATGCATGCATACATGCTTGCTCACTAGCTAAATAACTTGGAGAGTTGGGCATTTGTTTTTATGTCTTGATCGTTCGTCGCGCCGAAATGCACACTGCCACTGTCCTCTTGTTGTCCTTTAATTCTCTGCCGTTTTTATTTCTGCTATTGTTGCTGCTGTTGCTGTTGTTGCTGCTGTTGCTGTTGTTGCTGCTGTTGATAGAGCTTCTTCTGCCAGTTCTATTCATGCACCCTTTTCGCTGTTTTCTCGTTTCTGTCAACAGAGGTGACCATTTCCGACCGCCGATGACAGCAACAACAGCAATAACAACCACCACAACAACAACAGCCATCGATTCATCACCTATTACCTCCTATCCGCAGCACTCATGGTGTTATCATCGTTCACGTTTCGCTTAAGCATTACTCCGACCAAGACAAGATGGGGTTACAATCCTAGAGGTGAAGAAAGATGAAAAACGAAAGAACATGGACGAGCTTGACTGATTGATCAATTGATTGATTGATTGATTGATTCACCCAAACGTAGCTGAATGCCGTTGACTTGACTGAATGAATGAATGAATAAGATGTATGCCGTTGATGGTTTTTGTTATTTCCTAGCCATACCAGGAATGCATATGTACAATGGATGTCCAGCAGCAGCAGCAGTGCCAGTTACAGAAGCAGCAAAGATAGGCGTCGCCGATTACTCTGTTTGTGAGTGAACAACAATGACAACAACAACAACAGCTGATGACAGCAGCAGCAGCAACAACAACAACAGCTGACAACAACAACAACAGCAGCGACAACAACAACAACAGCTACAACAGCAACAACAACAACAGCTACAACAGCAACCTCCAACACAATCGCTCGACGAACCGACACGGAACCGGGATCTGTCAATTGGTTAGTTGGACGGTTGGTAGCCACGCACCTGCTCGCGCGACTACCGCTTCGGAGACCAACCGGACTACAATGACAACAACAACAACAATATGGATATGGATATGGCGGGGCACATACACTTCTCGGCCTACAAACATCAGCCTACACACAACAGCAGCAGCAGGCACTAGGAGAAATAACCAACCAACCAACCAATTACCCATCCACCGACCGACCGACCAACTAACTCTGATCGACCCCGATCCGAATTCGACTGAACAGAACAAACAATCCATCGACCGATTGAGTAACTGACCTAGCGAACGAATATCTATCTATCTATCTGTCTATCTGTCTGTTTCACTCACTCACTCGCTCACTCACTCACTCACCGACTTGGATCGACCACCACCTCCACCACCACCACCACCACAAGACAAGCCGCCGCCTGCTACTCTGCTCTCTATTGCCACTACTAACTACTACGACTACGATTGCTACTACTCTAACACCGCCATCGCCACCACCACCAAACACCACAGCTGCTGCTGCTTCTTCTGCTCCTACTACAGCTGCTACTACATCAGCAGCAGCTACTACTAGGGCTGCTACTACTCCTCCTACTACAGCTATTACTTCGATTCGGGCCGCTCTCCATAGTGGTGGTGGTGGTGGCCCCGTCCCACAGCCACACACACACAGACAGACGCTCTCGACCACTCAACACATTCATACCCAGCTACTCCTCCTACTACTGCTACTCCTGCTACTACTCCTACTACTACTGCTACTACTCCGCCTTCTCCTCCTTCGCCTTCTTCTGCCGGCAGCGACTACGACTTCTTCTTTTTCTCCTTCGAGTCCGACCATAGAGGAACGGGTAGTCTCTCCGCTACCACCGCTATGCAGCAGCGGCAGCGGCTAAAGCGTACCACGTGGTCTCAACCAAAGTCCGGCCCTTTCGTACCACAGCAGCAGTAGCGGCAGCAGCAACAGCAGCAGCAACAATTCCCGTGGTGGTGATGGAAACGTTTGAACGTAAACGTTGGCGCGGCCACATTCAGACAGGTCTCTCTCTCTCTCTATCTGTCTATGTATATGTCTATATATCTAGAAAGCTATCTATTTCTATTTATGTACTTATCTGTCCAACTATCTGTATCTATCAATCTATTTCTTTCGCACTAGTAATAGTATTTATCTGCATACTTATGTGTATGTATGTATCAATTTATGAACCTCTCTCTATCTGTCTATATATCTAAAAAGCTAATCTTTTCTAAGCTATGTTTCTGCTCAGTATTATTATCTATAAAGCTATCTATTTCTATTTATGTACTTATCTGTCCAACTATCTGTATCTATCAATCTATTTCTTTCTAACTGGTAATAGTATTTATCTGCATACGTATGTATGTATGTATCTATCAATTTATGAACCCCGTTTTGTTCTCTCGTATGTAGGACGCGTCGGAAGTTCTTCAATAGTCAATGAAAACCGTGAAAACCATGTTAGGAGAAAAAATCCGTTCCAGGACTTCCCGCGAACCCACGACCTTCCGAATGCAACGAAAAGGCTTTACCATTGAACCACCTCGCTCTGCGCGTTTTATGCTGGCAGCTAAGTACCAGCAGCGACTCGCAAACCCTACTCTGCAATTGTACGAAATCTATGATCCTCCCCACTCACACTTCGACTCGGCATAAATAGTGGCATGGTTTGGAAAATGGTTTCTCTATGTATATCTATCCATCCATCTATCGGATCGTCTTTAATACATTTTCTGGCTTCTTCGAAAACTTCGCTAACTAGGATTAGTGTAACGTAGGCTATCCTTGCTAATAATAGCGGTTGTACCTAAATTAATGTTGACGTTAGCTGATCTATCTGGTTATATCTTGCTTTGTCTAGAACATAAGATGTTGACATGTGCCGGCTATCAAAACTGCATTTTCTTTGTACATAGTAGAACGATATATATTTTGATTTAAAAAAAAAAAACAATTTTCAGCAAATGAAGGCCCAGTGGGAAACGCCTAGCAACAGACCCTGGTTTTTAAGCCTCAGAGAGTGATTACGGGAGACGAGTCACGAATCTATGGTTACGGCAACAAGTCCAAAGCCAAATCTTTCCAGTGGTGCTTTCAAGAAACGAGTTAAAAGAAGAAATTCAGAGAGAGCAAATCCAACACCAATCTCATTTAGACTGTTTATTTCGAATATATATATATATATATATTATTATACACGGATTTTTGCCACCATTCCCGTTCCCATGTATTAAAAGAAATCAAGACACAACATTTCGAGACTAAGCAGGAGATAAAGAAAAAGTCGCTGGAGCAACTCAACTCGATTAAAAAATCGAAAAAAACGCGTTTAAGAATGTTTCAAACGGTGAAAAATTAGATGTTGCAAATGCATTGCAGCGGGTGGGAACTAATTTTAAAGAAACAAAAAACACTTTGGGAGATTAAATAATTATTTTTTTTATAATTATGTTTTAGAACTTTTCGATCCGCCCTCGTATATATATATATATATATATATATATATATATAAAACTATGTGTTTCATTCATGTGTCGCGACATCAATCCATTCAATGAATAATCAGAGCAGACACAGTGTGTAATGCTGTTTCTGCTCTGAGCATCCATTGCCGATTAAATAGAAGGCAATTACACTGCTCAGCCAAATCGAAGTAATTTACTTGGAACCGTATATTACCTCGATAATTATTATATGAAAACTACCATTCTTATTAGTAGTAATAGAAGCAAAACATCTTTTAGTTTTCATCTAATATAGTCGAAGAACGTTGCGATAATGTAGATAACTGTGGATTGTGGCCACATATGTTGCTAGTTTTTACGTAAGGCAAGGTGGCTTCGATATAGGTCAAACAAATAAAAATCACACACATGTTTGCGTCCAATGACAATTCCCAATTAATCGATGAACGCACTGCAATAATAAACAATGGAGTATTTGTATGTTTGAGATGCGCAGGATACGCTATTAGGTTCGATAGATCGGCGACTTTGATCCCTAGGATTAGGTCGTTCGATCCGAGCACGATACATACACTTTAAAAGGAATTCTTCTTAAGATATTTTTCAGATTTGAATAAACGCTATAATAATTCAATGCAACGAAAGCATTTCGATTTCAAGTTAATTGTGTGTTGTTAATGCCAATGGTATGCAGTAGTATAAACTATAATCACAAAGCTTACACACAATCATAGCTATTAATGGATACGATATTGTAAGTAACGTATTATTATAATGTACAACATTTTAAGAAGAAATACATTAACTATTTTATTAAATTAATAGTAATAATAATAATAATAATAATAATAACCAGAGTCGGCATGGGTAGCAAATCACGCGGACGCCAGAAAACGGATTAAATACGCTGGACTGGAAACAAGATATACTTTTGTGCTTATTGCCATGGAGACACTAGGATCAATCAGCAAGGGAACAGAAGCAAAGACTTCAGTAAGCGAATTTTCTCAAAGATTTAAATAAGCGAATTCAGGAGGTCACGAGCGACCGAAGAGAGGATCAATTCTTGAGGCAAGCATTGTCTTTGGCCGTTTGCAGAGGGAATGCAGTATCTATTTGGGCGACATAGCGTGAAGTAATTATTTAAAGAATTTGCAATAATACGTTCAGAAAATAATAATAATAATTAGTTCACTCCATGGCGCCTAAAATAGATGCCGCTTTCCCTCTGCAAACGGCCAAGGACAACGCTTGCCTCAAGAATTGACCCTCTCTTCGGTCGTTCGTGACCTCCTGAATTTGCTTACTTGAATCTTTGAGAAATGCTTCGGTTCCCTTGCTGATTGGTCCTGGTGTCTCCATGGCAATAGGCACAAAAATATATCTTGTTTCCAGCCAGAGCATACTTAAACCGTTTTCTGGCGTCCGCGCGCGTTGCTACCTACCCCGGCTCAACAGAGCTGTGGTGTAAATAGGAAGCCGCGGTTGTGCACGAAACCGGTGCATCCCAAGCTAGGAACTTTCCATGTGACCATAATGCAATGGTCACCCCATCAGGTACATTCAGACCTCACAACTGTACCATTGTTTAAATAATAATAATAATAATAATAATAATAATAATAATAATAATAATAATAATAATAATAATAATAATAATAATAATTTCTGAGGCAGCTGCTTTCACTGGCAGTTTGCAGAGGAAATGCCGCGTCGATATTAGGTGCGATGGGCTGAGAATAACTAGATGGTAACCATGAAATAACGAGGATACACATTCACACCTCACAATTGTATTGTCCTAACACATAATAATGATAATAAATAATAATAATAATAATAATAATAATAATAATAATAATAATAATAATAATAATAATAATAATAATAATAATAATAATAATAATAATAATAATACAATACTACAATAAGATGACGAGATTTTCGTCAGATAGGAAGTGGCAGCGGGAGCAGGAATAGCAGCAACAGCAGCAGCGGCAGCAGCCGTGGAGAACGGGAGAAGAGAACCACAGTACCACAGCCGAGCTGCGCGCGTCTGGCAACGTTGGGCGTTCTGCAGGTACAGAGCAACGGGTCGCGGCCATTGGCCGTGCGGCGACCAATCGGCGCCCGGCAGCGGCGGCGGCGACGGCGGCGAGTTACATTGAGCTGCGAGGTTTGATCCTCGCTCGCCACCTAGCTCACGCATGCCCTCACTCACGCGTTCCTCACTTACCGCCCCCACTGTCACCACTCACCACCTATTTCTACGACTTCAATGACTACTACGACGACGACAACTGCCACCTCTACTGGCACCACTACTACTACTGCTGCTGCTACAACAGCAGAAGACCTCAGCGTCTCAAAGACATCACGAAGTGCCCCACTCCCCCCCCCCCCCCGCCCACCTCAGCAGCCAGCCGAGGCCCTCTCTGAGCCGCGCATAGGCAAAAGAAGAGAACTCAGTCAGCCTGGCTGTCTGAGCTTCAGAGCTTCAACAACAGCAGCAACAACAACAACAACAGGCTGTCTATCTGACAGCCCAGCGGGGGTGTGGGTGGAAGAAGAGGAAAAACGCAGGGAGGGAGGGAATGGCTCGTTCTTGACTTTATTTACCACAATTGCCTTCCTCCACCACCTCTGCCAGCATGGCGGCCGGCGAGCAACGCAAGCACACAAGCCAGAAAGGTCATCACGATAGTGATGCTGAAAATGATGATGGTGATGGTGATGCTGCTGCTACTTCAGCTGTTGTTGATGCTGCTTCAGCTTCAGCTGTTGTTGATGCTGCTGCTGATGATGATTATGATTATGCCCGGCGCGAGAGCGGGCAGCAGGCCTCTCACATTGTAACTGACATGGCACTCATTTGTTTTGTACATGTAGACAGAACGTTGTTACCTCAGCCGCTCGCTAACTGTCATATTGCCAAGCTCTGTAACAGCGACAGCCGGCTGGCTTCGGCCGGTAGCCTGCGCGGCTTCGGAGCGAGAGAGAAAGAGAGAGAGGACTAAGAGAAGGGCTAAGGCTAAGACGACCAGACGACGTCAGTGCACACAGTACCGGGAAAGGAACGGGCATCGGAACACCTGTAGGGATAGTGATGCCTATGGGGTTGTTCGGCACAGTACCGAGGGTGGTGATGTTGAAACACCCTCAAGGGAGTGGTGGTGGCGGTGCTGGTGGTGGTGCTGGTGCTTATAGGGGTCTTCGGCACAGTACCGAGGGTGGTGATGTTGACTTGCCGGCACAGTACCGAGAGTGGTGGTGGCGGTGCTGGTGCTTATGGGGCTCTTCGTCACAGTACAGGGGGGTAAGGGCGGAACACCCGTGGTGGCCGTGGTGGGAGTAGTGGTGGTGGTGATGATGATGATGATGGGGTTCTTCGGCGCCTTTCTCTATGACAGTCCTTTAACGTTGTCAACGTTGAGGTTAATGACTCTATCTACGATTTATCGTTCGATAGCTGACAGCAGCAAACAGGTCGGTAGGTACGGAGACGACGAGGACTGCTCATAGTATCTCGAAGTAAAAAGATTGCGCCGATTGCGCATAACAACGCAACGACCAAGATGACAACAATTGTAGCATTGCGCCAGTCTGATGGCGGGCACTCAGATGGTTAGCCCGAGGTTACGCAACGAGGTTGGACGGACGTTGTCATTGTGAATGCTAGTTAGTGGTATCATCGTAAACGTTGCAGCTGTTTTTGATGTCATTGTACATGTTGTTGTTGTACATGTTGTTGTTGTTGCAGTTCCTGTTTTTTATTCTTGCTGTTGTCGCTATTGTTGCTTTTGGCGTCGGTGTTGCTGTTGTTATTGCTGTTGTTGCCTCCAGTCCCTGGAACTGTCATCGCGCAGCGTTTTCTGTGTATCCGGCATTCGAAAACATTGTCGAAAATGATGTCGCTGTCGCCACGAACTTCAATCCCAAAACCTTCCACTGGGATTAACTATTTTAGCCTATCGACTACTACTACTAGTAGTAGCGGCAACGATGAGTCACCGGTTGTATGTATAACACATTTAATAGATTTATCACGTATGTGTGTATTGTCACGAAATAGTACCCATCTTTTCCACCCTCCACACTATAGGATTTACGTTTCTTGTCACATTCAGCATGTTTTGCGGCCTATTTAGCGGCCACGGAACTGTTACGTAGATATGGGGGCGCTGCGGTTTCAAGACACTGCAGCGTCCCAGACATTTACCGGGTCAGGTCTCGTATCGTTTTTGAGCTCAAATTCTCTTGGTGTTAAAATAACAAGCAGATTTTTAAACGTTCGTTGGATGATGTCATTCAATTCCGCACGCCCCGAGGATCGTCGCAAGCTTTCCAGGTCCAGGCGTTACCCTCCAGGCGTCCTGGGGGACCAGAGGGAGCTCCGTTGGATCGATTCCTGAAGACCCGCGAAGAGGTCTGTGAAGCTGGCCAACAGAGACAAGGCTATCCTCAGAAGGTTTTCGAAGACGCACGTCCAGCTCGTCGGAACTAGCCTTCTTACAGGGAGGAGCCTGGCTCCGGCTACAGGACTTATTGGATGACGCATGCATTCACATATATGTAAGGCTTCGATTGAGCACCAATACGGGCGTGCCAATGTGGTCGTCATACGCTGATACAACACGCTGGCCTCGACACTCAAATTCACCCGGGCTGACCACCATACGAGAACCCAACGGCCTTGAAATAGACCTAGTGCTAGTCTGGAGCGGCATAGTCAAGGACGCCGTAAAAGCATCTCACGGTAGACATGCGACCTTGCATGCTGTCACGACCTCGCCGTCACGCAAGCACAACAGATCAAAGTCTGCAAATACTTGAAGCTTTTTGGTAACTCCAAGTTTTATCCCCTTGCTGTTCAGATGAAAAAGAAGTGGCGGGCCATCACCATGAGGCCTTCTCCACGAGGCTCCTCGACAATATCAGTGACCATCTGTGCCACTGCCTCGGAGACAAACGGGCAAGTTCTTCTCCACATCAGATCGATCGACATCCAGCGACGGAACCCGGCAAATGTCCTCAGAACAATGCCGGTCGGATACAATATTGCTCAATAAACATCCCTAACTCTTCAAAATTGTCCCCCATTAAAACAAACAAATCGCAAAAACGTTATTGCGTAGCACGATTTGTCGGTTGTGCACCTGCCACGCCAGACTTGCTGCATCCGGCTATTGGCTAGAAGTACACCCAAGGTTATCGTGTAAAAAAATTTAAGGACGGTGTTTTCATTCAGTTGCCAAAACTATTCTGGTTTTGTTACATTGTTTTAACATTCGATGTGTATGTATATACGTACGAGGGCAATTCGCTAAGCAAGGCGAAAGTTTAAAATGAACAATAACAACAAAATGTTTTTCATATAGTTTCCTTGGAACTTCGCACAACGATGTCGCACGGCGCTTTATTTGTTCGACCCCTTCGAAAAATGTACAAAGGCTCGGCGAGAACGAAGAAAAAAATCCTAATAATAATAAATTCACATTTATTAAATTCGCATTTTCATGACAGTTTCAGAACAGTTTCAACAACCAGCCGATCGACACTCGAGTCGCTCGAGTTTTATTCTTATAAATCTACGTATATCTCGGCTATTCTGCTCGTCGTTAGACAACATGCCTCGCTACGATATACGATATAATAAGAATCGCTACAACCACGACAACAAGAATGGCATAGTAGGTGAAATATCCATCGAGCCCAGTGGCGTGGTGGTGCATTCGCCTGGGCGTCGCGACCGGAGGAAACACATGGGTGCGCGGGTTCGAGCCCCACCGTTGCACATTTGTATTGATGGGGGTCCGTTTATGAAGCAGTGCGCAAAGCAAGTCGGAAAAGTATGCTTTAGATGAAACATCCGGAGCAGAAAGTCAAATAAATCTTCGTAAATTCCTTATTGATTTTGTTATTTTTCACTCGTAGACCGGTAACAAGTTTCTTCTTTGTTTTTGTTCGACGAAAGTCGACTATATAACAACACCTAAAACTAATCGGACCCCCCACTTGTACTGACTACTATGAGCATGCATACCTAAATCGCAAAATTTTCAATTAGAATTCTACCCTACACTTAATGTCGTCCTGTGTTCAGACGAACACCTGGTAAACAAAGCTCTTAGATTAATTACAATTTGCAAAAGAACACTGAGCTTAACGGTGAGCTTTTGAGCAAACTTATCACCAATGCATACAGGTACGTTTTAGCACTGGACCACATGCCGGGGATCATTTGCCCTTTCCCTTATGGCGAGGGATGGAGGAAGTGTTGTGGTTTAGCCTGTCTTGTTGTCTATCCGAAGCCGATGGTGGTGGCCTTAAGAGTAAAGGAGGTATGATATATATATATATATATATATATATATAGTGTTAATGAGAAAAAAGCTTCTTCTGAGTACATACAGATAGCTTGAAAGCAATGTTGTGTGTTCGAGGTGATTGCTAAAAGTCAATTTGCCCGCGTAGGTAGGCTGTTTGAGAAGCCGCACCGAGCCAGCGCATACAACCGTACTGCAGCAGCAGCAGCCGACTACCGAAAAAACACGACGCAGACGACTCTGTAAGAGAAAATCGACTAGAGAGGAAAGCACGCAGGCAAATAGACAGACAGACATGCAGTCAGCCAGAGAACCCCATAGGGAAGGGAAATATTAATATATATTTCCCTTCCCTATAAGGGATGAAGCTACAGTTTGTCGTAGTAGGTAGGAAACGGTAGTCTTCCAACAATTAATTCTACGAAGAGCAGCTACTTATTTTGCTGTTGTTGTTGCTGTTGTTGTTGTGTTTCCGAGGCGTGGAACAATGTGGCTACAGTTCTTCTCTACCACTATTGTTGTTGTTGTTGTTGTTGTTGTTGTTGTTATTGCTACCGCTGTTTGTTGCTGATATGGCTGCCTGCGACTGGTAGTTGTTGTAGTCATTGTTGTTGACGTTGCGTATTGCTGCAGCCATCGTTCGAATTTCACCACTCTCCTCCAATTCACCGCGCATTCATACAGCCATCGTGCGAACACTGTTGCCGTCAACTTCAGCCAGCGCTGAAGTTTGTTTGCGGGAAGTTGAAGGGCCGAAGCGGCCTCAATGAGGGTGCCACATGTTGCCATATGAAGTCTGAGCCTAAGAGGTTGGTTGGTTGGTCGTGTCGTGTAGTGAATGTGATCGTAACATGGTAAACATTGATCTATTGATCAACGACGGATAGATTAATTGATCTGCATAACCAGTTCTGCATCACCGTCTTGAAGGAAAAGCCTTTGTTTTTGGTGGTAGTGGTGGTGGTGTTGTTGTTGTTGTCATCGTCGGTGTTATTGTTATTGTCAATGTTAATTGTTGTTTGCGTGTGATTATAATTGTCGTTTTTGCTGTTAGGTAGGTTGCCTGACTCACTACTGATAAGTAACTCCATGGGCTCGAATCAGTTCACGAAGAACACGACCTCAACGACGTGCAATGTATAGGCACTGCTTCAGTAGCCGTTCTCGCCAACGCAATAGTAATAATAGTCAGCCTCACAACTGCTATCATCGGCGTCTTCGGTAGCGAAGGACAAAGTACAAGCAGCAAGTACAAGAAGACAAAAAGGAGCATAGAGACAAAACAAGCAAAAACGAATACCGAAAAAAAAAAGATAACATGTTGTAGTCGTACGAAAGAAGAAACCGACAAAGAAATAGAAAATAGGAAGGGGAGAAAGAGAGGAAAAAGAATAGAAAGAAGAACACAATTGGGCGATGTCGGCCGATTTCGAACAGTGGCTATGCGGCCGGCTGGCACAACTCAAGGTGGACGGCGATGTATTCACCAGCTACATCCAGGGAATCCTTGAGGGTGACGATGGCTGCGACGAGAAGACCGAGTCGATTGAAGGTACGAACCTCTCCATGCATGCCCGCTAGGCAAAGATTGTCTCTCTACGAGCCTGCATGCATGCATGTCAGTATATAGAAACGTACATGAAAACATAGGCGTAGGAAACGTGTGCATATGTTTAGCGGGAAATAGAGAGGAATATGCACACTTATATATATATATATATATATATATATATATAGAGAGAGAGAGCGAGATATGGAGAGATTTATGTATACATCTCATAAGCTTCCTACATACACAGAAGTCCCGAAAACGTCTGTTTGAAGGATTACCAGGTTTCTAGAAAGTTTTAGAGCCCTGCGCTACCTATCACCGGGTGTGCATATATATATATATATATATATATATATATACATCCATGTATCGTCCCGCCAGCTGTAGCTTGAAACAAGCGATTAAGTAATAAATGTGCACTACATTAACAATATATATATATATATATATATGTCGAGCCCGGTGACGTGGCGCTGAGATTTAGCCCGAAAAGTATATATATATATATATACATATATATATATATATATATATATATATATATATATATATATTGCTGTACGTACTTAATACTTGTTTAGTTAAACGTCTAAGTTTAAGAAATCACTTGTCGTGCCGTGGTGGTTAATGTAAATGACTGTATCATTATAGGCATTCTCTCAGACGCGTGCTCGGACACGGAGCTGGTTCGTTCGACAACTGCCGCCATACTCCACAAGTTCGCTGAGTTCGCCGGTAAGTACTAACTTATAAACGAGCTTATTAAATATATATATATATATATATATATATATATATATATATATATATATATATATAGACTCTATACGAGATAGAGTAATTTATAAATAAGTATATTAAATAGTTGCCTGTGCACACGTTCTCGGGAGACAATTAAAACTCCATTTTGATTCCTTAATAAATTATGATGTTTAATAAATGATCCCACGGCAGATGGGTCCCGTGTGCAGTTTACTTTAGCTTTTTTGCATTTGTAGTGACTAACTTGACCCCCGTGTTGCTCGCAGCTCTCTTGCCGAACGCATTGTTCACTTAGTTCTCAGAGATTCAAACACACATTATGTTTGCCTACTACTTGATCAGATGTTCTTTATCTCTTTTTCGCTCTCTTTCTCGCTTTCTTTCTCATTCGTTTTGTACTGAGTTGGTAAAAATGTTTATTGTGTACAATATCCCATAGACACTGCTGTATATATAAGTATCTCATAGACACTGCTGTGCTGCCAGCGTCTGCTCACTTCTAACTGGGCTCAGGCAGCAAAACGAAACAAAAAATTGCTTCTCTAATTGACTGAATTGACTGCTATGTTTAGGCGATACGGAAACGTCAACGACGACTGTGAGCCCGACTCCAGCGGCTTCGGCGGCGTTTGAAGACACAGTCAAATCGATATTTTCGCACCAGGACGCCAAGGCAACGGAATGTGCTGAAAAGAAAAAGGCTAGTTATAGATGCGCCTATGAGAAGCGTCTTATTACAATGACAAGATTACCACTATTATCGCAAACAGTTCTATACGCTCCTGGCTTGCATAAGTATCTTAACGGTTCTAAAGACATTCTGGGGAAAGGTGGCGGGGTGGGGGGGGGGGGGGGGGAAGGGACTCATCACTACCGGGGGGAGCAGTCGAATACTACGACAAGAAGAATCTTTCGTAAGACTATTAGACTGACATTAATGAAATATGTTTTATGGCGAAACAGGCTGGCGCGGTATCACAGGACGAAGACGTGAAGACGGTGAGGTCGACGATACTCAGTCAGTACTCTCAGGTTGAAGTCGACTTGGACGAAGCGGCCGAAACAAGTGGAGACAACGTCATCAGTGAGATCTGCTTTGCTCTGTTGTAAATACTTGTTTGGTTCTGTAACGTTTTCCAGCACAAAAAGTTGTATTAGAAAAATGTAATCTTTTTGTTCACTATGGTGTATATGGTCATTATTTTTAATGTATTTTGCTTTTGTTTGGCATGTATATATATATATATAAATTCTGTGAATTGAATATATCTGTATATTTTCTGTAAAGCAAAGGAATATCAAATGAGAAGATATATATATATATATATATATACTACTAATCATATTGCAGTGTCAAAGATTGCAAAAGCAAACAATTTATTTACAATCCATCAATTTACAGAATGTGAATTGATTGTAATCCAATTGTCTACTTCTGTTTCACTAAAAACCGATAGAGGCGAGCAATCTGGCGAAAGAGCATGCGAGTGTCAAGAAGAGCGATCCCGAAGGGACGTCTGTACCGAAGGAGAAACGCAAAGATGCTCCACTCAAGGAGCCGGATCCTCTCTTAATGAAAAATACGAACGCACAGAAAGTCCTCGAAGCAGAAAAGCTCAAACGAGAGAAGAGCAAGCAGGAAGCAGAAGCCAGGAAGGTAACCAACTTGTTAAAAAGTACTCGCTAAGCATATTATATATATAGCATAATGGCGTTAAAGCTGAATGTCACATTAGCAGATTTTGGCACAAACGCCTACGCTACCTAAGCGGACTGACGTCCAGATATCGTCAGGTTTCTAGCCACTTTTTTAGGTACACGATCCACGAATTGTGGTGTTCCACCAGATTTGCGACAATCTCTGAGATGTCCCAAGTTCTCGTATTTCTTCACAGTTATATATACACTCGTTTGGTTTACATCAAAGCACCGAGCTATCTCACCAACCGATATACCACGACGGCGCATGGAAGTCGCTTTTTCACAAGCAAGAGTTGCCTTCACCATTTTCGTAACGGTTCTGCTCACGCTAAATGAATTCAAATACGGCGCGTGTTGTTGTTCTCGTAGATGATTACGACCGCCACCCGCCAGATTGAGCTGAATGTCGGCTCTAACATATATAACGGTATCCGTATATATATATATACATATATATACATACATATGTATATACAACACACAAACAAACTATGAAGAGACATGACGACGTCTGTGAGCGCGTGGCGCGTCTTCTCCGCGAGAGGGGTCATGAGGTGGTTCGTGAGCGAGCATTCCGTCGACCGGGCGCACCGGGTCTAAAGCCCGACAATAGAGTAATAACAACACCAACCGAGATCTGGGTTTTAGATGCCGAAGTTTGCGGCCCGAACAGGGGGCTCGCAAAAGCGCGGCAGGACAAGATCACCAAATATGACGTCGAGTTCCTAAGAGCGGCGCTTCCCGACCCGCAAAAATTTCGCAGATTCGGATCTATCACTATCTCTATGAGTGGTGTATGGGACTCCGAATCTGCGAGTACGCTCTTGAAGCTCGGCGTCACGAAGAGAAATCTTATGGATCTTACCGCCTTAACGTTGCAAGAAACCTTGAGGATATACCGCTCGCACCGGGTCCATAAGAGCGGGGGCTTCCATCAAGCAAGGACACGGACAGCTGATTCTTAACCTCACGTGACACCTTTTTACTACAATTTTATTAAGGCGAGCACTGCCGAGTGTGCAAACGTATTGTAATTGATTAATACATCATCACAATATTTTCTATATATATATATATATACATACATATGTACAAAGTGCGGCACAAGCCTTGAGCGAGCTTTGTTGGAGTCCACCGAGGTTTGCGCTGTTTGGACATTCAAATACGATATGTGCGCCACTCATCTAGGAAAACATTAACACAATCGAATCCGTCTAGCGTGTGTAGAGCCGTTACGAAAATGGTTAAGGAAACCTCCTGATCGTGAAAAGTCATTTCTTCGTGCACACTCGTGGCATATCGGTTGCTGAGATAGCTCGAAGAGTTAGCATTAGTCGAACAAGTGTGTATAGGACTGTGCAGAGATACCGATCCGGTCGATAGAGATCTGTTAAAACACCACAACTCGTCGCTCGCGTACGTAAAAGAGCGGTAAGAAACCCGACGGTCTCTTACGTCAGCTCGCTAGTGACGTAGGCGCGAGAGAGAGGGCCGTGAGAAGAATTGTGAGTAGGAATATCTATTAGACGAAACAGAATATTGTGCAGAATACGGTCTTGTTTCTCCACCGAACAATTCACTCGCAATGGCGTCTTTTGTGAAGTGAAGTCCGACCATCCGCATAAATATTACTAAACAGATGTTAGTAACTGCACTCTCATTCCTTAACAGGACATTTTTAGGAGGCATTCCATTTCAATGAGAAAAATATTTTTTGACCAAGTTCTTCCAACCTTAATCGAGGAACAGGCCTTTTATATACATATATATATATATATATATATATATATATATATATATATATATATATATATATATATATATATATATATATATATATATGTATATATAATATATATGCACCTGCACACATATCTTTGTATAAGCCTGGCCTAGTAAGTGATAAAACGATACGATTTCTTGGAAAAAGCTGATCAATCGTGCCGCTGCTGCTGTTTTGTTTGCAACAGGTAAAAGACAAGAACGATCGGGAGAACCAGAAGAAAAAGGAGATCGAGCGAAAAGAGAAGGAAAAGCAACGAACTCAAAAGGGCGAACGTCGGAGATGAGGCCGATTGAGTAGCTTCCTTGCGTGGGCGCTCACTGCCTCTGCCGCAGTACGCTACCACAGCGCAGCTGCTGGTGCGTCGAGCTGGCAGACATCTGTACGTTAGAATTCGTGTATTCGCATTGTTGTATAAGGAAGACCACAAACAAATACAATGACCATCATATCAGTCAGAATCTTATTCTCATCATTGTCTGACAAACATGCAACGTGCAAACACACATGCAAGATCCTGCTACTGTCCCTCGATTATCAGCGTTCTTGGTCATCTATGCTACTGTAAAAGCGCGCTCAGTCTCTCGCTGTTAGGACTTCAACGACGATATCTGTTCTTCTGCTACGTCCTCTTCTCTATGTTTCTCTATTAGGGAATATCTGTTGTACATGTTAGAAGATCTGAGTAAGCGTATGTACGAGTGCGTACGTGCTTCCGGTTCGAGGAATGATCTTCGTCTTCGTACACTTGTGTCGGTGTACGATTGTCTGTGATCTGCTCCGAGGTGGCCAGTCAAACAGGGTCACAACAAGAACAACACAGCAAAACGGTGTAGAAGTTGTTACCGTTTGACAATTGTTATAGCAATACTACGGTATAACTGCTCGACTGAAAGAGCTCGGCTGTGTTGAGAAATGTGCTGAGGGTACGCTTCGCCGTTGGCCGTTGAATCACCTCTGGCTGACAGCAGAAGAAATGCAACAATAATTTGTTTTTGACGTCAATTGATGATGGTGAAGCTGCGACCACTAGCAAATGTACTGACCATTAGCATACAATGTTGAAAGTAATTGTTTAATTCGATTATATTATTTCGTATGGTGCGTGGTAATTAGTGGCTAGTTCAGAATAACACATACTTTTTTATTGATAGCGTCGGATGTTTTTATTTTTTTATTTTAGCACCAGTGTCAAAGAGATTTGAAATGATTACTGATAGCTTAATTTCAGATTTCAGGTGAATTTGTACCTATTTTTGTTTGTGAGTGTCAGCATTTAGCGATCATTTCATAGGTCCATTAAGTGAAACAGGCAGCGTTTTTTTCGCTCTTAAAATCTGCATGTAAGAGTTTGCTAATGAAGTTTGCTTATTTAATTAGAAACGCACAGATAGTCAATGATAAAGCAGATCAATCAGAAAATCAATGACAGATTTAATCGTCCGTTGTGGTAGATCCTGGATTTAATTCAGCGTTCAGATCTAACTGAAGTTGCCCCATTGATAGCTAATACCTAATCTGCTTCCTGAATTGGGATCTTCCTAAATTCTAAATCTGTAAGTGCAGGTTATATATATAGATATTTATGTAACCATCTATACCGACAAAGATGGCTTAGTGGCAAAGCCTTTGCCTTGCATTCGGGAGAAAACTGGGTTTGAGACCCAGACCGGCCACTCTTAATTTGGTTTGCATGGGTTTCCAATTTGGACAAGGTAAATGCCGAAGTGGACTCAAAATTAGCCATGACATGAAAAAAACCGTACACGGGCATTTGCCTTACGGGAAAATTAAAAAAATATATATATATATTTGCTTGTTTTTTTGCAGCAACTTCTAAAAACCGCGGCAAAGTCATTGCCATGATTCTTAGAAGTTGTTGGTTTAAAATCAAGATTGATCTAAGTTACCTACTAACTCTCAGATTAGTCTCGGGATTTTTTAATTTTGGTGGGGTTAGCCGGAATGTGCTACAATCGGCTATAGACTAAATGAGAAAAAAACTAAAATACGGAAATAACAGCGCCCTAGAACTGAGGTAAAACATACAAACATCATGCATAGATATAAATCGATGTATCTATATATATATATATAATATATATATATATTACATTTTTACATACATGTACACTCTATCCCGTTCAACTTTTTAATGATGCTTGACACTTTTTAATATTGCTATATTTATATATATCTTTGTCTTAATGAGGAGGCGGAGTGTTGTAACCCTGGTTGTAACCCTTTCGCGGACCGGAGAAGCAATCGACCCTTGGCGCCGTCTCTTAGCATCAGGGATACAACCAGGGTTACAACACTCCGCCTCCTCAATAAGATCAAAGATATATGGCGTTCTACGTCGCACGGGCAAGTCACACATTTTTCACAGTAACCATACACAAGGAACCATACTACAACAAGGAACCATACAAGTCCTCTTTATACACATTTTCTGGGACCTAAGGGTAAAGGAACTGATTTCAAGAGCCCAAGATTTAACATCCAGATGGAGGAAATACTAATCAGCAAGTAGTCAACAGATAAATGTTTTTAAAGGTTTCGGGAAATGCCTCATGCACTGTCGCTACCGGCAGCTAGTGGCATCTAGCGTTGGACTCTCACGCACTAAACCTCGGGTTCCTCTCCACTCCTTCAGGCTCGGGATTGTATGGCATTACTTCGAAACCCTCGGGAGGAATCTCGTGTTTTGGCGCTCTATGCCCAGTATACCTTTGTCCTGAAGGAGTGCGCCGAGATATCCTGTAGAGTCTCGCTGCTCCCCGCCCCTCTCCTGTGGCATCTCCTCTGAATTTAAACTTTGTTGCAGGTGGGCCTTCCAGTTGGCCCGACGAGCGGTCTCGAGCGATGTTTAAGCCTTCATAATGGCGTCCAGAAAAGCATGTTCTTCCGCCCACACCCCCCGAGATTATGCTATTATGGCGGCTGGTCTTAGTCCAGTAAAGCCTGTTCGCTAATTCTCCACAAGCAGTGGTACCATGCCCAAATATCCGGGATGAGTAGCCGCGTCCATTTGTCCCGGCGTTGTGCAAAGCGGGTTGCCCCACTTCTCTGCCTGCGTTCATTGTTGCTTCCCAAGCTCTCCACAGATCCAAGCTCCCGTAAAGGAATGGTTCACTGCGCTCGCCGCCCAGTCAGTCCAAGGGCGGACGGCGGGCCAGAGGCAGCAACACTTCTGTTGAAGTCGTGCGGTAGGCCCGACAGACGCGCATGGCCAACTCCTGTTGCGTCGAGCATAAAGCACCTCTGTTCCGTGCGTTCTGGACGCGGGGAGACGCTGCACCAAGGTACTGGTGGTTCCCCGGACTGCACGGCAAGAATGTATTGGAGCCCTGCGTCTATACACTAGAGCCCGTAGAAAAGCCAAAACACGAAAACGGAATCGGCCGAGGGGAAGTGGCCGGAAAAAGCAGATGAGCTGATCCGAATACAAGGCAACACGTTCAAACCTAAATACCATCATCACGGATACTAAGCTTCGGTTCTGGAATCAACTAATCGAGGAGATCGAGCAGGATGTGCGGGGGAAGCCCTACCAAAATTGTTATGAGCAAACTGGACACGAGAGCATCGACGATCCCACCGGATCTGACAGAAGCCATTGTGACTCACATTTTTTCCGCTGCAGATGGAGAAAAACAGAGAGCCTGTTGCGTCAATGAGGAGAATATTCCTCCTGTAACGTTCAAGGAGATTCAGCGAGCGGTTGAAAGGATGTCAGAGGGCACGGCCCTAGGACCCGACGGCATACCTACCCCCGAGAGCAATCAAATGCCTAATAAGAAATGCCTAGTGGTCTTTAAAACGGTCACAAACGCACTACCAAGGGACGGGTGGTTTCCAGAAGATTGGAAGAAGGCTTACCTGGCTCTTCTTCCAATAGCGGGGAGAAAACCATACTCGGCCTCAGCTTACAGGCCCATCTGCCTTCTTAACACAGTTGCCGTGGATCTATACTAGCGAGCAGACTTAACAACGCAGTCAGGGAAAGGCAATTCTCGCTCTCGGAGGACCAGTATGGGTTCTATACAGGTAGTCAACGCTCCAGCCCATCAGCAAGATACTTACGGCAGGAAGTACGTGATGACTACAGATGTACCACAAGGTTCCGTGCCAGGACCAACACTGTGGAACCTAGCGTACGACAGCGTGCTAGAGATGAGTAAGCCTCGCGGGACTGAGTTTATCACTCCTGCCGACAACTTGACAATGTTAGTCACCGTAAGGGACGCGGAGCTCTTGGAGGACCGAGCAAACGATGGCATTCGGTCATCCGGTGGATGAATTCCCACCATCTAATTTTAGCACCTGAAAAGAGCAAGGCACTTTTGTTTATTGGAAGAAAGCATTACTGGGAATTAGATATCTGTGTGGACGGCCACATGATCCAGATAAACAAGCATGCCAAGTACCTGGGTGAAAGGCTTGACAGTGACCTGAGCTGTACAGAACGGCCAAAACGCATCAAGTGGCAACCAAGCTGACCAGGCTAATGCCATGAACAAAGAAGCCCTCGGAGGAAAGGCGCCGTCTCCTAGCATCAGTGGCTGATTCAATTCTGCTCTACGGGTCATCAGTGTGGGGACCAACTGCACTGAAAACCAAGAAGAATGAGAAAAGCTAAGCAAGGCACAGAGAGTGCTGGCCATTAGGGTCACCAGAGCGTACAGAACGGTGTTCTGAGCGTACAGAACGGATGACCCGATCACGACCAGACGTGCAGAGCAGTACGACAAGAGATTTACATTCAGGGATGCTTAGCTCGAAAACAAGCTGGGACACGGGCTCTGATTTTGTGGAGACCGTTATGACAGCGAAGACATGAATGGCGGAAGAGGGACGGCAACGCGACGTCCGCAGACTGAAGACTAAAAGCCACAGAATAACAGTAACAAGCGTTGTCTAGAGCATATTTGCTGCCATTCTTACTACTAGGACTATAGCAGAGGAGTTTTAGAGCAGGCATGAGAATACCGGTTAGCCTTTCGTATTAATAGAAAGTATCAATTGGGCCAGATCTAAAAAACGGAACAGAATTGCAAAATTCTAGGTATTCCATAAGCCTACGATACGGTTGAGAGAAGCACGCTTTGGAACAAGATAAATGTGGATTAGAACCAGAACGGGTCAGAATATTTAAAGAATATACGACAAGAGCTACATCTTGGCAAGGTTCGGAAAGAACACAGTAAAGTTCTACAGATTAAAGAAAGGGCTTCGGAAAGGATGCCCTTGCTCGGTGCCACTGTTTTTTGCTGTATATTGAAAAGGTGGCAAGGCAGTGTTTGAATCTGATGTAGATTTTGAAATAATAAACGCAAGATATGATAAAATAGTATACCTTTAACTGTCTGTCCTGTTGTTTGCAGACGACATAGTGATTTTGAAAATCGAAAGAAGTTAACAATGTGTGGAGAAACGGGCAGAAAAGATTGATCAAGAGTTCAACGACCAGACATATACAAATATATCTATATAATATATATATATATATCGACCAAAAATATACAAATATATATATATATATATATATATATATCGAACATATTTCATTTATTCAATGTAATTAATCATTCACGGTTGGAACATGAGATTTGGGTCATTGCGAACGTGTGCACCATTACAGGGGGTTTAGTGTAGGGACCAGTCATTTTTGAAAGGCTCCCCGAACCGAGGCCGCATTGCCCCGTTGCACATCCAGCGACAGGCGCTACCAGAGTTATCTTCGATAGGACAGTTGCTTCAGGTAACCCTAGCCACCCTAAAGAACGGGGAATAGAGCTTGTTAGTGTGTACACAGCGGATAGGTGAGGATCATCAACGCCTCTACTGTAACCAGCACGCTGTCGTTGAGCCGTTCAAGGAGTCTGAATCCAGCAAACAGTCAGCATTTCGAAATAAGTGGTTTAGACGATGGGCCGAAATTGAGGATATCGAAGGAAAAAGGCCTTGGCGAGCGAACACCGTCGTCCAAGTACCATACGTTTACAGGGGCACTCGAGAGAGTCGACTAACTCCTTGACAGCCGGCAGAACTGGGGGGGGCAATGGGTTGCCCTGCTGCACCCCAGTTTGCGACGTTATGACATCATGCAGCAGAAGAAGGCAGGATGGCTCCTTATAAGCTAGTTCCACCTGATGGAACATACTCGGGGCCCAAGCTTTCACCGCGCTTAACAGGTGGTCCTCCCTCCAAATACCGTTGAAGGCGTTCCTGAAGTCAAGCTTGATCACAAGGGTAGCTCCAGAACGTGACTTCAGAAAGGGTCAAATGCACCGCGGCTTCGCATCCTCTCGGTGTCGCAAACCCAAGCTGATGGTCACCAAAAGCACTTTGTATGTATATTATATATTATATATATATATATATATATAATGTATACACATATAAGTTATTTACCATTCCTCGTTGAATATGTTCTGCCGCACAAGTACTGCTGGCTTTGCATATTATTATATTAGAATGGTATTATTACACACATTGCTCGCAAACATCATTGTCTGTAGTGTATTACTACTTTTAAGTATATTATCACAATAGTTGGTATAGCGAGGTGTTTCCCATGGCTTTTTTTACAATTTATGCCAAATCCTATACATAGTGTCCTTCGAGCCATTTGGGTATAGTTAAGAGAAGTGTTTATATAGGCGGATGCTTGCATTTCCCAAATACCTATATATTAATAATAATATTAATAGTAATAAAGGTGACGCGAGTGGCCTTACCCTTGCATACAAACAATTATAAAGGTCATATACATGATAGTCGGGATGCATCATTTCCCAGGATTCAGGTTCTATTTAGTAATGATCAAAAATTTCAAGTCACAGCGGCGCTTTAGATGTCAATGGGTAGGTTACGTTGCAAAAAACCGTATCCGGAAATTCGCTTGGAATATCGCAATCGGAAATAGCATGCAAATGGTAGCAAAATATAGCGCCACCAATCCAAGGCGCGCTAGTTGTAAAAGTAAAGACCGTTCGCATAATGTGCCCATCCTATGCAACTCCTTAGGAAAAACAATTCTATATAGTGCCAAAGTCCTACGGCATGTGCAAGCTAATATTCAGTCGCTGGCACTAATAAAGAAGTCCCATCGATTCCAACCCAGCCCCGCGATAGCTAAGCCGACTCAAGATCGAGTAAAACGTACGGTCCATATTAGGGAAAATCGTTAGATCGGGGATAGGACCAGTAAAAATAACGGCTATCCACTCTTGGTGCTTTAAAGGGGAGGCGCAGTTGTCCGCACGACCTCCAAAGTCACCGAATGTAACATCA
>QVRM01006102.1:0-171486 GCA_003439945.1 Dermanyssus gallinae
ACCGGCTCGTTCTTAGAACTGGCTCGTTCTTAAAAACCGGCTCATTTTTAGCACCGTCATGTTCTTAGAACCGTCATGTTCCTAGAATCGTCATGTTTCTAGAACCATTATGTTCATAGAACCGTTATGTTCATAAAACCGTTACGTTCTTAGAACCGGCTCGTCTTAGGACCGTCATGTTCTTAGAACCGGCTCGTTCTTAGAACCGGCTCGCTCTTTAAACCGTCATATTCTTAGAACCGGCTCATTTTTAGAACCGTCATGTTTCTAGAACCGGCTTGTCCTTAGAACCGTCATGTTCTTAGAACCGGCTCGCTCGTTGGACCGGCTCGCTATTTGAACCGTCATGTTCTTAGAACCGGCTTGTGTTCTTAGAACTGTCATGTTCTAAGAGCCTGCTTGTTCTTAGAACCGGCTTGTTCTTAAAAACGGTTTGTTCTTAGAACCGACTCGTTCTTAAAACCGGCTCGTCCTTAGAACCGTCATGTTCTCATAACCGGCTCGTTCATAGAACCGTCATGTTCTTAAAACCGGTTCGTTCTTAGAACCGGCTCGCTCTTTGAACCGTCATATTCTTAGAACCGGCTCATTCTTAGAACCGTCATGTTCTTAGAACCGGTTTGTCCTTAGAACCGTCATGTACTTAGAACCGGTTTGTCCTTAGAACCGTCATGTTCTTAGAACCGGTTTGTCCTTAGAACCGGCTCGATCTCATAACCGGCTCGTTCTTAGAACCGGCTCGTTCTTAGAACCGTCGTGTTTTTAGAACCGGCTCGTTTTTAGAACCGCCATGTTCTTAGAACCGTCATGTTCTTTGGATCCGTCACGCTCTTAGAACCGGCTTGTTTTTAAAATTGACTCGCTCTTTGAACCGGCTTGCTCTTTGAATCCGACTTGCTCATTGAACCGGCTCGATCTTTAAACCGGCTCGCTCTTTGAACCGGCTCGTTCTTAAAAAAGGTTCGTTTTTAGAACCGTCATGTTCTTAGAACCGGCTCGTTCTTAGAACCGGCTTGTTCTTAGACCCGGCTCGTTCCTAAAACCGGCTTGTCCTTAGAACCGGCTTGTTCTTAGAACCGGCTCGTTTTTAGAACCGGCTCATTCTTAGAACCTGACTCGTTTTTAGAACCGGCATCGTTTTTTGAACCGGCTTGCTTTTAGAACCGGCTCGTTTTTAGAACCGTCATGCTCTTAGAACCGTCATGTTTTAAGAACCGGTTTGTTTTTAGAACCGTCATGTTCCTAGAACCGACTCGTTCTTAGAACCTTCATGATCTTAGAACCGACTCGCTCTTTGGACCAGCTCGCTCTTTGAACCGTCATGTTCTTAGAACCGGCTCGTTCATAGAACCGTCATGTTTTTAGAACCGTCATGTTCTTAGAACCGGCTCGTTCTTACAACCGTCATGTTCTCCGAACCGGCTCGTCTTAAAAACCGTCATGTTCATAGAACCGGCTTGTCCTTAGATCCGGCTCATTCTTAGAACCGTAATGTTCTTAGAACCGGCTCATTCGTAAAACCGGCTCGTTCTTAGAGCCCGCTTGTCCTAAGAACCGTCATGTTCTTAGAACCGGCTCGTTTTTAGAACCGTCATGTTCTTAGAACCGGCTCGTTTTTAGAACCGTCATGTTCTCAAAACCGACTCGTTCTTAGAACCGTCATGTTCTTAGAACCGGCTCGTTCTTAGAACCACCATGTTCTAAGAACTGTTATGTTCTTAGAACCGGCTTGTTCTTGGAACCGGCTTGTTCTTAGAACCGTCGTGTTCTTAGAACCGGCTCGTTTTTAGAACCGCCATGTTCTTAGAACCGTCATGTTCTTTGGACCGTCACGTTCTTAGAACCGGCTTGTTTTTAAAATTGACTCGCTCTTTGAACCGGCTTGCTCTTTGAACCGACTTGCTCATTGAACCGGCTCGATCTTTAAACCGGCTCGCTCTTTGAACCGGCTCGTTCTTAAAAAAGGTTCGTTTTTAGAACCGTCATGTTCTTAGAACCGGCTCGTTCTTAGAACCGGCTTGTTCTTAGACCCGGCTCGTTCCTAAAACCGGCTTGTCCTTAGAACCGGCTTGTTCTTAGAACCGGCTCGTTTTAAGAACCGGCTCATTCTTAGAACCGACTCGTTTTTAGAACCGGCATCGTTTTTTGAACCGGCTTGCTTTTAGAACCGGCTCGTTTTTAGAACCGTCATGTTCTTAGAACCGGCTTGTTCTTAAAACCGTCATGTTTTAAGAACCGGTTTGTTTTTAGAACCGTCATGTTCCTAGAACCGACTCGTTCTTAGAACCTTCATGATCTTAGAACCGACTCGCTCTTTGGACCAGCTCGCTCTTTGAACCGTCATGTTCTTAGAACCGGCTCGTTCATAGAACCGTCATGTTTTTAGAACCGTCATGTTCTTAGAACCGGCTCGTTCTTACAACCGTCATGTTCTCCGAACCGGCTCGTCTTAAAAACCGTCATGTTCATAGAACCGGCTTGACCTTAGATCCGGCTCATTCTTAGAACCGTAATGTTCTTAGAACCGGCTCATTCGTAAAACCGGCTCGTTCTTAGAGCCCGCTCGTCCTAAGGACCGTCATGTTCTTAGAACCGGCTCGTTTTTAGAACCGTCATGTTCTTAGAACCGGCTCGTTTTTAGAACCGTCATGTTCTTAAAACCGACTCGTTCTTAGAACCGTCATGTTCTTAGAACCGGCTCGTTCTTAGAACCACCATGTTCTAAGAACTGTTATGTTCTTAGAACCGGCTTGTTCTTGGTAACCGGCTTGTTCTTGGAACCGGCTTGTTCTTAGAAACGGTTTGTTCTTACAACCGGCTTGTCCTTAGAACCGTCATGTTCTCATAACCGTCATGTTCTCATAACCGGCTCATTCTTAGAACCGTCATGTCCTTAGAACCGGTTTGTCCTTAGAACCGTCATGTTCTTAGAACCGGCTCGATCTTAGAACCGGCTCGTTCTTAGAACCGTCGTGTTCTTAGAACCGGCTCGTTTATAGAACTGTCATGTTCTTTGGACCGTCACGTTCTTAGAACCGGCTTGTTTTTAAAATTGACTCGCTCTTTGAACCGGCTTGCTCATTGAACCGGCTTGCTCATTGAACCGGCTCGATCTTAAAACCGGCTCGCTCTTTGAACCGGCTCGTTCTTAAAAAAGGTTCGTAGTTTTTAGAACCGTCATGTTCTTAGAACCGGCTCGTTCTTAGAACCGGCTTGTCCTTAGACCCGGCTCGTTCCTAAATACGGCTTGTCCTTAGAACCGGCTTGTTCTTTGAACCGGCTCGTTTTTAGAACCGGCTTGTTCTTACAACCGACTTGTTTTTAGAACCGGCATCGTTTTTTGAACCGGCTTGCTTTTAGAACCGGCTCGTTTTTAGAACCGTCATGTTCTTAGAACCGGCTCGTTCTTAAAACCGTCATGTTTTAAGAACCGGTTCGTTTTTAGAACCGTCATGTTCCTAGAACCGACTCGTTCTTAGAACCTTCATGATCTTAGAACCGACTCGCTCTTTGGACCAGCTCGCTCTTTAAACCGTCATGTTCTTAGAACCGGCTCGTTCATAGAACCGTCATGTTTTTAGAACTGTCATGTTCTTAGAACCGGCTCGTTCTTACAACCGTCATGTTCTCCGAACCGGCTCGTCTTAAGAACCGTCATGTTTATAGAACCGGCTTGTCCTTAGATCCGGCTCATTCTTAGAACCGTTATGTTCTTAGAACCGGCTCATTCGTAAAACCGGCTCGTTCTTAGAGCCTACTCGTCCTAAGAACCGTCATGTTCTTAGAACCGGCTCGTTTTTAGAACCGTCATGTTCTTAGAACCGGCTCGTTTTTAGAACCGTCATGTTTTTAAAACCGACCCGTTCTTAGAACCGGCTTGTTCTTGGAACCGGCTTGTTCTTAAAAACGGTTTGTTCTTAGAACCGGCTTGTCCTTAGAACCGTCATGTTCTCATAACCGTCATGTTCTCATAACCGGCTCATTCTGAAAACCGTCATGTTCTTAGAACCGGTTTGTCCTTAGAACCGTCATGTTCTTAGAACCGGTTTGTCCTTAGAACCGGCTCGATCTTAGAACCGCCATGTTCTTAGAACCGGCTCGTTCTTAGAACCGTCGTGTTCTTAGAACCGGCTCGTTTATAGAACCGTCATGTTCTTTGGACCGTCACGTTCTTAGAACCGGCTTGTTTTTAAAATTGACTCGCTCTTTGAACCGGCTTGCTCTTTGAACCGGCTTGCTCATTAAACCGGCTCGATCTTTGAACCGGCTCGCTCTTTGAACCGTCATGTTCTTAGAACCGGCTCGTTCTTAGAACCGTCATGTTCTTAAAACCGTCATGTTCTTAGAACCGGCTCGTTTTTAGAACCGTTATGTTCTTAGGTTCTAAAAACGAACCGGTTCGTTTTTAGAACCGTCATGTTTTTAGAACCGTCATGTTCTTAGAACTGTCATGTTTTTAGAACCGTCATGTTTTTAGAACCGGCTCGTTCTTAGAACCGTCATGTTCTTAGAACCGGCTCGTTCTTAGCACCGTCATGTTCTTAGGAATGTCATATTCTTAGAACCGCCATGTTCTTAGGACCGTCATGTTCTTAGAACCGTCATGTTCTTAAAACCGTCATGTTCTTAGGACCGTCATGTTCTTAGAACCGTCATGTTCTTAAAATCGTCATGTTCTTAGAACCGGTTCGTTTTTGGGACCGTCATGTTCATGTAAGAAATCGGTTAGCGGCTCCCCTCGTGGTGAAATTTCGATGAGTTTGGCAAGTGCATCGGCCAAAGCCTTCGCTCGTTTACCCATTTTTTACACAGTTACAGAAAAAACCACCACACGAAGGAGAACGAGAAGATATTGCCCGTTATCACTGATTCCTGCTTAAATGCCGCCAGTGCTTGCCCATGCTGCCATTGAAAACGTGAATCTCTGAACAACAAGTCACGTGTGTGCCAACCGAGCATCATGCAGCGTTTGAGAAGCACCGCATTATTAATATTATTATTATTACTCATTAGCAAATATTTATTTCGTAGGGCAGTAGGCCATCTTGCCGTATTTACTCAAGAATTCACGAATGAGTCTGTCCACGGATTAATACGCACAATTCTATAAACAAGCCATATAACATACAAAGTCTACAGTTGGAAATCGTCCAAAGCACTTTATCCGACTATCATTGCGGTATATTTACACCGGCAACTTGAAACTTCTAAATGGATTCACAAGCGCCTTTACAAGTGCCAATTTTCTAAAGAAGCTTTCTAGTCTAAGGTGGAAGCGTTTTCGTCATGTGACCGGGCCCAAAGTGTCTTGTTGTTTAGTCTCGTATAGACTCTTATCATCAGTGGTTAGGACTGAACAGCTGTTGGGTTCAGTTCGGGCTACTGTGCTACCTCTAGTCATAACGGTCGCAAAGATGGTGATCGTGACAGCAGCTCTCTTTACTTTTTTTTTATCGGTGCCATAACTTTCCTTTATCGGTCTTCAAATCGCAACGTATACCATGGCAGTTAGTAAATGTCAACGCGTATCTACATCCACTGACAACTTACGAATATGCAATGCGTTCTATTATTGCGCATCAGCTATACAGATGCTTGCTGTATCGCAGGGAGAGGTTATAGAAATTTGTCCCGAATGGCGTGCATCCCGCTTCCTAATGGGTCATCCTCTGAATGGCTGGCTAACCTTTTATCGTTTCTCTTGATAAAGAGACATAACGAAACTATTTTGAAAAACGTCGGTCAGAACGTGGCCGTAATAGTTGTTACGCCGGGCTGTGTCGATTAATGCGTCCATTCTAGATCACTCCCGGCGGTAGGCTCGTTCACATTTTGGTGGTAACGGTACTTTGTAGGGTATATGCAGTGGTAACGGTCTAACGCTGGCCCACTGAACTCGCGCCAAGACGGTGATGTTTTGGCCCATTAAAAAGTCAGCAAGTAGGGCAATGTGTATAAGGGTCACATTTTTAAAGCCTATCTCAAACATGTGTTTACTTAAGTCAGGCAACGTTGTCAACGAGCATAATATAAACAGTGAAATTGAGATCGGCTGTAAGCAGGACACCCAGGTCTACATATAGCTGACAAATTTACCAACACCATAACATGCACATCACCGAACTGCTAGCCTGTAGCATTGTCTGAGATTTGCCGAATGCAATTGGACAATGGTAAACAATTCCAAATACAGAACACTTATTATCTCTGTTTTGCTATATATATATATATATATATATATATATATATATATATAAGTGCGCAAAAAAATAAACAGTTTTGCCTTTCAAATTATAAAGCGCTGGGAACAGGGGTTCAAAGCGTTTTCGCTTTAGATGAGAAAGCACAACCACTTTTATAGTAACAAATAGTCTTACATTGAAAACTCACAAATCCACTCGTCGTGCTCGTCATTAAGGCAAGTACCATTAACTTACGTCAAATAAATTGTTTGTATCCTACACTATGTCTATGCTATGCTATGGCTTGGATTTCCGCTTCTCTCAGCATATCATGCCTACTCTCCTACTACAGTTATCTCTCGCGCAAACTCTCTGTGACTTTTGGCACTCTATGTGTATTCATTCTCTCTGGTTATGTTGTGCTCTAGTCAGACAGCTGGTCTGTCAAGTGCAATTGGTGGAGGTAGAAGCGGGTGGACGAGCTAAACGTCGTCGGCCGCCAGTGCGACAGCTTCCAGCTCCTTGGGTCACGCATTATGTCAATGATTAGTTAGTAGTGGTTGAGGTAGGCGTGAGACCCTCGCCCAGCCGTTCTGTTGTGTTGGCTGCATTGGGGAATTAGGGCCACTGCGGCGGCGGCAGCAACAACAACAACAACAACAACAACAACAAGAACAATAATAACAACGGGACCTTCTTTGAACAGAAGCTCATGTAAGAACTGTCATTGCCAAACGTCATTGTCGCTTTTAATAGTCATGAACCGTTTCTTGGACGATAGCGAAACGATCATGGCCACACAAAATTAACACAGTCACAGAACAAAACGGAGAACGACAAGATACCGCCCGTCGTTACTGATCCGCGCCTAAACATCGCCGGTGTTTGCTGTTGCTGTCGTTAAGGACGCCGACCGTTTCTGAACCACAGATAGTGTCTGTGCTAACAAATTATCAACATGCGGCGTTCAAGAAGAGTCGCAATGCGGCGAAGCCCTACCATTGGAGTCTGCTGGTGGTAACAGAGACGTATCGTAGATATACTGTGGGCGACTTCGACTTATTTTAATTATATATATTATTTACTTACCATCAGGAGATGTTTCTATTGCGAACAAACTACAACTTAGCAGGCCATCTCGTCGTATTTACTCAGAAACTGACAAATCAGCCTGGACACAGGCTAACACAATGTCAAATAGTGGTAGCGAATAATAAATACTCCATCGGCACACTTGTCCGTCTATGAGCAAGTCAAGTTCCAAGTTAAGAAATCCCAAACAGAGAAAATGACATGCGTAATCTACGGATGTTGCGTTCAGAGGCATTGTAGGTTGTAAACTAACGCAAACTTGCATGGACCTTTCGAATGCCTTACTACACCTTTACGTACTTGTATCCTACCATCGTTGAGGTAGACTTGCATTGGCAACTAAAAACACTTAAGTAGATTCACAAGCGTTTTTACAAACGCCGGTTTTCTTTTGAAGTGTTCTAGTTTAGTTTAGTAAATGCTTCTCTTTCATGTGACTTGGTTTAAGGTGTTTTGTTGGTCGACCTCATATATGTGGACTCTACGTCATCATAATGAACAGCTGTTAGGTCCAACTCGGGCCACTCTGCCTGCTACCTCCAGTCAAGTCTGTTACAAATTTGGTAATGGTGACAATAGCCGTATTTAATTACTCTGCATAACTTTTTTCTCTGGCGTTTATAATAGCCACTAATACAATGACACCTAGTAAATGTCAACGCTCATCTGAGTCCGCTGAGAGCTTAGAATTATGCGTTGCATTTTTTCTGCCGCATCAACTATTCAGGTTTTGATATGCCGCTGGTAGAACACACAAAGGCCTGTTTGTGTATTAGTAACACCACTATGTATCAGTACTGATCTCGTCAATGAGTAGAAGAAAAAGTCACAAGAGTAATTAATTTGGTAAAACAGATAGAAATCAATTGAGTACGTGCATACATTCACTTTAATGTGTATATAAAACAAAACATATGTCACATTGCAAACACAGCTCGTAGTAACATATGAACTTGGTACTAAAATGATCGTTAGATGTGCATTCGTTTGGGCTATGGCAAATATAAACATTATGTAAATAATAATCATAACAACAAGTAATTAAGCGTGAAGTTTAGAATTCAAGTATTGCAGAGTTTTCAATACAACATTTTTTTTCTATTTTGAGCTACCGTTGGATACAATTCGATAGATGCAAATGCTTCCAAACACGCAGGCACGATTGGCTTCTCGATAGGATGAGTGGGACTCTCGCAATCAATGTCAGGATAAAAAAGTAGAATACTACAATGTTTGGACATTTCACTCTCACTCTACGGGAATGCATTTTCGCCATCTCGTTTCATTGGAAAAATTATTTTCTTGCCGAGTTGTAGCAGAGAAAAGTTTGGCGTATAGAACACACCTTTATTGCAACTAAAGAGTACATGCAGTAGTGACGTTAATTGGCGTTCATGTTGGTCAGTTGAATCCTTGTTGTTTCGGCTCATTGAAAAGTCAGCAGTTAAGGCAAAATGTAAAAGGGTCGCAGAAGTAGCTATGACTCTCTTTCCAGCGTTGTTGCCTGTAGCCTGGGTGCCGTGAGTACCTTCACGCGCCAATACAAAGTTAGCCAGATGTGTAAACTCCCTATTGTAACTTCCTTAGGGCCCTTTTGCGGCCGTGGGAAGCAAGGCATACGATATAGGTTATGTGGCAACAAACTCATATAGTCATATTGTCGTGGCCCATTCGAGGGCTGTTAAGGCTAATAAGCCGACGGAAACGGTGCCTGCACACCAAAAGTTTACAAGTGCTTCCGTAACGTGCAACGTGCATAATATAAATCGTGAATTTGAGATCGACTGTAGCAGGACATCCAGATCTACATACATATTTTAGCTAACTGGATTACCAACATCATAATATACGCATCTGCTTGCCTGCGACACTGTCTACGGTTGGCCGATTGCAGCCGGACACTGTCAAACAATTGCAATAAAACAGTTGATGATTGACCCTTGTCTTTTGTGAGAACGTTTTCAATATAATGAGCGTTAATACGTGCGCATATTTATCTATTTATACTATCAGCAGACTTATATATAATATCAGCAACTCCGACAACAGCTCGCAAATGGCGAAATCGCTAATTACCTACTAGCTTCGAACA
This sequence comes from Dermanyssus gallinae, assembly GCA_003439945.1. Taxonomy (NCBI): domain Eukaryota; kingdom Metazoa; phylum Arthropoda; class Arachnida; order Mesostigmata; family Dermanyssidae; genus Dermanyssus; species Dermanyssus gallinae. Next base: position 9,367 of record QVRM01006102.1, read on the forward strand.
TGATACAGCTGAAATACGACGAGAAACTCGGAGCCCAAACTCAGATCCAGGCAAATTCGTGTATCAACAAGCACTACTGTCACGGAGTTACCGAATGTGAATGTGCTCGCCTATATATATATATATATATATATATATATATATATATATAAGCTTTAAATTACAAATTTCAGGTTTTACTTAGCATTTATTATGATCATTGTGCAATATCTGTTATATAAATTAAAGAGTATTATCAAAATATGATACTATGCTGTCAGCGAGTTCTATTATCCGTCAATCAGTCAATTAATATTTTATAAAAGTATCTGCTCCTGATGACAAAAAATTGCTGCACCTAAAATGGGCTGCAGTTTTAGGTGTTAAAGTGCCGCTAACACCTGCTAAAGTGTCGCTGTTTTTTTCAGAATTTTCTTTAATAAGCTGCATTCCTTGGTCGTTTTCGTAGGCCTATTTTCTGCTTTTTCACATTTTACGGCACTTTTTATGTTTGAGCCAGCAGACATGGGGCAATTGGTATAGGAACGAGCAGGTTTGATTGTGATCTCTGTGTGTTTGATTTTCGCGACTAGGCGTATAGGCTGTCGACTTGTTTATTCTCTCTTTAGCCCTGTTCTGAAGGAATAGGCAATTAATGTGGCGCAGGCGCTCAGTTTAAGGTAAATATTTCTTGGTGTTTGATTTTAATTTACAGTTTGTTTAATTCGCCGGTGGGATGACAGAGAGATCAAACGCATATAGTGGCAGTCCAGATATAGTAGAGAAAATCCTGTATTGCAGCCACTCCAGCTTAAGTGCCTCGTACTCTTATTATGAATGTTCAGTCTAATCTCGTTAACATCTGAACGTAGATTTCATGCTAACTTCTATTGTTAAGTTAAAGCTAAAATAAATCAATTCAAATGTTATTCTTTAGTGAAAAAGATTGTATTGTTTTGCGGTTCTTTGCTTACACTCATTGAACCTTACTGAAGCCATACATTTCACTGACGCCTTATTAAAGCAATACTTTTCATCAGGTTTCACTGGTAGCACGGATTTCATTGACTATTGTGTCTTTCCGCTATGTTTTATGAACCCAGGGAGGACCGCCGTTGTGTGCGGGTCATGCTTCCTCTATAATCTTGTACTTAAATGCAAATTGCTCTCTCAGCTCCAGATACAATACTCTCATAAACCAATTTTACTATGGGTGTAATTAAATCGGCGTACGAGGCCACGGCTAATTTGGCGCGAAAAAACGGATATATGCAATCTGTTTACCATGTGTACGAGTATAACTGCCTTATCGATCTGCATTAATGTGCATTGCAATCTACGAAATGAAACATTGGAATAAAACTATGTTCGACACAGACGGTAATACAGGCGTAAGATAGAAATGTATCATACTGCTCATGTAGCTGTAAACAGGGTTTCGAGCGAAAGCGCTTTAAATGATTTTACGTAATACAACTTACATCACCTCTATGACATGCGAACTGTACTTAAACGTAGCACATGTTACTTCTACATTTCAAATGATATTTTCGATTTAAGGTCGTTCAACGTCAAATGTATATTTTTTTTCAGGGCTATTCTAACTGAAGTACAGCATCGGAATTTATTAACGCATAGCTCAAAATGAACAGACTTAAATCATTCTACATTTGTTTGAAAGGGGAGGGTGAAATGTAGTTACGCACTTTTGCTACGAGCAGGAAATCTCACTTTCAATCTCGAACAGTGTAGGACTCGATCAAAGCGGATAGATGTTACTCCGCTGAGACCCATCCCCACTAAACGCATCTTCGCCTAGGTTTCAGTTTGCTTCGCAGGTCTCGCCCGGGATTTTGGAGGCGCCATGCGCTTATTCTGAATTGAAGACCCTGTTCTGATTTGCTTAAAGCTCTACTACTGTGTGAACGGCGCAGGGTTTGTTCAAGCAGCTGACCTTATCTCACAGCAGTCTTGCCTGAGATTACCAGAGCTCCCGACTGACTCTGTCTGAAGGTTTTTCGTCAATTTTATTGAATTTGTTGTTCTTCTTCACTAGATTAACCTCTTTAGCTTTAGGAACTGACCAGTTCGTCACAAGTAAAACAATTTCTACCTACCAATCCACACTGTAACATAAACACTGTAGTGTTTTTTGTTTGATTCAAACAACACACGCTCTTTTTCTGGCTCGCACCAACGACTACTCACTTATCTATTCCCATGCCTCCCTTGATGTCACAGATTGCCCGCGTATTTAGTGACATTCCGCGTCTTCGTGACGGCATATTTGATTTGGCGCCTAGTTTAGCTTGCTTCTCCATTGCCGCCATATCTTTGGCTTGCTTTGCTATCGCCGCCATGTTTTAGCGTGCTTTGCCATTGCCGCCATGTCTCTTTAGTTTGCCTCGCCATTGCCACCAGCCGGCGCTGTCTATGCCCGCACTGCTTAACGGAGGCTGCCACCCTATAGACACAGGACTCAATCACCGCACCACTCAGCTCGACCTCTCTAATCACGGCCACGCAAGAGGCCACCTTATAGAACGACGTATTCGGTCGAAAATGTGGTTGCAGCACGATGGTGCCCCAGTACACAACGCCCTTCAAGTACGGAATTATCTGGGGATGAGACCGTCGACAATCGCTGGATTGGCCGAGGCGGTCCACAAGCTTGGTTGCCGCGGTCGCCTGGTCTATCCAATCTCGACTTTTTCCTTTGGCCCCATCTAAGGGATATAGTTTATGCAACTCCCGCTGAGCCCTGTTATTGATCTGATCGGCAGAATAGTTGCCGCTGCTGGCAACATTAGTGAGACGCCTGGTATATTAAAACGCAACAAGAGGACTGCCATCGATACCGAATGCGCTTATTGGCTGACGGGCATTTGTGTGGGCAAGATTTGAAATAAAATAAATACTGTTCTGAGCGTCTGCAGGTTTGACGAGTGACTTGATTGACAAAGAAAGCGAACATAGTAGCTGCATGTATGCACTCCCATCCGATATGGCCATAGAGAGAGTTGAGTTACTTTTGCAACACAGATGTCACCTCTACCAATTTGGTACCAACATTATTCACTTTAGCTGTACATTCGTCTAAACGTATTGGTTGTGCACGTGCAATGGAAAAAAATCGAGAACTTGGCCGTGAAAGTTCGAACATGCAAACGTGAAATTATCATTTTGCGAATTCTTCTTTATATCACAGTAGTCTCACTCTAGGTAAGTCCACCCGTAAATCACATTTTAGAAAAATTCCGTGAAAATCATCTCACTTTTATAAGAAGCATTTCCGCTCCCCCTTTTATCCCGAGAAGGCGGTTTTCATAGAAAAATATATGTATATATATGTGTGTGTATACAGCCTAGGCGGTTGCATAGGATACCACTAGCAAGGGTGTTCCTAGAATTCAGAACAAATAAAGTTGTTATGTAGGCGGGTGCTCTTACTTGCTGTTTTAAATGGTTAAGGTTAGGTCATATATATATATATATATATATATATATATATATATATATATCTTAATTGGACGTAAACTTGGCGGATACTCACTTTTAGCAAGCGGATACTAGCTATTTAGCTAGGACAGCCGAGGCAGGCTCACCCTAGGTCTGGAAATCATAATCACGAACTGAGTGACGTTGGCGTCTAAGTGTTCGTCGCCTCTTCATCGGTCGACGAATAGCCGGCGACCGCTTGACTAGATTAATCTGGCCATTGACAAGCCGCCTTCAACGTTGGTATTTTTTGAAGTACCGCTAACGCGTATTGACACCTGGGGCCGGCCTCTCCTCTCTCTGCAATTATTATCTAAAAGTCGGACAGTTCGCCGATCGCTGCAATCTATTGAAGGCGTGTAGGACGTACTCGCAGACACGAGCGTCTTAGTCTCGTGCCACAACTCAGTGATGTGCGTGAACCACAGAGGCCATAATTGAACAGACCAGCCCACTTGCCCGCATCTAGGGTTTTTCGTAATTTAATGCGTCCCCTTAGCGTGCCCAACACGAAACTAGTTGTCTTTAAGTCTGCACATTTGCGTATACCTATGGGCAATATTGATGTATGGTTAAAGAATATTCTACTATATCTGCAACAGTTGTTAGTTTAACTTATCAAAGGAACCCAAAATGCGTCCTCGTGGCAAATTACTCCGAAAGATCGAATGGCAGTTACTTGTTGCCAAGATTACGCGCCGCCGAAGATACAAGAATGCCAGAAGAGGTTCTGGGCAATAAAGGCCAAGAAGAGCTCTTAGGTGCCGAGAGGAGCTTTTAACAAGAAGGGTTAAGTGTGCATAAAAGCCAGCGTCCGTGCATTTGTTGGGTGAGGTCATACGGTCCGAATATATTGACAATGGTGAATAATCCAAGCACAAGCAATGCGCGGTGCCGGATCGTGACGCGTCAGTTGTATTGGCAATAAAGCGGCGCGTAGCTCCTTTGCCTGCGAATTTGATTTCTATTTGGCTGCTTTGGTTTTGCCGTTAGATACGAAGGTTAACTGAGAGCAGAGTTACACTTACGAGACTTAACAGCTGCCCATCTACGCCTCTTTATTATTACATAGAAAGTTGCTGTACTAGGGCACGATAAATTAGATTCTTATAATGTTTGGATTCCGTCCTCCTTAATGGTCAAGTGAGTTTTCTATGCTATTGAACACAACAGTTTCTTATAGCTAGTTTGGATGTGGTTGTCGCAATTAAAACGTTTCCTCATTTCGATCTTTTGCCTGTATTTAAATATTTTGCCTGCGATAGCCTTGCGAATAGTTCGTAAAATTGGTCTGTGAAATGTGTAAATATTGCACAAACATACGTAACTTTATACGGGTCTGCTATGTTGACGTAATCGTTGTTCTCTCTCATCTTGTGCTATTTCAGTTTGTCATAGGTATGAATTACTATACATGTATGTCGTCGCACGCATTTTTGTGGATAGCCGTCTGTCATCTCAGAACACGAATCCTTTCAGAAACGGATTCTAGTGGCCTATGTGAATGTACCGGAGAGGCGACATCCATCCGATCATTGCCGGGATCCTTCCCTGTTTTTTTTTCTGGAACGTTTCAGGAGTTCATAAGGCACATGCGGACACTAGTGATACATGTGCATAAATTCCAAACAAGATGAAAAGTCTTTTGTGACTCAATAGTGGCCCTCTCTGATTTGACCGCTGATTTTATACACATCCATGCACACTCTCACTGCTAGCAGTAAGAGTGCACTCTAATCTCAAAATTTGATTAAAAGCGCGACACTGGGAGAAGAACTTGCAGTAAAATAACAGAACAATGAAAGTATGCATGGATGTGTATAAAACCAAAGTGGCATGCATGTGTACAAGATCGGTGGTCAAGTCAGAGAAAGCCACTATTTGGTCATATAGTATATGATTAATACACAAAGACATCCCGAATGGGCAACTCTAGTAGTAACGTTAACACAAGGAGCATAATTGAAAAGAAAAATTCAACATAATACGCAGTTTAATAAAATTATTTCCATCCTTTTTTTGACAAAGAGCCACACAGCATAAATACATACATCATAGTGTACTTGCAGATACACTCTAGCGTGTTGGCTTCTATAAGCGATTGTATACGAGGTTGAATCGGCAATGTGATGTTTGCTATTCATATGCGCCCCGTTTCATGTTTATGCACGTCCTTTTATGACTATACACGTCTTTTCATGCTTATGAGCACGCTTAAATGTTTTAATCTATTTGGCTCACAAGCCAGCAGCAAAGTCGTTTTGTATGTATGTTGTGCTGCTTATGCCGTAGGACTACTTAAAGGAGTTCAGAATACCTTCATTCACAAAAAAAAATGGATACCTTCATTGCATCTCAGCCTTTTCAGCACTGGGTAGTCGACCGTCGTGTGCATGGCAGTGCTGATTTAGAAAAGCTGGCTGCGCAGATGGTGTAGTGGCCGCTTGCATTTACCGCGAATCGCTGAATAGACGGAATGATCCAATACATTTGCCTTTTGGCGCATTTTAAGCTTACAGTATTAACTCCAGATGAATATAGCTAGACCATTTGAACAGCAAACAAATTCGCTTTGAACCAAGACTAGAGTGTTGAAGCGGTACGTCCCGTTCTCAACACTATAACGCAGCGAAGAGGAAAAACACGATTTTAGTTAAGTGACTTCCGTGCTGCTTGCAGGTGCCCTATATCAAACACACAATTAAGTGTCCAATCAATTGTCTTTTATCAGTAAGCCAATAATTTTGTTTACTGAAAGAGCGTGCAACAAAGTTTTGAGAAATGGGTGCTACGCCGGAGAGCCGTACAGATCGTTGGTTGAGCTTGGCTATGATCAACGTTTTTTAGCTAGTCGACTGATATGAACCTATCCACTGTCAGTAGAGTCGATTGGCTATGCAGTGCAGCATGATAAAAATAACAAGCTGATATAGATTGAATGATATTAGGGTGCAATATGCAATCTGCGCAGAGAATGAGTAACCGTTGTGTGTGAACAGCAAATCTAAATAGAAAATGTTTATATGTAGAAGAGTAGTCTGCCGTTGAGGTGCAGGCTGTGTCGTAGGCCGCAACCCTACCACCAGCAAGTTCCGCGGGCGGCACTGTAGAGTGATCTCTCCGAACGACGTATTATTTATCAGGGATGGACTGACCTCTCTCGATGGTCTCCGGGAGTAAGTACAGCTTTTTCGCTAGAGGACCTGCGAGCAGTAATATCATTCACTCTAATTCGCAATCGTTCATCATGGCAGGGGCAAGGTGGGGTATTACGTAGTCTTGAGAATCACTTGCAGATTGGGCTCTCTCCACTTTAGGCTACTAGTACGGTGCTGCCTAATGTCGTCAATTAGAGCACAAAAGGGCAGTACCGTACTGGTCTGATTGTTTTCCTTCTGTATTCCTCTGTTTGACTTTGTAGCTAATTTTTTCTCTTTGCCTCTCTCCGCGGTCTTCCCTTTATCGTTCGCCTTCTACCCGGAACTCCTCAAAGAAACACCTCCGCTCCGGCGTTACGGCCCAACACTTTTGGGCAGTGCAGTGCGTGGCATAAAAACCCGGGAGTTCAAAGGTGGTAGACGCCAATACGTTTTTCAGTGTAAACATGCCGGTCGTTTCCCACGCTGTCAAGGCGAGTAGCACTGCTAAGCTTGTAGCGCCTTCATAGTTCAACGAGGCGATTCTTATCGACGCGCTGGGGTTTGATCCTGTAGTGAACACGTGCTGGTACTCTTTCTACGTACGTTCCTCCATGATGCTCTAAATCGACGTTGGGTCGTTTTTACAAATCGGTCATCGCTACTTGACTGTCTCGCTGTGAGTGCCCGGCTATATGTAGGAAGAATTCGAACTTTTGCTCACGTATGCTTCGTGTGACGTTGCACATTTCTTGGCCGCCTACTTAGCTGCACTGGCCGCCCTCAACAACCGAATGCTAGATCATATCAGCGGGAAGACAGAGAATGGCGAGCTTTCTTTAGATGGCTTGCTTGCGAGGATATAGTTTGATGTCTTGCACACTTGTCCAAAGAAAAGAATGGATAAGATATACGTATCGGACTTGGGCCTAGATTGAGCTAACTGCTGTTAGTCTGCTTTAAAGACAGAAAAACGGTTCATTGAAAAACTTTCAGCAAGTTACTACGGCATGCAAGTGCCGACGTTATAGAAATAACTACAGGACCTAGCACCTTCAAGGGCGTCCCAATGCAGTCGCTTTACACAAATTACAATAGAAGGTTAAATATGAAGCTGTGTGTATATCTCGCAAGTTGGATATATATATATATATATATACATATTAGACACGGGCAATAGCCTTTTCTGCAAAATTACCTGAATAGTTATAATTGTTTGAATTTATGTAATAACGGAACTTTCAAGCTCAATGAAGAATTATTGAACTTAAATAAATTTGCCGTCTAATAAAGACGGTCCCATAAAAAAAAAAAATATATATATATATATATATATATATATATATACAGGGTCATTCATATTTATATATATATATATATTTATATACAGGGTCATTCATATTGTTGTGCACGCATTTCGAGGTTTGATAGAACTCGGCAAGAAAATAAGTTTTCCCTATGGAGGGAAGACGTGGAAACGTCTTGTTTAGTAGAGAGAGTGAAGTTTATAAAAGTAGTTTTTCTGCCTTTTTTTTCCTACATAGTTGTGCGAAATCTCTGTTTGCGGGAGAACCAGTCAACGCATGAAGGAACCAATTACACCGGCGTGTTCGGAGGAAAATTCTGCACAACGGAAGACACTTCACTAGCTTGCGTAGCAAAAAGCTAATACCCAAATTAAGGAAAGTCATGAAAAGTCGATATTTTACGTTAACGCCTTTTCATGAAAAAGCGTTAAAATTTTTCATTGCGACCAAAAATGTACGTCTGAAAGACCACTCTCACGCAATAACAAATTTAATGCCCATCATTTTCGTATCAAGGTGATGGTGCTGCGTTACGTAGTTGTCAAGTCACTAAGCTTTTTCGACAGTCATAGTTGTTATGTTTTACGTGCAAGTTTTCACGTTCAGAACCGTAAAAATTTGCCAACACGTTTCCGCCCCCTCCTTTCACTAGGAGAATTTATTCTCTTGTTGAGTTCTACCAAACCTCAAAATATGTACCTAACTTTCTCATACGCCCTATGGAAATATGCATGCCTTCGCTTTCGATATGGCTATCGAAAAAGCTTAGTGACTTGACAACTACGTAACGCAGCACCATAATCTTGATACGAAAATGATGGGCATTAAATTTGCTATTGCGTGAGAGTGGTCTTTCGGACGTACATTTTTGGTCCCAATGGAAAATTGTTACGATTTTTCATGAAAAGGCGTTAACGTAAAATATCGACTTTTCATGACTTTCCTTAATCTGGGTATTAGCTTTTTGCTACGCAAGCTAGTGAAGTATCTTCCGTTGTGCAGAATTTTCCTCCAAACACGCCGGTAAAATCGGTTCCTTCATGCGTTGACTGGTTCTCCCGCAAACAGAGATTTCGCACAACTATGTAGGAAAAAAAAGGCAGAAAAACTACTTTTATAAACTTCACTCTCTCTCCTAAACAAGACGTTTCCACGTCTTCCCTCCATAGGGAAAACTTATTTTCTTGCCGAGTTCTATCAAACCTCGAAATGCGTGCACAACAACATGAATGTATATACAGTCCCTGAAAAAAATATAGGGCCACCCATGTTTGCCACATTTCACGCATTTATTATAACCAATTGTGTAAAGATCATAATGATACATGCTTACAGAGTAACAGCGGATACTTTTATCGACATTTGGGGTATCGGGTTACCTTAAAACACAAGATTTCGACATTTGGCACAGCTACGCTGCGAAAATATTATAAAGTCACCACCAAGGTGCATGTCTTAGCGAGTGAACTGAGTGGAATAACAACGTTTGGGCTCATTTAACGGCTCGACAGAAACAAAGGCAGACCTCCTACCAGAAGTTTTTTCTTTGTTGAAACGATAGGCTTAATGGGTAAAGAAAAGGCCCATATCAAGGCTTATAAGAACATCGGCCGCTCTAATCGCAAAATTTCCCGTCAATTAAGGCGTTGAGTCTAAGAAGTAAATAACTTTGTTAATTTAGGTTAAAAATACGCCGTAAAAAAAAGAGTTCAGGCGTCCAAATTCTATTTTGGAACGAAACAACCTGCAATTCTAAAGAAAGCGTCGAACTCTGCGCCCTCGGCGAGGGCGATTGCGGCGGCGGCCGACGTGCAAACGAACGTGCGAAATGTGCAAAGCTTCCTCAGGAAGACACATTGGCAAAATACACAAGAAAAAACAACGATTGATCGCTGACCGATGAAAGCTCGTCTTGACTTCACCCACGATAAAATGTCATGGACAACTGAGTGCCCACGGTACGATGTCATGGACCATTGAGTGACACAGAGTGCTTTTTCGGATGAAAAAAGTTTAACTTTGATGAACCGGATCGATGTAACTATTATTTGCTTGAAGTCCGCAAGGAAAAACTCAGGTGGCGGTTCAGTGGTGATCTGGGCTGCTGTCGGGTATTATACAAAGTCGCCGATTGTTTTTTTAGACGGTCGTGTTTATTCGACGCGCTACGGGGATTTACTAAAAGAGCAATCGGCGCATTTTAAGCTGATGGGAGGGCCAGACTTCGTTTTTACGCACGATAACGCCCCGACTCACACCGCCAGGCGGATCGCAAGCTGGTTCGACCAACGTCACATTGAAGTCCTTCGCTGGCCTGCACTCTCACCTGATCTTAATATGATCCAGAATGTGTGGAGCTGGCTCGAACAATAAGTTTACACCGATAAAAAACAATTTTCGAGGCTTGGGACGAGCTCTTGCAAATGTCATCCAAAATTTGTTTAACACTATACCAAACCGCACTTTTGAGGTTATCAGACTTAATGGAAAGTTCACTGAGTATTAAGTATCGTTGCTAAATGCCGTGAAATTAGCCCAAATGCCGTTAATCCGCTTAATTAATTTGTTAAAACAGGTATCTTGCTAGTGGCCTTATAATTTATTCGCGGTGTTGCTGTGTCATATGTGAAAATCTCGTGGTTCAAAGTAATCCGAGACTCCAAATGTCGATAGAAGTTTCCGCTGTTACTCTGTGAGCATGTATCACTGTGATCTTTACACGATTGGTTATAATAAATGCGTGAAATGTAACAAAATGGGTGGCCCTATATTTTTTTCGGGGACTGTATATATCCAGCTTGCGATATATATATATTCTCTTTATTTTTTACCTCGATTTTTTTGTCGCAGCTATACATCGATTTGTCACGCAATAGGTATATCCATTTAGGGCTAGTTCATCTATTCGCCGTAGTGGTTGGGCCGTTTTTTTCAATAACGCATAATACTGTGATGGTAAACGATGGTAAGCCTAAATCGTGCATTAAATTGAAAGGCGTATATTGGGACGCGGTGGCAAAATACAGCTTCTGTGTAAGTGAATGGTAGGCTGACAACTACTATAGCGTGACCTGATTCTTAAAGTAGGTTTGTTTCTGTTGGTAAAAACATTGTGCAACCGTCACGTTGGGCGGCTGCAGGTTTCGACACCGAGTTTGCAGCGAGTTTCAGCTCTGAGTTGGCTACGATACCACGAGCTATAGATAGCCGCGGACGCAATAGATGGAACTTCAATTGAGCACTTATGCTGCTCTACACGGATTTCGAGTCAATCGAATTTTTGTCCTTACAGTGCGTCCAGGTAATGTTTCTCTGCTCGTTTTATAGATGGAGACAGATTATATGTAGCCGCTTTTAGAGAGCTTGCCCTGCGATTCACCGCTGCCGGACAACATTAGTTACATTGGTGGCCGTCCATTAGTCAGGCCTGTGCCGGGAATGTGGGACGAGCCGGGGTGGACAAATGCAGGACTGTGGTGATCTATTTACTGTGAATGGACTCAGTTGACATTTAATAGCTCCTGAATCTGTCGGCGGATCGATTCACACATGAACAACAATGCTGTCTGTGAGTGTGAGCTTTTGGGATATGCGCAGTTTTGTTTTCCCCAGATGGCCAACGTGCGTCGATCGTCTTCTTCGAGTCTTCTACACAGAGCTTCGCAGAGATTCTATCGCATTTTGGTCTCTGTAGTTTTGCTGTTTTACCTGTTCAGATGTATGCAGTAAATTATTTTCTCTGGGGGAGATTCGCGAGGAAGGAGATTTTTTTAGGGAAGATTTACGAGGAGGGAGGATTTTTTTGGGAACATTTAAGAGAAGGGAGGAATTTTTTGGGGAAAATTTACGAGAAGGGAGGATTCTTTGGGGAAGATTCAAAAGAAGGAAGGACAAGGAGGATTTTTGATTGGGGAACATTTACGAGAAAGGACGATTTGGGGAGATTCAAAAGAAGGGAAGACAGGAAGAATTTTTTAGGGGTAATCACTTTACTCACAGGCTAGGCAGCGCAGTAGGTTTCCCTGTCATCTACGATTTAGGAAATGCCAAAGGCAGATTCGACGGGCCGCAATGCCGCATCGAGAAAGCGACCGAAACAGATCCATTGTGACACTGCCTAGCCGATTCACCATTCACGGCTTGAACAGCGCCGTCTGTTCGCCGATCTTTTGACGGCGTAGCTCTAATCATCATTGTCGTTGTCGTTAATTCCTGTCATCCTTAGTCGCATCGCTTGCATACGTAGAAAAGACGTGTCTGCAGAGAGCCAACGCCATACGCAGCACCCTATATTCGAAAATCGAGCCACGCTTGCCAAGGTAGGCGGTTTTGATGTAAACCGTGACACCGAGACCAATCTTGACCTGGCATAAGAGATAACATCCGTGGTTTTCATAGGCTGGCTATCTCGCCCTCAGTGAAGTGCTCGGGCTCTTACGCTGAGCAAGAGCACCATCATGACTGCAGGTCAGGCGGGACTACCTCGACCGTAAAAATGCGTACATAAGATTCTGCTAGGAACGTTAAAGGGAACACGTATGTCGGGAAGAACTTCGGATGTTCAAAAGAATATAAAGAGAACTTCAGTTTATTTCGTGCGATCTCAGAGGGCGGTGAACCCGCTCAATGACGGACAGGTAGAGAGTCACCTAACTAGTTCGTTATGCAGTCGTGACGCTGCGGCCGTGTCCCAAATTGTACAGCCATCGCTTACTGAGAGCAACACAACACGAATCTGCATTTTGGGGAGAAGGAGGTGCGCCAGGTAGTACGGCCATCTCCGAAGGCAACCCCTATTTAGGCGAGGGAAAACTCCAGGCGTGGAGGTCGAGTGACTGCCAGAGACGCTATGGGTTACGGCAGCCACTAAACAGACTGAAGCTGAAGATGCCGCGTACAGTGGCGTAAGAATACTTGTATCCGGAGTGGGAAGCTCAATTTGAACAGGGCTGACGTTGGGGGTGGTCTAGAATTTGCTCGTATTCAATAATAACCTGCACGTTTGGTCTGGTCCTGCATGTGCCAGTCGCTATATATACGCCAGGTACATAGTGCATGCGTGTCACTACCTATAATTTTCAAAGGCCACCTATCACGAGGACTAAGAGCCGAGTACCTGCCGGTTCTGTCTGCAGAGGTGTGCCAAGTATCATGCAGTGGAATGCGCAGCACCAAAGTATATCTCGTTTCATTACTTCTCTCGCTAGAAGCGTGAACAAGATAGGGGCTTATGAAAACAGCCTCATAAAGCAAAATATACTCAATTTTAGTAAAATCAACAGAATTACAATTTCACCATCTGGGAGTATCACAACCTGTTCTAGGTTCGTACGAGAACTAGTCAGATTGATTGATATATTACTCGCTTGGATGTATACCTAAACACACATGTCAACCTTTTATATCAGGGGTGCTTAAAGCGGCAGCATATCTTCTTTGCACGAAATATCACCATAAGGGTAATAACACCTATATTTGCTGATGCAATCTCTTCTCGGTACCTGGTCATAGAGCTACCATTACTTACGTGACTCGCAATGAGAGATGATTGTGATGGTTTGCATTATGTTTCGCGCTATATGAATTCTACGTTATACAACTACACCAGTAATTGTAACAATAATAAATCAGATCGTTGCAGAATTAGTACAACATACGTTCCCCGATTGAGACTAGCGTAGGTAATGTTGCGGATCAAACGCACTGGACACCAGTGCCTTTCTTTCGGCTAAGCCATTTACAACGGCTGCAGGCCAACATTAAGCAGTCCATACTACTGTTCTATGAAGATCTGGGCTATCAGAGAATGAAGCTTAAGGGGGGAGGTGCGTTTAGTTTGTATGGGTCTCAACAGAGTAACATCCAACCGTTGGAGTCGAGTCCCACACTGCTTAAGAGAGAGACTCGTAGCGATAGTGCGTAACAGCATTTAACACCTCCTCCACAAAAAAAAAGACCAACACTAAGGCATATCTATAAGCTACTACTGCCGTATATTTGTTTTTGTCAGCATACTTATATATATATATATATATATATATATATATATATATTTATATATATATACTGCAGCAGCGCTTGTAGCACGTATGTTAGTCGCCGGCCAGGCGCAACTGGCCCAATTCGCCAACGACCCTACAACCGCCGACGCGTTGGCTTGTTGGACCGAGACCTTCTGCCTAACAAACTCGCCCAATCGCAATTATTATTTCAATATGGCATGAGATAACTTGCTTTGGAATATAGGTTAATTCAATCCGACTTGTTAGCGTAATTGGAAGACCGTCAGCATGAAAATATTGTCAGTAGGTAAACGCTATATATATAAATATATATATATATACGTACATATGTATATACATATATATATATATATATATATATATATATATGTACGTTTATATATATTTGTTACTTTCAGAAAGACGTGTGTATCGGTTAGCTGCAATTTTCATTCAATGTTCAAACATGTGAGTGGATTATGCTGTGCATTTTGCTGAAACAATGAACGAACAAGCGACAGCAACAACAACAACAACAAGAGTAGCTACAAGGATGACTACCACCACAACAACAGCAACTGTGATGGCAGATATTCTACCACTGAATCATCAACGCACTTCATGTGGCCTGCTTCCCATTCATGCAACAACGACAGCAGCAGGAAGAACATGGTAGGGGAGGGAAGGAGATCCAAAAGCCGAAACGTTTTAATGTCGGTAGCGACGTGGGTGACGTTTTACATTGGGTCAGAGTCGGTCAACCAATAGGAACCTCTTTTAATTTAGCGGAGGCGCTTCGTGTTCAGCCATCAAGCTGTCTTGATGTTAGCAGCTGCGGCGCGGTTCGGTTGTTAATGTACTATTGGCCCCATGTAGTCGGATAGCTGTGGCCGGATGATCCTCAATGAGGATGTTTTTTTGGTAACTTGTGTTTTTGCGTACGCATCTTTGTATTGACCGCGTGTATTGACCAAAAACACGTAGTAAAATGCTAAACAGAATACAGAAAAAACAAACCTTAATAGTAACCTATATCGATAAATCACCCTCGCAACGTACTGACTCCAAAAGTAAGCCTTCGATATTTTCATATGGCGTACTATGGTGCACTGTGGCACTAACCTGTTTACAAAATCTGACTGAAATATTATAGTAGCTAAGCATTGCATAAACGTCGCATCTAAAGAGCTGCTGAGCTATGTTTGAGGCTCCAGATTACGACAGCAGATTGCACTTAAATTTCGACTCTACACTTTACAACATAGCGCTACCACCGCTATTTGTACGTCAAACCAACCGAATATATATCTCAAATCTAGTCTAGTCTAAACATAATACATCTTCCCAGTTTGCGCAAGCAATCAAGTTAACTTATGAACTTATTTTCTGTTTTTTTTTTGCCGCTAATAACCCACATAGTTCAAATCACGGCAAACACGCTCCTTCGAGTCTCACTCGCAGTCAGTTGGCTGGGGAACACCAATATCGTCACCAACTCTATAGTACGTTTCATTGTATCTATGGGCTTGCCATCAAGTACTCCAGAGATTGCAAAAGGTTTTTGTAGCCGAATAATCGTTTTCTTGTGTTTAGGCTCTTTTTCTGTCTATCTCTTTTTCTCTCATGTGTACAGCCCTCAGATTAGGACACGGTACTGTAACCGCCTGTCCTCTAAAACACGCGTTCTACGCTATAATCAATACCGACGCATCTAGTCTGGATTACGTAGCCACACTGCCAGAGTAATAATGATAATAATAGCGAAACAAACACCTACTTTCTCCACTCGACTGTCACGAACAGTTAGATCCCCTGCAACAGCCTGCCACTTGTGAAAGGCGCTTGTTTGGGATGCGACGATCACCGATACGCTTGCTCTCTCTAACCTGGAAACCAGTGCATCTGTCGCCGGCTCCGCGGCACGCAAGGCTAAGCGTTTAAAAACTAACAAATATGCACAGTTCGCCAACAAGTTCATTTTCGTGCCGCTAGTATTTGAGACACCCGGGGAACCTAGCTCTGAGGCATGGTCGCTTTTACAGCGGATTAGCAAACGAACGGACCTGGTGACAGGGGAAAAAAGAGCTCTTGGCTTTCTTCTTCAGCGGCTATCTCTGACGGTTCGGCACGGCAATGCGACAGCAATAATGGTCACAATGAGAGGCAGCCTCGAGGATAAGCTCGACTGGTAGCGCTCCTCACAAAGCCTAGTGTAGTTAGTTAATGGTATTAATCTGTAAAAAATAAATAAAAAAAAAAATAAATAAAAAAAAATAAAAAAAAAAAAAAAAAAATATATATATATATATATATATATATATATATATATATATATATATATATATATAGTATGCATCTGTAAGTCCAAAATTATATATATATATATAATTGTAGACGACATATTTAGAGCTGTTGGGACTCGATGTTAAGGCTTTTAGTTGCACCAGAGCTCGATGCGCGCCGAAAATCTGGAAGGCCGTTTTGTATGGTACTTGCCGTGAAGCTTTATGCGCCATCCGTCAGTTCACATACATTGTCCCCATCCCACCGCCGTCTTCCTTTTTCATCAGCGTCATCATTAGTATCGTTATCATTATTATCATCGCAGCAGCCACGCTGAGCCGCGCCGGATCAGCCTTCATAGACAATGTCGTAGTAGCAGAGCTAATGCTCTAATAAAGACAACTCTTAATAACAGTTACTACAACGAGAAATCGCTGCCCTACGGTCAATGTCGCTCGATCGAACAGGCGGCGAGGGAAGTACCCACGCTTAACATGGACGTCTACGGTGCACGTACGGTCACGCTGTGCACCGGTCCACCTGTGCACATGACAGGAAAATGGACATCATCGAGAGCGACATCGATATGCAGCGCCATTTCGTAGTAGCCACCACGCCGCTCAAGCGTTGCCTTTAGGAGAACAGCCTACAGGTCTGTGGCCGTTTCGCTACTACTACTACTACTACTACTACTAACTATTGCTACGGTCTTTCCTCCCCTCACTCGCTGTCTACTGGCACGTGGATGCAACTGCAGACTTCGCACGCTCGCCAGACACTATTAACATTAACTCTATTGACCGACGCACATCGCATCGACAGGTGGGGCGATCTCTACTACCTGCTACTTGCTTGCCGTTGCCCTATCTCATGTGTGGAAGACAATGCCGACGATGACAACGACTATGCTAAATGAGATGACAAATTGAATAGAAAGAACGAGAATAGACTCAAATTCGAGGAACATCATTTTTACATTCGCATGTGTCGGGAGTAGGTCGAACTCGCACCGACTTCTCGGAAAATAAGTGATGTTTCCTAGTCTAGCTTTCGTAGTAGGAAAAAACTTACCGTCAAAATGGTTCTGCTGTGTGAACTGTGCTGTGAGAATGTGCTGTGAGTAGCATCTAAATCTGGTCTGCGAGTAGCATCTAAACCTGGTCTGCAAGATCGCTAAAGCCATTGTGCATTCGGCATACTGGAGACAGACGGAGGAGACCCAACTACCACCTCCTGGCAAGTGGAAACCTGTGAAATCTGCCTAAGCACGGCTAAATCGCCCACCCAACAAGCTACATCTAGTGCACTTACGGCAATTCAAAACCAGTTGACTCAAATCAAAGACACGGTCACTGCTATGCCAATAATACGGCAAGAGATGGTAGTGCTAGACCAAAAACTGACGGAAATGGCCGAAAAAGATCCAGCACATTGATACTACATAGTCAAAACGATATGCACCACCTGTAGCCAAGAATAGATTAGGTGGTGTTGGCCGGCACGTGGACCTCTACATAATATACGACACGAGTAATGCAAGGTTACTCATGCTAGAGCAAGAACAATTGATGTGCGATTTTGTGTTGCTATCAGAGCCATCAACAATCACCGTGCGGTTAGTTAACCAGGTGATTGCCGCGGCTGGTCTGGACAACATAAACATCAAGAAAGCTAGACGAAAATTCTACAAACAGCGCCATCGTCGTCACAGCTGATACCGAAGTGAACGCGCGGAGAGCAATAATTCGCATCGGCGACAGAAACAGGCCACTCACAACTCGTCAAAACGTCTTCCCAAACAAGAACGCCATCAGCTGCAGCAACGGCAACAGTAACAACAATTACACCATCACAGCTGCCACTCACCTGGCGCCAAAATTGTACCAACTTAGAAAATCATGCAGTGGTCTAAAAGAATCATACTCCAACACCCCAATTCACATTCCAAACCAATATTCACAATTGTACGGTACACCTAAGGGAGAGGAGGAAAAGCAAATTAGAAACATTACCGAACTAGAAACATTTAAACTAGAAACATTAAGTAAGTCTGGCGGTCATAATGAAATGGGCAAAAAACGATTCCATAAAACTACACCAACCAAGCAAGCAGACAATGCTGAAGCGAAGAAGCAAAACAGCTCGGAAAACAAGCAACATAATATGTGCGTTTATATGAATATATACTTATATATTCCGTTGTAGGGCACTTAGCTTTTAAATATCTCCAATGAGATAACTGAACACCAGTAAAACCAGAAATAGCCAGCTAAAATTGCAATTTTTTTTATCTATGAAGGTAATATTCCTAGTTGATCGCACATATCGTTTAATGCCCACATACATTTGCCATTAATACTGACTTATTAATAATCAATGCATCCACATGGATTTAGCTCAAATCTTTATTGGTTGACCACTAACTTCTAAAGAAAGCAATATCTGTATGTGAATGGTTATCTGGGGTGCGAAGGTATGGTTAAGACTGCAGTACGATTTGTTAGTTCTAACTATTGGTGTATCTTTATTACTTTATCGTTAATTACCTGTTCCTGTCTTTTCCGAGAAGGGTCACATACGCATGGAAAGAAACTACAAACATGTAACACATTACTGATTTAATAGTATTACAAAACAAGAAGCCAGTACAATATTTAGGGTATAGTTATTAAAAATTAGAAGCTTATCAGCCAATATAGCGCTGCTTCTCGGTATGATCTCTCAGCTGCCAAGATACGACGCTCTTGTCCTCACGGAAACGTGGGTTCACCAAGACTAGATGTGTGGATTCAGCATTGACGGCTACCCCGGGTAGTTCTCGCCCAAAAGTAAAAACAGAGCAGGCGGCGTGGCAATATTTGTTAATAGCAAGTATAAAAGTACACAAGTACAAGTAGTTATGGAAAATGCAGACGTATGTATAATGTCAATAATGGCAGAGAACACAACTATTCAACTTGTAGGCATTTACCGATCACCAAACAACATTTGTTCCACACCAGGACATTTCATTCATGAACTACAGAATATATGCAAAGCCGGTGAATCACCAAACAAACTTGTCTTACAGATGCAAACATCGATGTCAGCAAGACAACAATAATGAGCCAAGATTATCCAAATGCACTGGTTGAAAAGGGTTTTACACTCTTAAAGACAGGGGCAACGAGAACAACCGGTGAAAGTCTCGGCGCATTCCTTGACGTAGCGAAGGCCTTTGACTGTCTTGACCACTCTATATTTTTCACGATGCTGCGAGAAATGGGTTGCGCACCAGATGTGGCTGCCTGGTTTAAATCGTACCTATAAATATAGAATGTCGACCAGTAATATATGCGGATGATACAACTCTGCTGTTCCGCATCTCACCTGCTCAGCTATCAAACGGTCAAGTTAATCTTAGGCATGTGAAAACCGGTATCGAAACGGCAATTTCATATTTTAAACGGTTTGGCCTTGTCGTGAATCCGACTAAGACGAAACTCGTCTTGCTTCACACACCTCAGCGGGGATCGAGGCTGAAACTGGACACGGGTAATATATCCCTCCAAGTGGGCGGTGCAGCTGTCCTCTGAATCGAGAAGTAAAGTGCCTAGGAATTACGCTTTATGATAATGTTAAATGGGAAAGTCACGTTCGGTCGAGCGTCAGGGTCTGCTGTGCTGTGGTGGCATCGCTGGCTGGTCTGAGAAAGGCCAAGGTGTCCCGCGTTGTTCTGGGCCTTGTATACAGAGCGCTCCTGGAATCGATTTTCACTTACGGAACCACTTTATGGGACGCAACCTTCTCGGGAACCTTGCACTCGTTACGGGTGATCCAGAACAATGCGGTGCGAGCCATTACTGATCTGTCTCGTCGGGACGACGTGTCGCCATGGTACGGTAGACTCGGACTACTCAAACTCGATCAGCTGGCACGAATAAATTTAGCCGTGCTTGCATATAAGATGGTTAAAGGCAAACTACCTCCAGGTTGCGATTTCGAATTCCAACTCACCCCCTTCAGGTCTCAGCGATATGAGGGCCAACTCAGGGTTCCCAGATGCAATGTTGACCTTAACGCAGCATTCTCTAGCCTGCATGCTGCCAAAAGTATGGAACGAGCTCTCGCAGGACCTCCGAAATACGGAGCGGGTCGGTGTTTTTAGAAGACGTTTAACCAAGGAACTAAATGCTGAAAACAATTGTTCTTAGTTTTTAAATTAGTAAATCGTCGACATTGTGCAAGATTAGATTACCCTATGATATGGGTATACAATAGGTATACAGCAAAAAAATGTAAAATCATGTAGGTTTGTGTGTGTGTATAATATTGTGATTACACTCACAGATGCAGGTGCTACAACGATAGATATTTTTAATAAAATATGACGTTGACAAAAAGTTTGACAGATTGCCTGTAAATTGCATGTCAATAAAGCAATCAGATGATGATGATAAAATGTTCCACCATTATAGATCGCATATTCGCCAGCATCAGGACAATTGACATACAAGAAGTCGCAATACAGTTTTCTGGGGGTATATCAGACGAGCACGCCATCACTTTAACTACAGAGAAGACACGAAAAAAGAACCCGAAAAAAATCAGAAAGGTTGACTGGAGCAGTCCATTAACACATCTAGATGACCCCGAAACACTATGCGATACCAATATAACAACATTCCAAACACGTGCAAACAGATCAACACAACACAACACAAACACCCTCAAACATGCGCAAAACTCACTAACTGACACCATGTGTGACGTCATCGTCGACGTTCGCCCTAAGAGCGACGTCGCACGAGACGTTGACCTCTTAGTTCTCACCTCGACCGTAGAGGGCGCCACAGGCGAGACACATTCCTCCATAGGAAAATGTGCAGTTAATAATATCGTTGACATTTCTAGTCGTATAAATTATATAAACATTAATATAAATAGATAGGTATAATGTACATGTGTAACTGAAAAACGATGGAAATAAATATCGAATAAGAATAATAAATTTGAATTACCCGGGTTGCTTGCCGGCGTGCACGCCGCCACGTGCCTCCCGTGACTGCATCGGCACACGCGCATACGCGCACTTGGTGTTTGACTGCCGTTCGTTGTGGTCACGGGTAGCGAGTCAGTTCTACCGTTATGGAGACTGCGCTCTAGGCGTCACCGGCAAGCAAGGCTACCCAGGGTTACATACCCGTACCCAAGTCTTTTCATTATTAAGCCGCTGGTGGCGCAACATTTGGTGTCAGAAGAACAGAAAAGCAGAACCCGCGCACTCTTCAGGAGGAATTTTCGCCTAGCTGCGGTGACGTTGCACAAGTCAGCAACCCTCCAGGCGCGGTGATCTCGGGCGCACTGCCAAGATCTCCTGCACAGTCATCGTTGGTCCTAAACCGGTCTGGTGCTTAGTCACCCGCAGCCGTCCACTCCTTCAGCGGAGGACGCTCGTTGCAAACTTGACCAGGGTTTGGACTACCTCGTTCGTCAGTTGTCCATACCGGACAGACTATCTTCATCGACCGAGTCTACGACACGTGGTCGGGCGAGCTCAGGAGAGCCGCCAATCTCACCGTGCAGCGGGTGCCAGGCGCAAAATCACCATCACCCCCACTCATCCCAAGAAGTCGCTCACGGAACATCAACCAAGCTCAAGCCTTCGAGAGGAAGCAAGAAACAGTGAAGAGGCAAGGACACCCCAGTTCAAGCTATCGTCAGGAGTCATCCCATCTCGAGCTACCTTCAGGAGCCATCCTCTTCATCAACACACAGGTTGCTGTTTAACACACGCTAATTCACTTTGACCACTATATTGTAGGATCATAATGGCAACAGCATCAACTGATACAAAGTCCGAAAATATAGACACAAAGGTTGACTCTAGCTATACGCCACTATGGAAAAAAAGAAAGGCGGTCAGAGCGCTATTTACAAAGACTGCAAACGCTATATACGAGTTTCTCAAAAGTACACCCAGAGAAGAAGAATCTATCAAAAAAGCTAGAAAATTTTTGGTACAAGTAAAGGAGTCAAAAGATCAGTTAAGTAAGCTTGACGATAATCTTTGGGAACCATTAGTAAGCTCCAACTCGGAAAGTAAACTAGAGGCTATTTTTGAACGCCAAGCCACTTATCAAAATGAGGCATTAGATTTAATAATCGAGTTGGAAGACTTCATTGGCAGACAAGCCAGTTGCGTCCCTATTGCGACGGCTTCTCATGCCTCTCACCCTCTCTCAGCTCCTAGCCTAGACAACCAAGTTAAAATCCCCAAATTTTTTGGAGATATAAAAAAATTTAGGGAATGGTTCCAACTGTTCGACCTATATGTGAACAAGGCTAGCATCCCAACGATAGAAAAGTTTAGAAAGCTAAAAGAGTCTCTGCAGTACCCAGCTAGTAGTGCCATCTCACACCTAGACTTTGAAGAGCAACAGTACGAGATCGCTCTAGGCACAATTACTAGTAAATACGGCAATGTTCACGACGCAGAAGAGGAACACATAAACCAATTAAGAAAGGTATGCAGATCTAGAGACTTGTATAGACTGGATAGATTAGACCATTTCGTGTCAGTGTGCAAACAGAACGTCAACGCTTTAGGCGCGCTAGGCAAAACATCGAAAGGGCTATCTAGTACACTTGCTCCATTGATATTAGACGCATTACCGTTGGATATGCGAACCGAATTCATACGTGCATATGAAGCTAAATCAGATGCAGAGAAAAAGGATGTGTGTAAGCTAGATATTTTGCTAGAATTTCTTGAACGGGAGGTTAGGGTGAAACGGGCTGCTGGCAGCAGCGGTCGTGCTCCACCATCTCACCCTCGCCCTCAACCGCACACACACCCTCTCCCATATACAACGAAACAT
The DNA here is from genome assembly GCA_003439945.1 of Dermanyssus gallinae. Classification (NCBI taxonomy): domain Eukaryota; kingdom Metazoa; phylum Arthropoda; class Arachnida; order Mesostigmata; family Dermanyssidae; genus Dermanyssus; species Dermanyssus gallinae. The sequence continues at coordinate 32,433 of QVRM01006102.1, forward strand.
AGCCTTTCGGGCCAAGGAGAACATAAGCGCAATTACGCGTTTCAAACGACATCATCTAGTGTTAGCCACTCATGCATTTTTTGCGGCGGGACCCACCCCAGCCAAAAGTGTACCAAAATATTGTCGTTGGAAGAACGTAAAAAAATGATTATGGATAATAATGCATGTATGAGATGCCTCCGACGTAATCATACGGCAAGCAAATGTAGAAGTAAGCAAAAGAACTGTCCTAAATGCAATGGCAGGCACTTCGCAATATTGTGTAATAGACAGACCAACAACGATGAAGACGACAACAACAACAACAACCAAAGACAAACCAGAGATACTAAACGCGACACAAACAACACACACAACGCCAACCACACAAACCCACACACATCAGCAAACCCACGCACTAATACACTATTGTGCAAATCTAATGGGTTAGCTGGTGGTACGGTTCTCCAAACCGGGTTCGTGTGGGTAACTAATGGACCAAAGAAGGTGTTGTGTCGCATATTGTTAGATACGGGTTTGCAACGCTCGTATATTTCAAGAAAAATTATTGATATGTTGGGTCTCCCCTCTAAGGATTCTGAGCCTATGATGACTTACACTATAGGTGGAAACGTCTCAAAACTTTGAGGTTTACGACGTTGTTATGCAGAGCAGATTCCCACCTCACGATACAATCCAGATTAAATGTTTAGGCATTTCCGAAATCACTAAAGGTGAGCTCCCAATAATCTCTTACACTCACAAGCTATCTCCGGTAGCCGATTGGGCTGAGGAAGAAATCCCTACGTCTATAGAGATTCTAGTAGGCTCCGATTTCCTCCCAAAAATCCTCTCAAATGAAACTCAGATTCTAGACGAGGTTATAGCCACTCGCACAATATTCGGGTGGGTATTTAATGGGAAAGACGGGCCAACCCTAAACAACGACAAGTTTCAGACTTCTCCCTGCGCCTTGCGCTCTATGCAGCCATGTACAGCGGTAGCACTTCGAAATAACTCCCTAGTGTCGAGCACACGTTCGGAGCAGGCTAACTCCGCTAACTCAGACATACAGTTCTTGTGGGACACAGAGCTCTTAGGGATAGAGTCTCTCTGTAAAGAAGACGATCCGCTCTCAAACGAGCTTACTAGGGCATTCAAAGAGTCTGTCGATAGGCTCCCCAACGGGCGCTACGTAGTAAGCCTCCCATTCAAAGACAACTTAAGAACGTTAGGAGACAATGAAAATATAGCAAGATCTCGTCTAAAACATTTCCTAGCCTCCACAAGGAAGAATAAAGCACTGCTAGAGGCAGTTGACTTAGAGATGGCGAAATACATTGAAAACGGTTTCGCCGAAGAAGCCATTCCAAGAAAGAACAACGAGCTCGCTCACTACCTCCCCATTCTAGCAGTGGCAAAAAATCCTAGCAAGCCCTCTGCTGAACTGAAGGTGAGGGTAGTAGAGGATGCGGGCGCTCGGAGACGAGACAAATATTTCGCAAATACAATATAGCCATTGTTTCCGACATAGAAAAAGCCTTTTTGCAATTCAAAATCAACCCCGCTCACAGGACTTTTTTGCGGTTTTTTTGGCCTTTAGGGATCTCCAAAAACCCCGCCGCCCCATAAAATAATTTTGGGGCACAGTTATAGACTTTGGGTTGATCTGCAGTCCATGGCTGCATTGCGAGGGCCTAAGGCACCACCTAGAGAACGAGATAACCGCCTATCCGGAATACGAAAACGTTTTGAGAGAGATAATTGAGACCTTCTATATGGACGATATTTCGTCTGGAGCTCACACTCTTGAGGAGGCCAAGTCGAAGTTTAAAATGTTAAACGAAACGTTCCTAAGAGGCCACTTCCCGCTCAAAAAATGGGCTACTAACTCTCGTGATCTAGGAACTTTTATGGAGAAAGCAGCCCCTCTCCCGAATACGACAGTATCTTTCAGAGACGAAAAGTTTAAATTCCTAGGCATCCTATGGAACTAAGTTTCCGACGATCTCGGCGTCTTTCTGGAAGGCGCTATGGGCTGCCTAGAAAAGAGCAACCCTACTAAACGATCGTTGTTAAAAGGTTTAGCGCAGATTTTTGACCCGCTTGGTCTAATCTCGCCAGTGACCATAAACTCGAAAGTACTACTCCAGAAACTTTGGCAACAAAAATCGGATTGGGATACTGAACTTTCGGGGGACAACCTTACATGTTTCCAGTCCCTCGTCGACAGCCTCAAGTCTAACGCTCACTTCCGAATTAAAAGAACTTTAGGAAATATTGGAAGCTCGAACATACTAAAGAGCGAACTACACGCGTTCTGCGACGCCAGTCAAGTAGCTTACGGCTGCATTGTATATCGCCGCGAAATATATCAAAATGGTTTAGCCAAGATTTTTTTTATTATTTCTAAGGCAAGAGTCACACCCCTCAAGGGTGACTGGACAATCCACAGACTCGAGCTTATGGGAGCTCTCATCGCAGTTAGGATCATGTCCAAGATTAAAGAGTACCTACCCTCTCCAATTGACTCGTATAATTTCTGGTGCGACAATTCGTCAGTTCTAGGCTGGGTCAACGACTCTCCTGAAAGGTGGAAGCCGTTTGTCGCAAATAGAATAAAAGAGATCCAGTCTTTCTCGCCTTCCGCTAAGTGGGACTACGTCAAATCGTCAGATAACCCCGCAGATATTGTTAGCAGAGGTTCCCCTCTCTCCCTTGAAGGGACTCGGGATCTGTGGGTCAATGGCCCAAACTGGCTTGCGTCACCAGGCCGGCCTCCGTACAAGCTTAATGACCAGCCGAGCCCCTCGGTCGACAGCGAAAAAAAGGCCTCAGTTTGCCTCGCAGCATCCGCCATACCCACCCCGACACAAAACACGTTAGATGCAGAGAGATTTTCTTCGTGGGCCAAAGCTGTTCGTTCTCTCGCTTACGTCAGAAGATTCCTGCCAAAGTCGCGCAAAGACCCAAAACAAGTTATCGGCAAGAGCATCAGCTCACAAGAATATAGTATAGCTGAAACAACCTTGCTAAAATACATTCAGAGCATTCACTTTAAAGAAGAGCTTCTGACTCAATGCGCTGACCTCTCAAAAACTAGCCGAATCTACCAGTATAACCCCTTTATCGATACAAACGGTCTAATTCGTTGCCGTTCGAGGTTAGAGAAATCAAATGATCTCTCTTACGACGAAAAATATCCAATAATCATCCCTGGAAATGACCAGTTTGTTGGATTACTGATCAATCAATTCCACGGGAAGAAAGGTTTACACTCTGGAGGAGTACTCGCCACTCTGAATCAAATACGATCTAGATTCCTGATTTTGCACGCCCGCAAAGCTATTAGGAAGGCTATACATAATTGCAAAGTTTGTCTGAGATTCCGGGCAAAACCAGCCGCGGAGCCAATCCCTCCTTTGCCAGCTTTCCGTATCGATCAAACGCCACCGTTCACTTATACGGGTATAGACTTTGCTGGACCAATTTACGTGAAAAACGACAAAGGCGAAAAATCAAAAAGCTATATTACCCTTTTCGTTTGTGCCGTAACCAGAGCAATACACTTAGAGTTGGTTCCAGATCTTTCCTGCTGTGAATTTCTGCTGGCCCTCAGAAAATTCTTAAATAGACACACTGCAGTCTCGAGGATTTTCTCAGACAACGCGCGCACCTTTAAGAGAGCATCCAAAGAGATCGGGCTAATTTTCCAAAACATTAAAGAGAGGAAAATTCAGAACTTGCTCGCCTCTTCAGGGATAAGTTAGGAGTTTATAACGGAACGTTCCCCTTGGCACGGTGGTTGGTGGGAGCGAATGGTTCAAACCGTCAAGCGACCCCTCCGTAAGATGCTAGGCACCAACGTCCCTCCTTACAGAGAATTAGCAACTATTCTTACGGACATCGAGAGCATGGTAATAATAGACCCCTCTCAGCAGTCTCAGCCAGCCTAGACGACGTAAAGGCGTTCAGCCCAGCGGATTTAATGTACGGCTACAAGGACAAGATACCCCTGCCAGAGACCACCAGACTCCCCTTAGACTCTGTCGATAGCTCTGCAATAGTCTTTTCGAAGCGTTGGAAGCACCAACAGTCTATACTAAACTCCTTTTGGAAACGCTTTAAAGTAGAATACTTACAATATCTACGTTCGGCTCATCAGAGAGAACCAGCCATCAGTTCGCCCCTAAAAATAGGCGATATGTGCATTCTACAGGATCCCTCCCCTTCGAGAGCTTACTGGCCTCTCTGCCGCGTTATTTCTCTTTCTGGGGGGGAGAGATCGGATCTCAGGCAGAGATCCTGCACGATTAGAATGGCTACAGGCCAAATATTAAAGCGTCTCGTTCAATTGTTATACAAGCTGGAAGCTAACTAACCAAAAAAAAACATAATAAAAATGTTAACAAATGAATCAAACAGAGATATAGGTACAGTTACACACATATACGTATACTTAGAACAAACACGGCAGACATGAAACGGTTAAACTCGGAATAAGCTGCTGGCCGCCTCGCGCCGGGACCAAACAAGAAGCGATGGAAGCGCCTCCCTAAGTGTAAGTCACACCGCCACCATCGCTTCCGGCGGGAGTGTGACGTCATTGTCGACGTTCGCCCTGAGAGCGACGTCGCACGAGACGTTGACCTCTTAGTTCTCACCTCGACCGTAGAGGGCGCCACAGGCGAGACACATTCCTCCATAGGAAAATGTGCAGTTAATAATATCGTTGACATTTCTAGTCGTATAAATTATATAAACATTAATATAAATAGATAGGTATAATGTACATGTGTAACTGAAAAACGATGGAAATAAATATCAAATAAGAATAATAAATTTGAATTACCCGGGTTGCTTGCCGGCGTGCACGCCGCCACGTGCCTCCCGTGACTGCATCGGCACACGCGCATACGCGCACTTGGTGTTTGACTGCCGTTCGTTGTGGTCACGGGTAGCGAGTCAGTTCTACCGTTATGGAGACTGCGCTCTAGGCGTCACCGGCAAGCAAGGCTACCCAGGGTTACATACCCGTACCCAAGTCTTTTCATTATTAAGCCGCTGGTGGCGCAACACCATGGATTACAAAAGAAATTCCTAAAAATATGAAAACAAGAGACAACAACAATCAATTGAAAATATATAGAACCAAACTTAAGTAGTATCGGGACGTGGATGAAGCAAAACTTGTAATAAATCATAGAAAACTAAGTTTATACAGTTTAGACTCCGAAGTCATCCGGCTATAGCACACAGTAATTCTATACAGCTACACAACTATATACGAATATACGAACAACTATACGAATTTCTGAACAAACATTTTACACACACTGTCCGACGTCGTGCCTTTAGAGAAACACCTTCCACTGAAGCGCGAGTATCTAAAAGGCAACAGCGACGTCAAGACTACGCAACCACTCAAAAACTTTTTAGCCAAAACCGATCCAAATGCGCTCATGAGGTACTGGACGGCAAACACACCATACACAACATGCAGGCCACCGAGGTTGTAGAACACTGGGCCAACACGATGACACAACCACCCCCTGAACCACTCCCTTGCCCCGTATACACTCCCAACTCTGATCTCTTTGAGGTTTCTTTCCCTATCTCCCTAAAGGAAACCCACGTAGCTCTCCGCGGACCTTCTAAAGCACTAGGCTTGGACGGGATTTGTCTTTCGTCCCTCTGTAAACTCCCGTTAGAAGTAGTCTGTTGTATTCTTAACATACTATTAATTAGCGATATTGCCTCAGCCCATGAAACTGCTCGCTTAGCGCTCATCCCTAAAATTAATAATGCCACATCCCCAAGCGATTTGCGACCCCTATCTATTAGTTCATACTTACAACGAACGCTTAACAAAATTCTCTCTAGACGCCTCCATAACTCTATTAAGCTTCTCCCAATCCAACGAGCAGTTTCTCCCCTATAATGGTACCTTCGAGAATCTTGCGGTTCTGGATGGTATCCTTAACGATGCCAAGTCTGCAGGACGTGAGCTCAACCTCGCCTCAATCGACCTCCGTAAGGCGTTTGACATGGTGAGTCATGACTCCGTCCTGTGGTCACTCCGGACTCGCGGATACCCGGAGGTATTTATTAACTATATCAAACGCTTGTACCTCTCATAGAATTTGGACAAGAATGTCGCACATTTCGGCCAACTAGGGGTGTTAGACGGGGAGATCCTCTGTCCCCCCTCTTATTTAATCTAGTTCTCGACGACATTCTTTCAAAATTAGACAAAACTAATATTGGGTACCAACTTACTGATGACTTCCGCCTTATGGGCTTAGCCTTTGCGGATGATCTCATCCTCCTAGCCTCCACGAAATCCACTCTCCAACGGCTCCTTAATATTGCGGACCCACTTTTGAAATCCCGAGGCCTTGAAATTAATACTAATAAAAGCTTTACTATCTCCCACCTATTTAATAGGAAGGAAGGTAAAGGTTTTATCAATACCGTACCAGAATTTAACGTTGGAGATCGGCAATTGCCAGCTAAAGGTATGAGCGATCGATGGAGATATCTTGGAGTCGACTTTGACAGCAATGGCAGAGTTGACTCCACCAGGGATATACTCCTTAATTTACTCAACAGACTCACGATAGCTCCCCTTAAACCCCACCAAAGACTCATACTTTTGAAAGACTTTCTCATTCCCCGTCTCCTATATAAACTGGTCTCCGGTCCCAGACCATCTTACGCACTCCTTAGTGACCTAGATAAAGACATCAGAAAGGTTGTTAAGTCGAAATGGCTTAAGCTCGAAAACTCGGTGCCGAACGCCTACCTGTACACGCACACAGCACACGGCGGTCTGGACATCCCCTGCCTCCAAACATTCATTCCCAGACTCCGTCTCTCCCGCCTGACAGCACAACAACGCTCCACGCACCTTGGGGTCCAATGGATGCTAACCACCGAGCACTTTAAAAAAGATCTTGCGAAAACAAGACTTCTTTGCGAGCGCTTGGGAACCTCCATTGAGACCGCTACACAAGAGACCGACTACTGGTCTCAACAACTACACAACACGTTCGATGGGGCACATTTTAAAAAAACACACGAAACGCCCTTTTTACATTACTGGATTAGGGGTATGCCCTACCTATCTGGTAAGGAGTATTTAAACTTACTAAAGCTCAGGATCAACGCACTACCAACGCGTGCCAGATTGGCCAGGGGACGCCCGGGCTACAACAAACGTTGTAGGCACGGGTGTCATGCGCCTGAGACGTTGGCTCATGTCGCTCAGATGTGCGATACAACACACAAACAATTCATAAAGAGACATGACAACGTCTGTGATCGCGTGGCGCGTCTTCTCCGCAAAAGGGGTCATGAGGTGGTTCGTGAGCGAGTATTCCGTCGACCGGGCGCACCGGGTCTAAAGGCCGACCTCGTAATAACAACACCTACCGAGGTCTGGGTTTTAGATGCCGAGGTTTGCGGCCCAATCCGGGACCTGGCAAAAGCACGGCAAGACAAGATCGCCAAATATGACGTCGAGTTCCTAAGAGCGGCGCTCCCCGACCCGCAAAAACCTCGCAGATTCGGATTCATCACTATCTCTATGAGTGGTGTATGGGACTCCGAATCTGCGAGGACGCTCTTGGGGCTCGGCGTCACGAAGAGGAATCTTATGGATCTCACCGTTTTAACTTTGCAAGGAACCTTGAGGATATACCGCTCGCACCGGGTCCATAAGAGCGGGGGCTACCATCAAGCAAGGACACGGACAACTGACTCTTAACTTCACGTGACACCTTTTTACCACAATTTTTATTAAGGCGAGCACTGTCGAGTGTGCAAACGTAATGTAAATGATTAATAAATCATCACAATATTTTCTATAACCAGCTCTATGCATGGTCACTGCTCCTCAATCGATATAACTAGCTCTATGCATGACCACTGTATCTTAGTCGAACGAAATAATACGATAAAATGTCTGGGAATGGTGATTTCGAGTAACCTGTCTTATGGACATTTAAAAGGTTTTGCCTTTTCGACATCAGTACGCAGAATTACACTCTTCCATTTTTTCCTGAAAAAGACACATGTTGGGCGTGAGGTACAAGATAAACAAAGATCAACTCACCAATATATCACCAGAGCACGCCAACATGGCACTCTCAATTAAGAAAACATAAAAACTGAAACGAGTAAAAGACGGGCTGCCAGGCATTTTATTAAGCTACTAAACATACATAAACATCAACACAAATCAAGAAACAAATACGAGAACACATTACATCACTCAGCCAGAAGCAACTGACCATGTTACTTGAAAAAACCACCATTCCAATAACACAAAATCTATTAGACTCAACAATTACTCAATGCGCACAAGCACATCGTGACCTAAAATGCTAGCACAGGCAACATGTAACCACATCTACGAGGTTCCACATGAACACCCACACACACACACATATGCAGATATATATTCCCATGCTTCAACAGGCCATGATACAGCACAATCACACGTATGCGAACACACGTGTGCATAATATATATATATATATATATATATATATATATTTGTACATGGTGCCCTAGTCATGCGTGCCGAAGACGTGACAAGTGGGAGACAGTGCAAAGAATTAAAAAATCATATGTAATGGATGTTCAAGTGCTGCGTGCACGGGCTAACCGCCTTTCGACTACTATCCGGCTTTAATGCTGTAATACACACAGATTTCATGGTAAATAAAACGCACTTAAACAAACATCGCCGGCTAGGCGAGCCAAGCAGACACGTCTACACTGTCGTAAAAATAGCTTGATTTTGTTTATTGACTTACTTTTTTCTCACCTTATCACTGATACTCTCTGACATTAGTGGTTCGTCATACTGCATTCTGCTGCTACTTGCACATCATCTCATCAAGTTGACGGTTTTATCGTTTTGATCGCAGCGTCTTCTGTGATTGCTGTACCTTTTTTTTTCATTGTTGCGTAGCATTCACTTCAATGCAGCATTTTTTCGTCTTTTTTGCTAGTGATGACGCCGTACGCACTTATGATCGATTGCATTCGTCCGATACTGGAAATCGTCTGCCTCTATTTGAAGACTACACGTTATTCTAACATTACTGCAACTTATATATATATATATATATATATATATATATATATATATATAATATTTTTTTCTTATCCACGTCTATTCGTACGATCACAATGCGATATTTTCTTTTCGCGAACATGTCTGCAGGTGTGCCACGTATGTCAAACAGTTGTACGATTCTTCTTGCCTATGTTCGCTCGGTCACTCACTAATCACGCTCAACATCAACACCTACGCAGCAAATGCATCTTTTGCCATGCAGAATCGCCAGTAAGTGCCATTGCCTGTCGTGTTCTTTTTTTTTCGCGTTCTACATTCATATGCTAAGTTGATAGTGTATACGCATTTAGATTATATATATATATTTCTAAATATATATATATATATATAATATATATATATATATTATAATATATATATATATATATATTTTTTTTTTCTTTTTTTTTTGGTGGAGGAGGGTGAATGCATTTACGCACGCTTCGAGTACGGAGTATTTCCGCTCTCGAGAGCAGTGTGGGGCTCGACCCTGGCGGTTGGATGTTGGTCCGCCAAGACCACTACCCACTAAACACACCTCCCCCCTTAAGCTTCACTCTCTAATGGCCCAGATATCCATAGAACAGAACTATAGGCCATTAGGAGAAGTGGCGAGCGCCTAACGGATCATTTGGCCGAGGTCACTCACGGGTTCCCCCACCAGTCCGACGTGCTTGTCCCAACACCTGCGAACCCGTTTGATTACAAGCCACGTCATCTGTTGATGTCGTAAGCGCTATCCGTTCTCTTCTGTACCTGCCAAGTTCCGCTTTCTTTTTCATCACCGCAGTTGCCATTTCCTCGCCAAGCCCCCATGCCGATGCTGTGCTGCATATGTACTCCACAAACGTTCTCATGTTATTTTTCGGCGGGTCTGGTATCCCGACTCCTTGTTTTCCTGCTTCTTTGGCCCATCTCGATCGTAGCAGCGCTATGGCGGTTGTCCTTGCCTGCTCTAGTCCCTTGCATTTTAAGAGAGTGTGCTCGGGGTCATCGTCGATGCCGTCTACACAGTGCACGCAGGTTACCGAGGGAGCTTTGCCTATACGAAATAGATAACTTTGAAAATCACCGTGGCCAGTAAGACACTGCGTGAGGAAAAAGTTCATTTCTCCCGCCGGGCGGTCAATCCACTTCTTTATGTCCGGGATGAGCAGGCGAAGTGAATAACCCGATGAGCCTGCGGGAATGGAATCCCATTCTTCTTGCCACAATCTTATCGTCTTTTCCTTTTCAGCTTCTTTGTTAGATTCAGACCCTCCTTCCCATATACTTTTCCTTTCATTCACTACCAAGTCCCAAGGTGGGAAGCCAGCCAGTACCAGAGCTGTGTTCGTGCTAACCGTGCGGTAGGCCTGCAGGATCCTAAGCGCCGCTGTTCTCTGCGTTCTTCTTAGGGCTGTTTTTGTCGTTCTCGTTTTCAAGGTGTTCTGCAGCCAGACTGACGCCGCGAAAAGTGCAATAGACTCGGTAACCGACATTAGTAGTTGTCGCCGGCACTCCCGCGGGCCGTCTAAGTTTGGCAGGATCTTACCTATCGCGTAAGCCGCTTTAGCCGCCTTGCCCGTACACTTTCTAATATGATTTGTCCCCCTGAGACCCTTGTCTAGTAGGACGCCGAGATATTTGGCCTCTGTTACTTGCTTGATTTCCTGGCCCGCCACTATCAGTTTCATGCTGTCTACTCTCTTCCTGCCTGTCAGAACGATGGCCTCGCTCTTTTCCGGGGCAAGTTGTAGCCCAGCGCTATCCATCCATCTCTTCGTGGACCAGAGAGCCATGTTTGTCTTTAATTCTAGTTCTTCCTCTGTTTTTGCTTGAGAAATTATGGCTAAGTCATCCGCATAAGCAATCATTTCTACTCCCTGTGGGAGATCTTGCCTCAGGACGTCGTCATATGTTATGTTCCAGAGCAGGGGTCCCAGGATTGACCCTTGAGGAACTCCTGCAGTCATGTCTATCTCCACTGTGCCGTTAAAAACTTTTCTGTCCTCTAAGTATCCTGAAACGGCTCTTACGAGAAATGAAGGGACCGCTTTTCTCACTAGGGTGTCTAAAATTCCTTTCCACGGCAGACTGTTAAACGCGTTCCTGACGTCGAGAAGGACTGCCACAAGGAGCTTCCGTTTATATATAGGTTCGCCGTGAAGCAAGTCAGCTTTGGCTGTTATTCGTTGTATTGCTGTAAGGACTGATATTTTCTTGCGAAATCCATATTAATTGGACGACAGGAGACCATACTGTTCCGCAAACGTCCTAAGTCTGTCTTCTATAATTGCCTCATACCCTTTTGCTAGGGTGTTCAGGAGACATACGGGTCTGTACCCTCCGTTACTTTTGGGAATCAAGACCACTTCCGCCTCTTTTCCAGTCTCTAGGCATTTCCCCATTTGCCATCGCCTTGGTAAAAACTGCCGCTACCACCTCCGGGTGTTCCCTGAAGAGCATCTTTACCGCTATAGGCGAAATGCCGTCGGGTCCTGGAGATCTCCCTGGCTTGAGCCTCTCCGCTGCCATCAATACCTCTGCGCGTGTGATAGGCGGGAACTCCTCTTCTTCGTGTATGTTTCCCTATTAAAATGTCCATGCTGTGGAAATAGATTATTTAAAATGTACGACCTCTATGTCTGGAAGTGTGACTTTTGGGGCCTGCACGCCTCTCCCTCTAATCATTTTGTAGGGTTTTCCCCATGACTTGTCATTTATGTCCTTAATCATTTGTCGCCAGTAGAGGTTTTTGCTTTCCGCTATTTTCGTTTCTTAAAAGCGCTCTGAGTCTTCTATAATTTTCCAAGGCGAGGGTCTCGGCCTCCCGGGTTCTGTGGCGTTTTTTGAGCTCCCTTTTGGCCCTGTTACAATCCGCCCGTTTCTGCGCTATGACGCTGTTCCACCAGTGTTTTGGCTGGCATGTAGCCCTTCTTGGGTAAGGGGGCTTCGTAGCTCTACTGCAGGCCCTTTTGAGGGCGTCATGCAGTTCTTCTGGGATTTGGGGGGAAGTTGTAAGGATTGCCTTCTTAAGTTCGCTCTTAAAGATTTCTTCGTCCTTGATCCTGTAGTACATCTTACTTCTTACAGGCAACGCTTTTTTTTGCTGCAGTTCTAGCGTAAACTCAATACAGTAGTGATCGATATATATATATATATAAATATATATATATATATATATATATATATATATATATATATAGAAAATATTGTGATGATTTAATAATCATTTACAATCATTTACAGTGCTCGCCTCAATATATAAATATAATATATATATATATATATATATATATATAATATATATATATATATATATATATATATATATATATATTATAAAGTTATTTTCCGTATAAGACATTAGGTATATGTTACACACATCAACTAGCTAAGCCAATGCGCATTGTGACTGTCACGTGTCCGTTTCGATGAGGCCAGGGCGAGACCACTTCAGGAGTGTGCCCCGAACGGAGGCAGCGTTTCCACGTTGTATGTCAAGATCCAGGCGTTGTTTAAAAAGGACGATGACCTGTCATCACCGGATGACAGGTTTAACAAGGTCCCAACCTTGCGGATCAGCTGCTTGGTCCGAACGCCAGGGGCACCTAGGGTTTCAAACGCGAGAGGTCAAAATTCATGGGGATAGCCGATTGATGAGTATTTTCTCAACTTGTTAGTCTCCGCAAGGTGGGCTGCATAACCAGCTTCGGATGCGCCGCCACCGACCATAGAAGGAGCTAAGGAGTCGGTAACGGTTGCATCCCAAACTAGCATTTTGCCTCGCTCGAATGGTGTGAGTGTCATACCATCTGGACGTTTGCCGTCCTCCGCGCAGAGACCTGGGGGTTCAAGAATGCACGGACGACCGCACGACCTTAAGGGCTCTGCTAAAGGTCTTATTAATAGCGGCATGTCTCAAGCGTCGTCCTGCACTAATAATGCACGATAGTCCGTGATGTCCTAGTTTATCGACGGGGTGACCACATTGGCACCGAAGAGGGCTAACTATATCTGCCCCTAGTCGTAAGCCTACTGCTATGCGAATCGACTCGTCATCAAGAAGGGTTCCTATAGGGGCACTGGGAAGCGCGTGTAACCAGGCCCCTGAATCCTTGGCGGATACGGCGTTTAAGCGAGCTCTGGCTGTGTCGTCGGCAGCTTCGTTAAAGAGACGTCGTTGTACCTCGTCGTGCAGAGGGGAACTCCAGTCACGCTGGGACAGTACGTTTTCAGGCCTACCCCCACAGCGCGCCTCAATGTTCTCTTGAAGATGGGCTAAGCGGTTTCTAAACTAGGTCGACTCCCGCTGAATCTAAAAGAGGGGTTGCCCTGTTTTGCGCGCTTAGCATTGACGAGACTATAGCAGGCCCGGCCAGTGTCAGTAAATTTGGTACCCCGAGGCCCCCTTTTGAAACGGGTAGCAATGCCTGTTCTCGCGCGCAAGGCGGTAGAGATGTATTCAGCAAGGACTCCAGGGTGGACAGTGTCAAGTCGTTGAGCCTTTGCAAATCGTCGGATTGATTTGATAAATCGGCCCCTTGAAGGAGGTGGATTAGTCTTGTGGACGAAAAGGAGGACCTGAGTAAGAAAAATCCCCGATGAGCTCCCAGAAGAGGAAGGCGAGCGGCGGCGTTTTTCAGTTTCAATCTCCAACGCTTGATTGCTGCTGGGAGCCCCTTGGGGCAAATTGGCACACCCAGTAGCTCCAGATCGTCCTTGACGGTTAGCTTGCAGCCATGCAGGAGGTTTCGAAGTGACTGTATTTCGGGGGCCTCAAGGGTAGGGCCAAAGAGGCATATCTCGCATTTGGCCGGAAGTATTTCCAGCCCGGATGTAACACTGAAATCCAGGACCCGTTGAATATCTTCGGCTACTGTGCAAACGTTACCTCCTAATAAACCATCGTCAAGATACCAGAGGTTCAGCGGGCTCCTGAAGGAATCCACCAGATCCTTGATGCCCAGACAAAACAGAGGTGGTGCTAAGGGGTCCCCCTGCTGCAGTCCAGTGGCGGACAAAATCACATGTTCAGGCAAGACAAGATGGGAAGGGTGCCGATATGCCAGTTCGACGTAGTTTAATAGATGAGGGGCGTGGGATGCGCTAGTGATCGCGTCGTATACAGTTAAAAGCGTTTTTAAAATCGAGCTTTACAAAGACCCCTAGAGGTTCGCGTGAGTCGAGAAAGGCGCGGGCTGCGTGAATGGCTACTTCGGTTCCGGCCGGCGTCGCGAATCCCAATCTTCGCGGCGAGCCTGCGTAGCGCAGATGAACACGCAATAGGACGTACCGTCCTTTTTCTAAAAGGCAAATAGTCTTGCGCCAAATATCAAGGGCCGGAGGCAAGGAGGAGGGCTGCCCCAAAGAAGGATGTCTAGAACCTTTGCCAACGCGGAGAGTAGGCTGGCGGCGACGCCTTCGAGGGACGGGGAAAGAAGGTCCATTAACAACCGGGGTCTCATAAAGTCTAACCCTGCGGCAGAGCTCTTGGAGAAGCTCTTAATCGCCGCCTGGATATCTTCCTTTGATGTGACGAAGGGCAGAGGAGATCTGGTCAGTGTCGGCCATTCTAGGTCCTCGGAAGCTAATGGGTGTTGCTCTCGCAAGGCCTCTATACGGTCGATGCTCGGCGTTAAAGTATCTGTGGATACAATAAGTCTGGCGGCACCAGAAACATCACCTTCGGAGAAGTTTAATAATCGACTGGCGCACGGTGTCATTTTTAAATGGTTTAGAAGTAGAGGTGCGAGGGTGCGAAGTGGCAATCACGTCTGACAGGCGCATATTCTGAGAGAAGTCGCGGAGATTGTTGCGGATGATGACTGAAAGAGATAACGCATCGTTGCGTGCGCGGGGGAAGCGAAGCACTACGGGGGCAAAGGAGAAAAGACCGTACCATGCTTCAACGTCGTTATCAGATGAGACTGCTGAGAGTACACGGGTAAGGGCCTCGGCCACTTGCCTCCTAATTGACTTTGGTACAATTCGGATTAGTCTGATTCGCCCCACAACTGCTTGAATGTCCTCTAAAATTTGCGCCGGTTGCAAACGAGAGGGCACAGAGGTGGTCGTTGTAGAGAAAGAAGCCTCAGTGGCGGTGGGATGCTTGACTGATATATGCCTTGTTAGGCCACGCCGCGTGTATCGCCCGTCGCATAGTGGACATTTGATAGTAGCTGGAATGGGGTGTGATGCTGCTCCGTCTTGAGCTGTGCGATTGTGGTCATTCATGATGACTGTACGATTTGTCGTAGATTTTTCACTAGCGGTAGCAGCTGTAACAGCTGTAACAGGCTCCAAAAGCTCTAATAAGGCCTTGAATTTAGCCGATAAGTCTGGGCTTAAGCCTGAAAGAATCTGAGACAGTCCGAGAGAGGCGCCTTTAGGGCCGAGCACAGCCTGGGTCGCTTTACGTGTGCGCTTGACGGGTGTTTTGATACGGCGATGCCTTAGAACGGGCGTCCTCCGGCGAGACCGTCCCGTCAAACGTCCGCTTTTTCTCGTGGGGATTGATATAGGAGCCGGAAGTAGCAGCTGCGGGGTAGGGTCTTCGCGTGATTGAGAGATCCCGCCGGACAACGCTAGCGTAAGAAGGTTGTTTTAAAGCCTGAGTTGTGTTATCTACTGACATGGCTGATACGGGGGACATGTCAGTAATCTCGGCTGCCGGATGTAGCATCTTCACCTGTTGCAGTGTCCGGGCTTCGAGTATAATTCGGTTTCTTTCTCGGAGGTAAGCCAAGCGAGGACATGCAGATGAACCCGCCGCGTGAGCATCATGACAGTTCACACATCTTGCTGAATTGGCGCAGCTTGCTGCTAAATGTCCGGGAGTGCCGCACCGTTTGCATACCTGGACCATGGTACACCTGTCAGCGAAGTGTCCCGGCCTCAGACACTTGTGACATAACTTGGGTTGGTCGGGCTCGAGAACTACTTGATGAGTTTGGTATTCAAGGAAAACGGATGGCGGAGGTTGGCGCGTAAAGGAAAGAATAACCTTACCAAGCATAACTCTCGCTCCGTTCCGCATGTGGGACAATCTTTTTACATGATTGACTCCGAGCGGTGATAACTCGCGTAGTATCTCCTCTTCGGTTATTGATACTGGAACTCCGTGTATTCGGGCTTTAAAGACCGATAGGGATGGGCTGTGTGTGACCACCGGTAAGCTCCCTAAAGCTGAAATCGAAAGCACCCGAGATGCGTCTTCAATTCGCGAAAGCCACACGATAATGGAATTTCTGTCCCCTGATATTCTGCATCCGGGAGCTACGTCGTGTATATGTTTGTACGTCGACAATAGCGAGCCTTTAGGAAACTCTGCTGAGGCTTCGCCTTCGGATGGTTCTCTTCGGATAATCACCTTAAACGTTCCTAGTTCACCAGACGATAGACTCTCCTTTAGTTTAGCTAGGCTCTTCTGCTCGCGGGACGCACTCAGTTTTTCCCTGCGAGTCACCACACGAGTAAACCCGTCGTCATTTGTCTCAACAGCCTTGTCATCTTCAGCGCTCGTAGAGTCTGAAGACAACTTCTTGCGCTTTGAGCCTATGACGCGCTCTTCTGCCGTGGCGCTCCCACTACATTGACCAGGCGCTGGGATGCTCGGTAAGGATGGGCTCGGTTTACTGGAAACATCCATGGCCGACGAATCGTGGGTGCTTGCTGCCACCCCTTTCGGGGCGTCGGTCTGATCAGCACCCGTGCTGGCGTCGACTGGGCCTTGCCGTAACCTGGATATATCCAGGGTGGGCGGCGGCGGGGCAGTACTACCCCTGCTGGGCGGCATTTTGGCCTTTGCAGGCAATTGATACGTATGAAGTTGATATTTTCAACTAAGTAAAACGTAAAATGCAATTAAAACGATTTAAAAATGATTTTAAAAACCGGCGACACGCGCGTGATTTGAACCCGGGAACTTTGTTTTCGAGTCGGCGCTCCTCCCGACTCGTCCACAGAGTCACGTGGCTGTACGTTAGCCTCTCGCGATAGGGGATCGCAAAGCGACGCCAAACGTAAACAAACGCCCGTTGTGATGACGTTGTAAATCGAACACGATCGCCTGTCAGGCTGAGTGGAGTTGAAACTCCGGCAGCACTACGTGGTACACTTTGGAGTGGGCTTCACACCTCTCTCGACACCTCTTAGTCTGTTCGGTCACTGTTGTAGTTTTTCTTACGATTGTCACTCCTAAACAGGGTAAACGAGTCCAATTAGCGGGAGCAAATGCTGAACACGTCTACTCATCGATCGAACGCAAGAAAAAAGTCAGACTAGAGTCAAGCTCAACAGGGTCTTCTTTCCCCGCCGTTCAATCCAAGCCCGTTCCCTTGGCTGTGGTTTCGCTAGACAGTAGATAGGGACAGTGGGAATCTCGTTAATCCATTCATGCACTAATTAGATGACGAGGCATTTGGCTATTCGAAGGAAACAGAGTTCCTCATTATGCCTCTTACCCAAGGCAGCAGGGTAACTTACTGGACGACTCCAGGAGCCGTTGGTCCAGCAAACCGGGGATCAAGTCCCCCTACATCGTGAGCATAGCCCACGTTCTAGCCGCAGTCCTCGAATAGACCATGGTATCGCAATAGTAGAGATCCGCTATCACGGGAGTACCATATGCCCTGCCGTCTGGCCCCACTTGCGCGAGGAGATGACACCCAGACGAGTTACTATAGGAGGTGACAGGGAGACAGAATGCATGTGCACGGTGAAGGCGTACCGCAAGTGTCAGGTGTGTCACCTCCCTGCACCCTGTGTCGGTCCTGACACAGGGCACAGAGCTAAAAATCGGAACCCAAAACTGAACCTACCTAGTGCACTAAATACCTATGTGCCCATGCCTAACCCTTATGTTTCTGGAATGCACGATAGACCCGCAGCGTACCTTGAATGACCTGCACCGTAAGATCGAGAAGCTGTGACTTTGTGATGCCTAATTGCAACAGATCTGCCGCGGATTCTGGATTCCAGATACCTGTCGACGAGATTGTTATTGAGCCATAGCTCCGTGGTTTGTCTCTATGCGGGAGCAAACGACTTAACCATTCTACATTGTACTTTACAATCTTATCCCGTCGTGCTAACGCTAGATCGCGAGTTGTCCCACAGATCTCTGTGTCCAACACGTGGACTCGATTTCCTTTGATAACGATCATATCTGGTTTCAGGCCTGGTCGGTGGGGTTCACGGTACAGTTTTTCACGCTGCACCTCACACCCGGCTCTCTGAAGCAATTTGGCAACGTTTCTGCAAAGATCATCATGCCTCTTAATTGTATTTCTATGAGTAGCAGGACAGGTTTGTACGACATGGTTCAGCGTTTCGACTTGGTTGCAACCATGGCGGCATTGTCGTTTGTACAGGCGACGACCGCGGCCTAAACGTGCCCGTGTCGGCAGAGCATTTATGCGACACCTGACGAGGTTGATATACTCCTTCCCCGATAAATACGGCACTACAAAGACCTATCGATGAACGTAGGGTACCTTGTCAGCCCCCCTCATGTGAGCGCCATCAAAGGTGTTATAGAGGCGCTCTGCCCAATATTCCCTCTCCTGCCGGGCAGTCTCAATTGTACGTCGTAATGACCCGCAAAGTTTCCTGGTTTTATCCAGTTCGCTCTTAAAATCATCCGTTGAGCTGACCCATTTTACCGCTCGGTAGTCTGAGCGATTCAACCCATTCATCCTGGTCAGTCTGATCCTAGGTATGAGTGTAAGTAAGCAGGGTAGGCCAAGGCCCCCCAAGTTACTTTTGGCATATAGGAACCCGGTCGGAACGGAATCTTCCAGATGTAACCACTTTCTCTTAACCACGTTTCTGATCTGGCTATCCAGATTCTTAAGCAATTTGGCTGTCGGGAGACGACTACAAATTAAATAAGAGAGTCATAGTTACTCCCGCCGTTTACCCGCGCTTCAAAGAATCTCTTCACTTTGACATTCAGAGCACTAGGCAGAAATCACATTGTGTCATAACCAATTACTGAACTTCACAAACTTATTGTTACACAAACACTTATATATACATACATTTATATATTTATATATATATATATATATATATATTTATAAATATATATATATATATATATAAATAAAAAAAAGTCAGACTAGAGTCAAGCTCAACAGGGTCTTCTTTCCCCGCCGTTCAATCCAAGCCCGTTCCCTTGGCTGTGGTTTCGCTAGACAGTAGATAGGGACAGTGGGAATCTCGTTAATCCATTCATGCGCGTCACTTATTAGATGACGAGGCATTTGGCTAGTTATCATAACTTAATCATTTATTCAACAATTAATTTACAATTATGTGCACACTGTCGCAGTCCTCTCGTGTGATGATGGGGCCGGTGCCCCATTTGTGGCAGATGGTAGATGCCGGGATCCTCGTCATGGTCGTCGTGATGATGGCGGTGGTCTGCCCCGACCGCGTCGACCCCAGGTCTTGTGGTCCTGGTGGGAGCGGTAGATGCGTAGCGTCCCCTGGACCACTTAGACGGTTAAGTCGATGAGGTTCTTCTTCGACATCCCCAGCCCCATCAGGTCCTTCACCGATTCGGCGTCCCACACCCCCGTCATGGAGACGGTGATGGAGCCGAATCGGTGGGTCTTCGTTGGGTCGAGTTGCGCCCGTAGGGCGGGGATGTCGTACTTCCTCATCTTGTCCCGTCGGGCCAGGGGAAGCTTGCGGTAGGGGCCGCAGATCTCAGTATCTAACACCCAGACCTCGGTAGATGTTGTAACAACGAGGTCTGGGCGTAGGCTGGGTTGCGACGCCCTACGAAAAGTATGTTCGCGGTCCACCTGCAGAGCCCCCTCGCGCAGGACCCGCGCTACACGTTCACAGACATCGTCGTGCCGCTTGGTGGTGTTTCTATTGGTGTACGCGCACACCTGAGAGACGTGAGCCAACGTCTCAGCCGCACCGCACCCATGTCGACATCTCTTGTCGTACGAGGGGCGGCCCCTGGCAAGCCGGGCACGCGTTGGTAATGCGTTAATCCTGAGCTTGACGAGGTTAATAAATTCCTTACCCGACAGATAAGGCATGCCCCGAACCCAATTGTGTACAAAAGGGACCTTGTGTGCGTTTTTTAAGGTGTGCCCTATCGAACTTTTTATGTAGGTCTTTCGACCAGTATTCTGTTTCCTGTTGGGCATTCGTTATGGCTGTCCCGGTCGAGGAACAGCGAGCAGTGGTTTTCGCCATTTGCCCTCTGAAGAACTCTGTCGTTGTCAGCCATTGAATGCCCGTGTGTGTTGACCGCTCGAGGCGGGTGAGTCTGGAGAGACGGAGTCTCGGTATTAGTGTTGTGAGAGCGGGGATGTTGAGACCTCCGTGTGTAGTGCGTGTGTATAAAAAGGCGTTGGGAACCGATTGTTCTAGCTTAAGCCAATCCCGTTTCACTGCCTTTCTGATCTCTAAATCTAAGTTGAGGAGGAACTTTTTAGATGGTGAAGGACCACACACCAGTTTGTATAGGAGTCGGGGAACTAAGTAGTCCTTGAGGATTACTAATCTTTGATGGGGGCGTAGGGGAGCTGCTTTCAGTCTGCTAAGTAATCTAAGGAGAGTATCTAGGACGGTGAATTCTGATTGGGAGCGGAAATAGCTTGTCCCTGCCTTACCGTCATAGAGGTGAGACAAGGGTAAAGCTCTTGTCCGTATTTATTTCTAGGCCTCGAGCATTTAGTAAAGAAAAGCTAAGTTTAGGAGCTGTTGAAGAGTTTGTTTTGTGGGGGCAAATAGAATAAGGTCATCCGCAAAAGCGAGGCCTAAAATGCGGTTGCCGTCGGCTACTTGGTAGCCGATGTTGCTCTCGTTGTCGTCCAGTACCAATTTAAATAACAGGGGTGACAGGGGATCACCCTGACGAACACCCCTGGTGGGCCTGACTGAACGACTACTATTATTATATTCTAGGAGTGTTCGGGAAGAGAGGTATAGACGCTCGATATAATCGACGAACATCTTTGGGTACCCGCGTCGTCGGAGTGTCCAGAGTATGGAGTCATGACTGACCATATCGAATGCTTTACGCAAATCGATAGAAGCCAGTCTGAGCTCCATACCTCTTCGCTTGGCATCATGAATGATGCCGTCCAGCAACGCGAGGTTCTCAAAGTCTAGTGTCGTTGGCTTCTCTGCTGAGGCAGATGGCTTCTTGTTGTTGTTTAAGACGGATGTTAAGATCTTCTATGAACGATGTAAAAACTTCCCTGCAATCGTTGGTGCTGATTGCAGGTGTGTCAGTTGGCGGTGTTCTGGAACAGCCAAATATAACTAGTCTGACCTCACGGCGCCAAACCGTACACTGTCACAATGTGTCAACACAGTGTATGGTTGCCGTGTAGGCGTGTATGTAGTAGCACTAATTAATATATTATATGGTAGGCAGACAAAGCTACCGGGCGGATAGTACAAGTAGTACAAGTACCAGTGCCGCCCCCCTGATATCTAGTGAGATACAGGTACCACACCAATATATTAATTATACCAGCGCACAATGCTCATGGGACGGGTGTTTACAAGTTGCGATCAGCACAGGCCACCCTTGTTACTACACGCAGGCCGGTCTCTCGTTCGCAGCTGTTAACATATGGCCGGTTCGCCACACAGAGCGCTACATACATATATAAATATATATATGTATGTCACTACTCCGTGCGCGTTGACCGGCGCATATGCACACGCGCTGGCGAACGCGAAGTCAGCCTACGTGCCCTGTACGTTATCTCACACCTGCATGTGGGGCAGACGTAACCCGAACGTCGGTCCGGGCGGGCGCCTGCACGTTGTCGATGTGCAAGTGCACGTCAACTTCTCCCACAACACTCTCCCTCTTGGATGCCGCTCATTGCCACGAGGCCGCGTGGCGACCAAGATGACCGGCTATCAAAGATGGCCGCGGTAGCGGCGGCGACTACAATGCTATACATATATGTATCCCTAGGGATACATACATATACATTAGCAATCGCCATAGACAGAAACAAGGCGATTTTTGGTGTTTGGTGGTGACCAAAAACGCCGGATCTACCTATCTGATGATGCACTGATACACCGGGCACTAACTGCACACACGCACAACACTGTACAACACTTAAAACACTGGGTCTCTACCTCGGCAGTATCCGACCGGTTGGTCGGTTCGCCGCCGATGTTGACACACTGTATCGAATGCACGGTTCCACAAAACTCGAAATTTTCGACGAATTGTTGGCAGCGGTGTGCTGGTGGGGTTGCACTGGGTCGACACCTTGCTGGCACGATGATCTGTGCGCTTTCCCGGTCAATTTTGCCGATATTGTTAGCGAACAATACCGATTGACCGGGAGCGAGCGAAGATGCGATCGTCCGCTGTGGCGGCCGGAGGCAGACTGTAGTAGTAAATAAGAGAGTCATAGTTACTCCCGCCGTTTACCCGCGCTTCAAAGAATCTCTTCACTTTGACATTCAGAGCACTGGGCAGAAATCACATTGTGTCATATCCAATTACTGGACTTCACAAACTTATTATTATACAAACACTTATTATATATATATATATATATATATTATTATATATATATTTATTAATATTATATATATATTATAAATAATATATATATATATATATATTATATATATATATATTATATATATATTATATAGATATTTATATATATATATATATATATATATACCCAGCTCTTTATAGACATGCAAATGGCTCTTTGAAATTATTAAAGTCTGTGTATCATGTTCTACTCTAGGAGCATTGCTCTCATCTCAAAGTGGAAAGGAGTACGTGGGACGAATATACATATACGCACGCGTACGTGCGATCTGCAATTCATGGATTTTACTATTCGATCTGGCGGCCTGAGGGGTTGGTTCACAAGCCAAGTGACACACGTATTGATACAAATTGCGACAGGCTGTGTGCAAGACATCTGGTGGAGACAATATATATATATATATATATATATATATATATATATATATATATATACGTGTATATATATATATATATATATATATGGTGGCAGTAAGTGCAGCCTCGGCAGAACTCGGACACGGATATCCTAAAATGTCGTGTCATTTTAGGATGACACGAGAAAACATATATAGTATGTTTATTTTGTGCGCTGGAAGAGGCTGACTGGATCGAAGGCATCCAAGAAGTTACAACTATATTTCGTCTGAACCGCGCAAATAGGCACGTCGTTGATATTTGATTACAGTAGAACAAGATTAAGGTGTTTAACGGCGACACGAAAGTAGCATAACCTAATCTGACTAGAGTAGAGATTTAGGTGTGGTCTAGATGATGTGGTCTACGCCGCACACACACAAAATGCAGTTAATATACTGCCGAGAAGCAGTCACCAAAGAGCGCCGGGGGAAGGACAGATGACGTGATGGCGTCGTTCCTAATGCGAGCCGGAAGCAGCAGATGAAACAGCAGAAAAAAAAGACAGAAAAGCGTTAGACGGAGGTCTAAGAGAACGGATAGAGGTCACAAAACTAATGACGTTCCGTCTAGAGCTGTCTTGTTAGAAAAATCGCTTTGAGAGACCTACGCAATACCTATATATATATATATATATATATACAAGGCGAGCACTGCCGAGTATGCAAATGTATTGTAAATGATTAATAAATCATTGCAATATTTTCTATATATATATATATTTTGTTGTTTCTAATAAAAATAATAGATTATTGCGGACGTTGCTGGCCTGCTTGCTTCTTGTATAGCTCGTTCTTTCTTCACAAGACGCTCTCCACCAGGCTTACTCGTTAGCCCCATTTGCGCTCGTCGTAGAGCATGGCGGCAACTGAATCCGTCACCGCCGTGACGCTAAACCCATACGTACGTCTTCTTGTGATGGGCAGAGAAGAAGGTTTGAGTGACATCATCCACCTCGCCGGATCGCATATGACGCACGCAGCTTCTGGAGAATTGACTATTCTGTGCCGGTACTTCTGGAAGCATTAGTACTCTGTCACCATCTGCGTCAGGTGATAGGTGACGCTTCCGTGTTCTCCGTAATACCATTTCTTGAGATCTTGAGGAATAACCTGGTGGGTCCACGCTCCCGGTGCCTTCGACGACGTTTGACCCCATTCCTGCTGCCACTCTTTGAGCGTTTGCTTCCGGGCTGCTGCTTTCCTGTGCCGTTCTCGCCGCTGCCAAATCTATTCCTCAGTCAGCTGGGGCCACAAAATTAGCCTGGCTAACTCGCGATAACTGTGATCGTCTTAGCCGTGCTTAGTCAGCACAGAGTTAAGTCATAGGGTACTCTATCGATCAAAATACAGCTTAACCAAGTGCACCGTCCACTGTTTTCAACCCAACAACAGCCAAGCACATCAGCCACCTTAAGCTCGCCCAGGACCAGCACAAAATCGCGATTGCGATCATCAAAGAGTATCTCGAATAGAGATCGACGCCGACAGGGACTACGAGCTGTCTAAGATCTACTCATCAAAGGATTTGCATATAAGTAGTTGTATCACTAGGCTATCTTAAAGTGTTTATGTACTGTTTTTGCTTAGTAAAGCACGTGATGGGCTATCAACAGTTTTGATCCAGCTTTAATTTCCTTTCACGCTAGCGTCTTAGGTGTCGGTTGAGCTCGTTCTAGACGCCAAGCCGACCATGTTAGCAGTGGTAGAATACCAAAGATAGAAGTTAAGTGTCGATTTTTGATGTTTTCAACCGACAGCACTAAATCATAGATTTACACGACAGCTGAGCTGTGTACTTATTTCGAACAGCGTGAATAGCGTGGTGACGGCATTTCGTTGAGGAGTCTGGCCAAACGTACAAGGCAAACCACGCCCAACGGATTCAACGACAATTCTGTTCAGCTTGACTGAAGAGAATTGTTGTTGCTAGCCCAAAATACGTGCCGGTCAGTTGTTGGTCTCTCTTATCGGTATTCTTATTAACTTCAACGTCGTGCACAATTTACATCTAGTATTATTGCTAAAAGGCCGTCGTTGATGTACTCTGAAAAACACAGAGCAAACCCACTTCTGCTCTTAGCTGGCACACGCGAAACAGTATCTAACACTTGTTTTTATAATCTAGTGCGCGACGCCGAAAAACATTACTCCAATTTAATGTTTCTGGAAGTTGTGTTCTTAGGGAACGTCTGTTACCTCCTCTTCCCCGGCAGCAATTACAGACGATATAAATGATCGAATTTAGCAATTGAACGTACCTCTGTTTCTATAGCTTAGGAGGCCAAGTGGCAACTGCCGTTTTCTTTTTTCTGTTATAGGCACTGTATTAGATCATTCTCCCTTGATAGATAATTCCCTCCTCCTTGATCGGTCACGTTAAGTATCCACTGCGAAAGCGATTAAGCTACCGCATTGCGTGCAAGGCACTCAGTCGGAAGGTTGTGCAGTTAGTTACAACAAACAGCGAACTTTGAATGTCTGTCTTTGGAATACGTTTAGGACAATTCGGGGGCCAAGGCCGCCCCGAGTGTGCACTGTAATGCGCTAGGCGCCGTTCTAGCTACCGTCCAATTGGCAAGAAGAGGGCGTGTGATTTGCTCGGTGGTAGGCCTACTTCGATTAAAGCTGGGACAAAGAAATGGGGAAACAGAGAACCTGTGGGTGACACAAGCATAAAGCCCACGGCGGCATTGGGTTTGCGAAAATCTGAAATGCGAGCTTCGATTGGGAATTTTTCTGGCAATGGGTACTTGAACGAAAGAATTCGGTGGATGGCAAACACGGGCGAAGTGAATCGGCCAATAGACGCCGAACAGATACAGAGACAGCGGGGTGGAATACCGATGCAGAGAAGGGTGTGACAAAAGAAAAAGCTACAGGCACAGGAAAGATCGGGACAGCGGCGGGACATATTTCCCGAGGGAGAGGGAGCAGATGGAAAAGCAGTGGAGCTCAAAGATGCATTGAAGATTACCCGACGATTGGTAATCAGCGGCGTCAAGAGCCAAACGGTAACGGCAAACAGTGGATACAAAAGAGGAAGCAGGGCAAAAGGAAGGTCAAGACGTGAAAAGAGTATGCCTTTCGGACGGATTGCCATGCTAAATATGAGAGACGGGAGGATGAAGTGTAAGTAGGAAGAATGCTATAAATTGCGATAAATAAGTCCAGTCGACCTTATGATAATAACAAAAATGCAGTACGTTGGTTTGGGGTGCCGCCGAAAACAGGTTTGGGAAATGGGGATAATTGTCAGGGATGCTACTTTATGCAAAGAAGCTAATACTGTCAAAATGAAGGCTCAATGGTTATAAAGGTACACATAGGGGGACAATAGGGACAGTTATGAGGATACATAGAGTGACAATGAATGCCGAAAAGAAGACGAAGAGCCGTAAAAGAGTACATAAGGTGATTGGGGAATAGTAGGATATACGGGGGTGGGAGTAATCTGTCTAGGAGGCTGGAATGGATTGGAGATATCAGGTAGCCGAGCTGAATAGGAAAGTCAGGGACGTGTATACAAACGCTGTAAAAGAGGCAAAAGAGTTCGAAAGGAATAGGAACAAGGTTGGTGGAGTGATCAAATATATAAAGCAATATTAGAGAGGAGAAAGTGGAAGATAATTAAAAGGCATGCATCAAAAGCAGAAGAGTACTGGGTTAGTTACATGAAAGCCAATAATAGAGCTTAAATACAGTAGCTAGTACAAGACGAAATAAAAACTGCAAACGAGAATGTATTTTACTTGATTTTAGAGACGCATGTGTTATTTAACGGAGCAGTTTGGTAAAATAGTTGGAGGAGGCAGTCTTTCAGAGGATTAGCGCAAGGGAAGAATTCCTGTATTTCCCAATATCCAATCCAAAAAGATATTGACATTTTAGAAAATATCTAAGAAAATAACCAATAACAATTACATCTATAACGTACCAAATATTTACGCTCCGTTTTTAAACGTATAATATAGTGTTCAGTAGACAAATGGCTATGTAGACCATAGTTTAAAAGATCATATATATATATATATATGAGAAACCGTGAAATAAGCATTATGGAGTGTATACGATAATATACGAAGTGTATACGATAATAAGTGAGGGTTGGACTATTAGCCGAGGCCAGGGCAGGGATGTTGGATATAAGAGTACAGCTATCTAAATATATGGAAGGGGAATATAGATTGTCGAGTTTGTGGGTTTAGGAAAATGGTCAATTGAGCTGAATGTGAAAGAGTGCACAAGTTTGGAAGGGGTCAGATTTTAATTTAGGATTCTACAGGCCTTACCAGGTGCACACAGTGTGAAACGTTTAGCGAATTTTTCGCCCAAATTCGGAGTTAAGTCACCGGAATCTCGACGATGGTTTAAATGGATGATATCGAGATGGCGAGAGGCGTGCTTGGCTATAATTGGGACAGACGGAGCGCACTATTTGAGTGGCCAGAGCGTAAAACGTAGGCTTAGTTTGACGTATAGACACTCGACTGCGTATTTCTGCTGACCTGCGGCTCTTGGACATGAGGCGGATGACGGTTAAGAAATCTTTAAGAGATCATGAGTCAAACTAGCCTGCCAGCTAGAGCGTTCCAGTAAATAAACATATATATAGCCAGTAAGGATATATATATATATATATATATATATTTAAAGATTTTTCCGTAAGGCAATTGCCCGTGTACGGTTTTTTTATGTCATGGCTAATTTTAATCCACTCCGGCATTTACCTTGTCTAAATTGGAAACCATGCAAATCAATTTAAGAGTGGCCGGTCTGGGTCTCGAACCCAGTCCTCCCGAATGCAAGGCAAAAGCCACTTTGCCACTAAGCCATCTTGCTGGGTAAAGAAGAAGTGAAGAAGCATATTGCGGCTAAGATGAAATTTACTACAATGGCTTAGCAGACATGTGACATGCAGATTTATTTGTGGTTGCCGTCTATGTTAAATAAATTATACCTCAATTAAACGCGCTACGTTGGCCTAAGTGCACAACGAATAATCCGCAAAATTATAGTTAAAAGCATATTTCAAATGCAGTGCACATACCTAGAATGCAGTGTGTGTCATGAGTCCCAAGCGACTCGTTTACGTTAATGCTTTCCCATTATATGTTCATACATAAACCCCCATATATACTACGACAATGTCTATATAGCACTTACCACTGGGTGAGCTAGTTTAGGGAGTTAATATCTGCATAGTGCCGTGCAAAGTGAGTTAAGTATTTCTAACCACAATATACAGAGATGCCATCGTCGCGGGCGTTGTGAACAAGACCGAGTTATTTTTTACATATTCCAGAATGGCAACCAGATGTAAAGGAACACTCAGTTCGCTCTCACTTTCAAATACTAGTGGCCATTTTTAAACTCAACAAAAATCCAAAAGTGGTACGCGTCGTTTCGTATCCTGCGCCTTGATAAAGGAAGTTTGAGTTCTTTCTCCAGCTTAAAGTAACAAACACAAATAACGATAAAGGCTATAAATACAGAAACATATCGCGCTTGCGCGAGTGGATTCCCAGAATACTGTCGGTCAGATAGGCCCAACTCTGCCCAAGGATGGCAGAATGTTGCCAGAGTGCCGATGGCGTGTATGCTAGCTTTATCAAAGTACTGGTGGAACTGCAGCAGACCACAGGCGATGCATCTGGGACGTGAGGAATTCCACCAGAGCAACACGCAGCAACACTCGTGAGACTCGTATTGAGCAACTATACTGAGGCTTTAAGCATTCCAGGGCTTCCTTGCGTCGAGCTAAAGATGAAAGGAAGGAACGCCGCTAAAGAAAAAGTTATTATCAGAACTAGATGATGACCCATTCATTTACGAGTTGGTGACCCATTAATTTGTAAGCGTGGCGTGTCGGGGATCAAAAATAAGGCAAGCCTTTCCTCTGATGAACCCCAACGGGTAATTCGTCCCCCCCCCCCAACATTCGCCCTTCGAGAGACTTGCAGTTGGTTGTGCTGCTGGATGTAGCATCCTGAAAAATCATTTTTAACATACTATTTAAAAAGGGAGTCTCACCCCAATTGTGCCGTGCAATCTTGGCTCACCTGAGCGATCGCTACAGAGCCGATGAAGGCTGCAAGTTTGACGTCATGTCGGCTGTGATTTCACGGGGGCTTGTTTCTTGGATCTCTTCAATGGAACTTGGCATATAATGACGTCTTACGCTTAGACGACGTACTTAGCTGCGGCGCGCGCAGACGACCTTGTTGCGGTCATACTGTCGGTTCCCCCAATACCTGTAACTGAGCGCTAAGGACGCCTTGGCAGAGATAGCAAGGAAAGACGGTCTAACACTGACACCGAATAACAATAGGTGTTGTCTCTCTTAAAACTAATTCTAGATGGTCAAGACATCAAGCTCGTTCATACAGATCACTTTTCCGCGGTTCGAAACAGGATGACCTGGTTGTTGCCAAACAACTACGGCCCACGGGAGAACTAGACGACTCTTTATTGTGTTAGTGGCTAAGTCCATAACTTGGCAGCCCTGGTGAGGCTGTAAACCGCTCTGTCGGCAGCCAGCAACAGAGCGACGCTACGCGTGGCAGCTCTGAGAATCGCAATGGCCTGTCCTCGTTCTGGCTATTACAGTCTTCTGGAACGTGAAAGCCGATGAGCCACGCCGCTTGCGGAAGGACCTGTGCAAGGAAGAAGCAAAAATAAGGCAATTAACCATCGGCACTTAACAGACCGAGCGGGATTCCATTCCACACGGAGCACCTGGGGACAGGACCAGGACTTTAATGCAGAATATCAGCCTGGCGGTAAGCTGGAGTTTTACATGACTCGGGTTCTCACGAGATACGGGTTTTTCAATCATATTAATTCAGATTAGGTAAGTTGCATCCCTATTCTGCAAGCTCTGTTAAAAGTCAAAATGAGCACATAACTAATTTTTTGTGGGCTAATGCCGCACATTACCGGGCCGCACTTGCAGATGAGTTTCCTGTAGTGTCGCCGGTTCGATTCCTTGAGAGTCAGCGGCCATGCTGCCACAAGGACCGTTTGGGAAACCCTAGATATTTCAACATGTTCGGCCCTCGGTGCATTAAAGATATACCACATGATGAGTTCCAAGCCCGTAGGGGACGGAGGATAGTCTAGAATTAAAAAGAACCTCCTTAAAATTGTTTTTAATTCTAGGTTTTAGATCCAATATAGTTGACTGTTCGCGAGGGCTGCACAAAATCATTTGATCTAAGGAAGCTTGTATTGTACGGGTATTTACGCGCATTAACATGTCGAGTCTGATTGATAAGTGTGTTAAGGTAAGCAGCTCGTCCGATGCTTAGTGCAGATACGCAAAGTGCACTGTTGGAAAACCTTGTAATTCTTAGGGCAGTTTTTGTAGAATTTGGTAGATTCTGCTTTGTTGAGTGATTTCATAACAGCTTCCGCCATTCTAGAAGGGTTAGCTCTTATTCACACAAAATACTACACACGGAGATAGAGCTACTGAGAAACTTAAAACGCGTCTTTCTTACTATCCTACACTAAACGTTCGCCACTACATAACTTGGCTAGCGCTCCGTTAAAAAAAAACGGTAGTTGTCGTGCGTAATAGCCGAAAAGTGCTCATATAAAATTATTTCTTCTTTGACCCTAGATCCAGATGGATCCCTGTCTGCACTTCTCTGGTGAAGGAAGTTCAGTTTGAGTACGGTAGATAACTAGAAACTAAATAACTAGAAACGAAACAAAGTGATGGCATATAGTGGCCTTGTACCCACTAGCTCTAAGATGTCGTAGGTTCGGTTATGCCTAGAACCTCCATCTGACAAGCCTTGAAGAAACGATCACAGTTGTGCTGAGTCACACAAAGGTCAGACAAGTCACCCAGAAAGGTAGAGGCAGATTTCAACTGGGCGTAAAATCTCTAATCCTGTCACGGAACGAATGTAGTTACTGTTCGATGGATGAATAATTCGCTTTTGTATTTTTTTACCCCGTTGACGCAGGCGAGCATCTGGGGATGCCCAAAGCCAAGGGGAAGCAGGTACTGGCTCTTTGTGCTCTTTTAAAGCCAGTAGTACATGCTGCCGATACATTTGAAGGTTTTGCGGGACGGCTTTTCCACTTGTCTCCAGATTTTTATTGGCCTAATGGCAGTGCGGAATTTATAAGTCACATTTCCATGACAAGTGATCTGTTTGCTCGCGCGTCTGGAGTGATTGCTTATAGATCGTCAAAAACGTTATTTAGAAAGGCTTTGATCAATAGAGTCACGGCTGGTTTTTGGGCCACATGTATTATCTACTAGAAACCCTTTAGGCCCGTACAATCTACAACAGTAATATCCAGGACATCTTATGTAATAATATGACGGCCTGGCCTAGAAGGCTAGCGCGCTAGTTATGATTGCCATCTACCGGAGTATTGCCGGTGTGACCCCTCTTGTTGATCAATCGACACTCATCATCTATTGAGCGATGCTCATTGAGAACATATGATAAACCATGCCGTTGAAAGATAGCGATCGTGCTGCAACAAGGACCGTTGGGAAAATCGTAGATATTTCAACATGTCCACTTGTGTTGCCGTCCTAGGCGCTTCTAAGAAAAAAAGGTGACATGTGTATTTGAGTATACATTACAAGCAATTAATAAATCCCAAAAATACCCTCATTGCATACTAGTATGCCGTGTTTTTTATTATCACAGCATATTATGTAAATCTGGATGCACTAAGGAATCTCATATCGCGAATATAAGGCAAATTTGTTTCAGGTTGTTGTGTCAGCGACGCTATACCTATACATCCAGTATAGCGTCGCTACGAACAAGGATAATTTTATTTTTTGGTAACATTTCGTCGTCAATAGCATCGAAGACAATGCGAACATACTTGTTTCCAGAAGATACCACTCCGCAGCTTCCGCAGTGAAAAACCGATGTAGACCATGAACGAAGTTTGAAACATGTGTGCGTTCCAATAATGTAACGTCGCGCTTCGTGATAAGCTTCGTCCTGTTTTGTTAACGCACTGCCAAATACTCTTGCATACAGCAGGTGTTTGCAATAAACATGCAAATACCAGCTACCGCATCGGAGTTGCGGAAGCAAAACTCGTCGCTGACTCCATTATTGTCATAAATTATTCGGCACGGTTCAATTAGCTACTAGTCCGTAGTACTCCGCACGCCTATCTATTTTACGTCTAACGATCTCGCGTGAAGGCTTGACCAAGCTCAGAGACTAACAAGCGTTACCTATTTGCTCAGGAAGAGGTGAGCATTGGGTGGTGTCCGTTCGTCTGGCACAACTTGACGGCAGGTAAATGAGGAACAGGTCATTCTTCTCTGCACTTCTTGCTCTTCATGCATTGTCGTGTCGTTGACACCCAAATATTCGGGGTGACAAAATGCTACTACGTTCATCAATGCTACAGTACTCCCAGCTCGACTTCGAAGTAAGTGTGCTGGTCATCATTGCCGCAATTGTGGTTGTCCTCTTCTCTCCACTCCGCCACTGTCGAGGACACTCGAGGCTACGTGCAAACTGCAAGCAATGTGTGCACATATACGCTCTCTGCGCGGGCCGGTGACCCCATTGCCTTCAGCGGCATCTACAGCCCGAATAGTTGCTTCAATAAGCCCCGCCGAACGCTGCTGCTGCCTTATTCACCTGTGCTAGTCTAAATGCTAAACTATGGCTCGATACGCTGTCGAGTAGCGTTGTCCGGCAGTGGCAGTTGCACATGGTTGTCGGACTTTGGCCGCTTTGGCCCACACAGTCAGGCACCTGTGTATGTTGTTGACGCGCTTAATTTTGCTACATACGAGAGCTTCTCTCATTATTTGGCTAAAAGATGTAATGCGGCGGTTTTCGGCGGCCTTGTTGTGGGAGGTCGACGGTTGCCTGCAGCTATTTCTCTAATAATAATAATGTAGTGAATCGCGCGACGCTGCTTCATATATATATATATATATATATATATATATATATATATATATATATATATAGCTGTCGCAATAGCGACAGATCGTTGTTGCTTCTTGTGCGCTCTAGTATAAATGCACTTTTTGACCAAATTTGCAACAAAGAGAATCGAAATTCTGCGCATGGGTAAACTGTTTAGGAGTGAGTATATACCCTTATTTTCTCTGCCGTTCTTCTGTGCGGAGACATTCAAGAAGAGCTAGTGTAGCTTAGACAACATGCAGTGGAGAGTTTCCTTCACCAAAGAACAACTTGCAATTCCATATAATAATGGCTGCAGGAAACATCACAGAGACGAATAAAATGACGGACCTAAAAGCTGTTCATGGTAAATATGTAACGTATTGCGTTATATAACTTTGTTTATAAGTCGGCTTCAGTTAAGCCATAGTGAGGGAAACCTGAAAGAATATGTCAACCGAAGTCTAGGTAGCGACGCCGAGGTAAGAGTGATGCATCTATATAGGCAAGATCAAACGTATTATAATAGTTACCCTGTACAAATGATCAGGAAACATTTTGACGAACTACTAAATCCGGCGGTCTGACCGAAATAGCGTTTCCAACCATTTCGGGGCTCACTTAAACCCTATCGGGCATTCGACCTTTGTGCTAAAGAATAACAGCAGCCATCAGGATCCGTACGCAAAAAAGGAAATGATGAGATGGACATTCAGCATTGTATACATAGTCTAAAAAATAAAGCTGTATGCAGCAACATACCAAAGCGTGGGCTGATCACTTGTAGGTGTCTCTTGTGGAACGTCGAAGAACTAAAATCAATTACACGACTACACACACACATACACGTCACAACAAAGCCAAATCATATTTTTATAGGACCGTTTTCTCCGGACGACAAATTTATTTAAATTCAGTATATCCTCATTGAGTTTAAATTACTATGATTACTGATTTTGAACAATTATAACAATAAAGGGTATTTTGCAGAAAAGGTGTCTGGGCACTGCTTCAATTTTTTTTTGTTATTGCCGTGTACGGTTTTTTCATCTCATGGCTAATTCTTAATCCACTCCGGCATTTACTTTGTCTAAATTGGAAACCATGCGAACCATTTTAGGAGTGGCCGGTCTGGGTCTCGAACCCAGTCCTCTCGAATGCAAGGCAAAAGCCATCTAAGTTTGCCTCAATTGTCACACCACAAGGTGTATCATGCCCAACCAATCAAGAGGGAAAGACGAGAGCGACCAAAGTCGAGTGTCGCTACAGCTGTGCCAGCGGACGTATGATCACAGGTACTTTTAGCCCCCCTCGTTGCCTATGTATATACAGGCCCCTCTTGAAAGAGCGGTTCGAGATATTTAAGCTCAAAATCCGTTCCGCAGTAACATATACCCCTACACAGAATTAAAGTGGTTTCCAAATTTGCGTCCTGAATCTGAACGTCCCATCTAGTCGAACAAAAAATAGCTGGTGGGTGTACAAGTTTGTGCTCCCAGGACTGTCGGATACTAACGGTTGCCTACTGCTCGAAAAAGACAGCAAAACAGCACAAAAAAATGCTACTTACTGGAGTATTTATTCTATGTCAGACAAAATTTGCCGGCGATTAAATACAACGTGTCGATAGCAAACTTGGGCGGTGCTCGTTATTAAGTGTACACAGCCATAGTGAGCGTACATAGCTGCAAACTTGCAAGCGTTGCCATTATCGCTCCCATGCCGTCAGGGGCCCGCAAACAACGCTAGAAATGGCTGAATGCTGATTCGGTACCAGAATCGGCTCGGGCGCCCGGATACGATGATAAAGACTGTTACTGCTAAGATTGCAGTCCTCTTAGTCTGTTTGTGCTATTCTTCATAGGGGCGTCACATAGATGCGGAACTTAGGAGGTTTGACCTTCGTGTACTACATTTTTCATAGACCGATGCTGCCGGTGCAGCGTCGGTCGGCAGAATCCCCAGGGCCCTTACCCAAACAATTTGTCGAGCATTTCAGGCTGTGTTGTTATACAATGCGGTCAAGTCAACTGTATTTTACGCCAAGTAATTGAGGTAATTTTTACGTTAAACTGTGATAGTGTGTTCTGCTAGATCGTGTCGAGATCCGTTGGTATGTGCTGCGAACCTTTTTGGTGAAACGTCTATAAAGGCTGAGATGATCAGACTTTGTTCGTGACAGTGTTGATCAGGAGATTATTATATTCACAGTACGGTTTCAATGTGGCCTATGACCAAATTTACTGACGAGACTGTGTTGTCGACAGAGAGAACAATACCGGCTTCATTCAATTTCGAATCGGATCTCCTGCTTTTGTAGGTTTGGAAAGATAACCAGCACCAGCGATAACCAGCACTGAAAATAACAGCCGACTTTCGAAGTTAGATAAGGTGCTTTCGGCGGGACAGCGGGTGTTTCTCATTTCGGCAGTATGGTGAGCTATAGGCACTGAAAGCTCTTTTTTAAGATCAACAGATACAGCGTGTAGAGGTAACTTATTTTTTTCGCTATAATCTCTCGAAGCTTCAGAACGGAATTTATACGTTTAAAAACACACGTCAGGATATATTGCATATACAGCTTATTTTAGACATGCTAAGCTATAAGGATGATTTAGTGGGTTAATACTTCTTTTCGAAATAGCCTTTAGTGTGCAGCTCAAAGACCTTGGGAATGTTGTCTGGTAATAACTATAATAAAAACTAAATCTCCTCTGGCCCACCTACTAAATAGTTTGACTCAGGGGAGCACACGCACATGCGCTGATTTTACATGTTCGTCCCATAGATTGTTGGAACTTCATGCCACTTCTGAGACGTCTTATGCTAGTGTTTACTTGTTATGCTGCTAAAACGCAATTCTATCATTAGTCTAGAGTCACGGGTCGTGGGCAAGACTCTCCCAGTGGAAATGCTATCGCTAGAGGCAAATAGAATAAACAGCTTTTCTAAGTCGATCGGGCAGGATTTTAGATGCTACTTATTGCCACCTTTTGTATATGTAGCAGCTGCTGCTTCATTTATATAAAATGTTCCTTGTCGCTTGAAAAAAACGCGTTTTTGGCCGTTAAAATAGTTCGATATCTCCTGCGAGTACGATTATAAAAGTTGCACACATAGTTACTTCATTTTAACAAGGCCAGTAATTGTGTTCGAACTCGTCGAGAAGTTTTGATCAAATTAGGGTATTGTGTAGAAGTTCTGTTCGTACCTAAAATAATATTGGATCTCTTTGCAGCGACCAAGTCGTAGCTTCACGTGCTTCCTTTGACAAAAGTTCATATGCAGACCCTTTGGCATAGCCATTCAAGCGCACGTTTGCTTCCGGACACGAAGCTGCAAAAGTGTCAATAGTGGATGAACTTGCTTGATTTATGTCGTTTTACGCCTCCCTGGTTTCAGTAATGAAGGTCTGTAACAACGGATTTATCCAACTATATAACTCACACCATTGGTAAGTTTTGAAGAGCTTTTGTTCGCGCTGGTAAAGAAGCCCGGCCCAGGCGGAAGTTAAGGGCCATGATTACAGGTAACTTCTAATGCACTTCTAATGAAACCCTGGATCCCGAGTTGCCGACACTATATCTCCTATTTCTATGATGGATACTGTGAAAAGCGCGAGAACGACTACCTTAGAAGAAAGAATGTGGCGATGACGTACTTAAAGCTTCAAAGGCCCGAGGCGCCTCCCGTCGGAAAAGTTTTTTAGTGAGTGAAATGACAATACAATGCATATACTATAAAAATAGAAACATCTTTACCAAATTCGTTAATGCCTATGTCTGCAGGAAATTGCATGTGGGTTAAGAATGCAAGTATATATAACCTAACATAAAGGTAGTTTCACAAGTACAACTGTGCAAAACAACGGTCGTACAATTATTCAACATTGTGAGAGCCGTGCGGCGAGGTTGCGGCATCCTGATTATCTTTGACGTCGACGGGCCCGAAGTGCTGAGCATCTGAAGGGCGAAAGGGCCGAATTTCAGCGGGTCTCTTGTAAATGTGTTTTTTCTTCGCTTGCTTTCCTTCACGATTCTACCTGCATAGCCCGTCTGGGCTGCATCGTAACTGGCTATTGAGGGGGGTTAGAGTCAGCCATGGTAGCGTCCAAGGCGAGCGTTTCCCTGTCTTCTATAGAGATAAGGGTTCTCCCATCAGGCCGTCTTCCATTGTTGTATCCAAGATATGTATATATATATATATATATATATATATATATATATATATATATATGTAAAAACTTGTCAATATTTCAATCTGCATATTTTTATTGCGTATGTTGCTAAAGCGAAAAAGCGGGCAAGCAGGTAGCTATTCTCTTAACTGTGCAGAAGATATTTTCTATTCGTCGTGTTGGCAATCGTTTACATGTTTCTGAAAGTTCTTGTTTAGTACAAGCTCAGTAATATGATTTGGAGGAGGTCGTATTCTGAATTTTCTGATTTTCTGAGGCAGAGATTCCAATTACCTTCTGCTAAGCCAGCATCTTTGCCCTTGTAGAATTCTGTATAAACGACCCATTGGCTAACTTACGACATCAATAGTGGCGTTATATATATATATATATATATATATGTATATGTCCGACTTAGACCGTCTAAGCTTCTTATCTGCATATTGACTAAAGCTGTCGTAATAGATTCAATATTAATTGACTGATCCATAAACGTAATAACAAATATTCCGCCCTAACGTTAAAATATGTGCTTATTAACGCAGAATCTGATACACGCGTGCAACCCGATTAGATATATATATATATATATATATAGGGCTACAATAGGTTTTTTCGGTTTTGTCCGTAAAAAATCATTATAAAATTCGAAAAAAAAGTGTAGACCCAATATATATATATATATATATATATACATATATATTGGGTTTGTTTATATATATATATATATATATATATATATATATTAAGGTTTTTGCTGCTGCAGGCGTTGTTAAGGCTTCTGCCGTATATATGCTATGCATTTAAATTGGATTTGGATAAATGTAGATAATATGGATAAATGAACGGTTCCAATGAAAAGCACCGCCATTTGTTTTCTTAACACAAAAGTAGCACCCATAACGAATAACAGTGAACCCGTATCGTGGACCTCTTTTGGTGCCTAGCTTATGGGAAAAGAGAGACAAAACGACAACTATAGACCTCGACACTTTCATGGCGGCATTATGACGAACGAAGTTTATAAAAGCCTAAAATAAAATAAATCGACACATTCCGAAACGCCTTTTGACACACAGCTTCCATAATGCACCTTGCACTACCAGAGTCATTTATAATGATTGGTCTAAATAGGTAATCGGTAATAAAATGGCCACTGCAAATGCGATCGCTGCAGTGTCCCGAGCAGAATATACAGTATATCGCGACGGCCTTTCCAAAGCGATAATCCGTATCTAGCCTACTAAGTAGGCTCAACCTCTATTATATACTGTGCAGTTCTCACTGGTGTTCATAAGCTTTTGACAGTCTGTGCTGGCGTGTGCCTATTGCAGACGAAACATTAGGTCTTATCGATTGCTTAGCGCGCCAGGACGGGGAACGTATCAATTTTAAGATTACGGCCCATTGCAGGGGTCGATTGCGGCGTCAACTCCGTTACAATGTGTTAGATCGCATCTTGCTCGGATGAAGATATTGATTTATTTCGTGCTTGATGTGTATTGAAAAACTTTTTTCAAGCTAACCCTTAACCAACATCACGTCCACGACACTGCTTTTGCATTGTTTCGTATGGTGGACCCCATAAATACATATCTTAGCTCAATAAGCATCGCTCCAAAAAACTGGTCAATAACAGATCACATCAGCGACACACGATAGATGACAACCATGGCAAGCGTACTAGTAATTTAGAGTACGCCGCCACAGATATAATTGTTTCTTGTTTCTCGATTTTGAATCTGGTTAACCTGGTGAATATTTTCCTGTTGGAAAAGCCCAGGTCCAGTATCAGCTTAACATATAGTGGCGTTATATATACATTCATTCATGTGTGTGCTTCTATACCGTACATATCTCGATCGTATCGTTATGCTAACTTACTCTAAAAGTATTCTACGCCGTTGACCTAAGAGCTTTGATTTATGAAAGTATGTACAGAGAACGAGAAAGGAAAAAACGCGACAGACGATTACGTTCTGGCTAAAAATGGCGATCCGAGATTGACTAGTGGCGGGCGGGGCAATCAATAAAAATTATAAGTACTCTCAAGACTCAAGCCCAAGACTTGCTCGATGCGCTTACTCAGTGCAGCGTTCTGACAACATGTCGCGAGTCGTCAGAGCTTGGACGTGCCAGGTGTCACCCACCATCCCTGACATTCTAGCTCACATGATGAAGACCCCTCCCTGTCTGGTCCCGTGGAGTAGCTTACCAGGGCGCCCTCATCAGAGAGAAGACCCGGTTAAAGAAATCCAGAGTTCCAGAAGAGCTCAAATTGGAACCCGAGAGGAGTGGCTGGGGAAGCGTTTAATAAGGGATGACGTACAACTAAGCCCTCCGCAGGTCTCGGCGCACCCCAGTTGCCCTGTACTCTCTCCACATTGTCTCGAAGTTGTGCCCCACAATCTCGAACCTTGAGAAGGTGCGGAGAAAGACGGGTTTTAGTGAGTGAGTTTATCCTGATTGCTGGTTAGCAGTTCTGTGTGTGCCGAATCAGAAGCCTCCAAGTTAAAAAAGAACTGAGAGGAAGTCCCTGGGGCTGATCCTCAGACTATCGTCCAAGTCCCGAAGCTGCTACCGATTGTGCGGACAGTTGTT
The DNA here is from genome assembly GCA_003439945.1 of Dermanyssus gallinae. Taxonomy (NCBI): domain Eukaryota; kingdom Metazoa; phylum Arthropoda; class Arachnida; order Mesostigmata; family Dermanyssidae; genus Dermanyssus; species Dermanyssus gallinae. The sequence goes on from QVRM01006102.1 coordinate 72,181, forward strand.
GTCTCCCTGCTATCAGGATTTCATGGTGACGTTGGCTGAGGCGTACAAGGAGGCGACGAACTGGCTTGACGTCATTTCAACATTTAAGAGTACTTTGAAAACAGGGGAAAGATTTGAGCGGTACAACAGTTGAGACGAGGTGAATGGAAGGAGGGGGACGTTGGGGTGGTTAGTACTTGGACCCTAGGCGGGTTAGTCTACACGCAATGGTGCGTGAAGACGGGAGAAGGCAGAGGAAAGGATAACGGCGTACGGAGGGAGACGCATCCCCGTGGTTTCGAAATAATGTCAAAACAATGTCGAGTGACTGGAGGGGGGGATACGGGCTTAGTGAGTTCGCAAGTCCTACACCAATCACACTAGTTTCTCAAGAAGCGTGTACATCAAACATTACCAAAAGCTCCCAAAACAACAAACAAATCTTCGTGATTTGCCAATCCGTAGAACACTACAGAGCGCTCCTTTTGATGAAAATGTCGCCGCTCTGACCTGTAACAATGCGTGACAACATTAACAACTACAATACATATTTTGCGCACATCAACCTGACGTATTTTAAGGTCGGATATAGCGATGTGTTCAAACAGGATTCAAATGACGCAAAATGCTATGTTTGCGGACCATCAGTAGCGGCTAAACATCACCAGTTGCACTTCCGCAAATGATGCAGCGTGATGCCGATTTTGTGAAGGACTTTTTTTTGACAAAGCCCATTCCGATGTGAATGCAAGTATGAATGAACACTCCTTAATTGTATTTGGCCGAATTTTAACGGATTTGATGCGAGTGACCTCTGGTTTGGACAAGATAGTGCCGCAAGCCATACAGTCGGCGAGACAATTAAGCTTTTGAAGACGAAGTGTCTCGAATGGGTAATCTCGCGTAACGGGAACGTTCACTGACTTTCAAGATTTTGCGATTTAACGCCGGTGGACATTTCCCGTGGTGTTTTTTGACGAGTCTTAATGCATTTAAGCCATATTTATGTGAAATGATGCTAACAAATTGTGTGTCTCGTATGAAGCTTGTTAAAGTCAGAAATGTCATCACCTCACCTATATTGTACTATTAAGAAATGACACAAATGTCAGTAGGAAAATGATAAAGAAATCGAGTATCTTAAACGTTCTTGTTTCTTTATTGCCACATTTACTTAACTCATATTGGATATGCGTACGAAACTTCTACATATCTTGTTGTCAGTTGCTCTCCATGTATGTCATTCGAGAGAGGCAGTGCAGCGATTTCCTCGTTTAGAGCAAGGCAGGCGGACGAAACGGCAACGAAACAGTATCATTTTGATATTACTCTAAAGATTTCAGACTATTTTTCTGGCATTTAAAATAACAACTGCAACTATGCACCATATCGCCTATCGCTCTAACACTTGCGGCCACTGCTGTAATGCTCACTGAAAGATGTCCGGTTATCTTCCGAATGATGAGCTTTTTCCAAATGTAGTACGAATTCACATCGTTCTTGATAGTTCGGTATCGCACACATAGCAGGTATTGAAATAATCTAGCTTGGTTCAACTGACGATATAGACGAGCAAGTCGGCGACTGCGTCTATATGACTAGTTATGCATCTCTGTGCGCAAATTATCTGCACGCGCGTTACCGTTCGTCGCTGAATCATATAAGAAATGCATATCTGCTCTCTCGGGATTCGTGATGAGGTTCATCACAACGTATTTAGTAGAGTATGTACCTACCGTACCTTAGATCGCTAATCGAATACACACGCACACCGATCTGATCTCTTGGATGGCTGGCGATCAGAATACTGGCGTTGTTTCTACAGAATGTGTATCATGGCTGAGGGTCGCTCAATTGAGTATTGCTGGTAACATAATAAAAAGTTTTCCCAGCATGCCACTATGAGACAGTGGATAGTTGTATTTGTAGTCTCTGTGGGCGTACTTCTTGTTCTGCGTATCACTTACTCAAATATGCAGATCCGGCTGCTATGCATATATACTAAGTATATATATATATATATATATATATATATATATATATATATTTTTTTTTTTTTTTTTTTTTTTTTTCAAGTAACACGAGTGATACGTTATATGAAGCAAGACAAAGTTTTAGATGAATATATGTACTCATTGCCAACACGTTCGCTGCTAAGCCGTAGCTACCTCGCATAAACAGGAATATAGAACCATTACAGGACAGTAAACAGGAATTAAGCCATCATGGATATGGTACTAGAGCGCATTTTTTAAAGGTCTGAATTTTATGATCATCGTCATTATGATAATACAATAATAAAACGTCCAGGATCTCGATTTTTGTAGCGTTTCCTCAATATCACAATACACATTCCGCCGGCCAATGTTAGAAGCAGAATTTGCTGTCAATAACTTGTTCCACTGCAATCGCATATTCTGCAAAGAAATGTCCGGTCGGACCTACCAGTAAAAAACTGACATGTCGCTGTACTACTAAACAAACCATTTCGACACCTACGGCTGTTTTTTGGGAAAGAGGAATACATTTCACGGAGATTAAGCTGGCTCTTTCCCAAGCGTGACTCTAGATGCGGCGAAAAACGAACCTCGTTGTGTTCAGCCCGATGGGCTGACACACTGTCGCGGTAGAAGAACCATTGCCTAAAATGCAATGATTTGACACCGGGGTACATATTTGTATAGACTGTTCAATTAGGCAATAGACATTACACTGTATCACACATTTCATAGCTGAAGTTGCGGAAAATTATGTGATGGCATGAAATCTCCAAAGATGGGGACTTCTTACATTTAGAGACGCTTTAGAGCTCTTTCTAGTGAGCGCTGTTAAACATTGTGATGTGACACACCAATCGCTCGTTTCGCGCCACGTTTTTGCAGTTTAATCATTGCCATAACTTAATTACTGGAGAATAGGGCTGCAACCATCACCTTGCCCGCCGATCATTGTCGCTCCACTTTTGTGGGTGGAGGCGCTCCAAGGCTTGACCACAGCGAGCTCTGGGGCTCGAGTAGAGGGTCATACAAAAGTACCCTAGTAACTAAATTACCTGTGAAAAGTCTTGGGAACCAAAAAGACCGGCGATTGTCAAATTGTATGAGAAATCCTCGAGCTGAGAAAGCCCGCGTCTCTTTTTTATCTGTGGCATATCACGAGGCACCCACCGAAGAGATTTTTTGGTGAGTCTGAGATTTCTATGGAAGGGCTTGACATCCAGTCCAAAGTGTTTTCTAGTGATGCATATGTTTTGTTTGAGTTATCGTCAATCGTAGTCTTCACACAAATCAGTTTTTGTCCACCGGTGGTGTTTTGGACTTTCTTCACGTGATTACTCCTTACGTGGTTTAAACCTTAAAAAGATAACGGTATTTATTTTTAATGCACGCCAAATATGAATAAACTGGCCAATAACAATGAAATTTCATACTATTATATAAAAAGCATTTGATTATTTATGCTCAGGTGAAACCTTGACCCCTCACTGACGTTCGGAAATAAATAAGGAAATAAATACCTTAATTACCAAACTTGAACAGAATATGCCTCAGTTGGACAAACTAACCAATATCCATTACCAACAGAAATCGTAACAGCCTACGTCTCAGAGTTCCTAATATGTTCTGCAACTATAGACTTGAATCATCTAATATGGCCATGGCCAAATTATGGAACGCTTTCGATAATGAGTTATGAGAATGTACATCACTTCATGTATGCATAACAAGATGGCTTTATAAGTTACTCCGTGAACAATTTTCGATTGACAAGACGTTTGAATTAAATGCAGGTCAATTTTTACTCTATTTTTTTATAGATAACTGGGATGATACGTACTTCGGTCTGCGAAACACAAATGATCTATAAGAAGTGTTTGCTATAAAGAAACTTGAAGATTGAATTGAAAAAGAGACATAATTATCGCGTTGTCTGTGGAAGAATCGACTCGAATGTTCCACCCAAATATCAACAAACATAACACTATGCGCTAATTGACTGACTCCTCCCTTCGCATCATATTTCAAAACCGTTTCCGGCTTCACGTAAGTACTATTAATTCTAAGTAGGGTTTATTGTTCGCAGAACAATGCAGAGGGGAAGAACAAGCCGAAGAAGAACATGCTATAGCAGGGCGCTACCAAAAAGAATTCGCATCAAGACAATGAGATGCAAAACAATAAAACCCCTTCAGATTGTGCCTTCGACTTTGCCTTAACGGTCACAGCGCTACGGTGGCCTCAACTCAGGGTCCCAGGGCCCCAAACTCACTTGCCTTCGGCACTCGCCGGCCTACACGCTGCCCATCATTTGGAATAAGCTGGAATAGGATCTTCTGAAACTGAAGAACGAAGAAATACCCAGAGTAAAATTGTTTTCAACATTTTTTTGTCTTTGTGAGTTTTGTTATAACTTTATATATATATATATATATATATATATATATATATATATATATATATATATATATACGGGAATGTTTAATGTACACGCGTCACAAGCAGCTGGCGTAAGCAGTGTGGAACTCGCAAACCCACAAAGCCCGTATTCTTTCCCACTCCCCCCGGCGAAAAGCTTATACAAAAAGCAAACGCACAATATTGCCTTGAGCCAATTTGCAACTATCATAAGTTATCGTGGTGTAGCAAGAGCCTTACTTGCATATGGGACAATATATTATTTGTGAAATTCTGTTTAGAATTACCACTGGTTAGCGCGAGCGTGAAAATGCCAACAGCAAAATCAACAAACTTAAGAACTCAGGGACTCAATCGTAGTTAGTTGAACACTATGTGACCACGTTGATAGAACGGCCACGTTTTTGTGCTAAAATTAGCTGTCACTTGTTTGAACAAGTTGACGAAAAGGCCTTCCAACTGTAGTTTCGCCACTTCGGCGAAACATGAAAGAACGTCTCACTGAAAGCGTCTTTTGATGCTATACTCGGCGTAGTCTAAGCGGTTACGAACTGAGAAACTGTAAGTTTTCATTCTTCTTGCGCTTTCCTCGGGTTGAGTAATGACTATTCTGACGTTTGTAGGTTTTACGAGTAGGCCGGATTGATCCACTCGTTTTTTTCATTTTGCGCTTTCCAAGGCAGACCCTGCTTTACCGCCGACTTCGACAACACTATTTCGTACAGCGTTCCGCTTGTGGCTTCTGGGCCCATGGTGTTTACCGTCTACAAAAGGTAACACAGCTGTAACGGTTCTTGTCGAACTATCGAGGAATGTGTTTAGGTGTCGTCTGTGGCAATGTCATGTTTCTTTGCTGTACAGCACGCTTGTCAGATCCAGCTATAAAGCTCTTATGCTGTTTTTAGAGCGACATAAAAGTACTGAGTGCTGGCTGTCATGGTAATAGTAGTAGTATACTACTACTTGATATAGGGGGGGGGGGGTATAGGGGTTAAAGTAATATTAAAGAATGGTTCCAGCTCCTCGCCTCTTCCTGAGGCCATTTAGGTGAGAGGTTTTTAGTGGGTATTATGCCAACAACATCGGCATCGAGTCCCACACTACCCGCTCTGGGTGTGCGTAAACGCATTTTTCCCTCTCACCATAAAAAAAGTGTACTACTTCTTTATATTTTATATATTATGTAGTAGTAGTATTGTAAAGACCCACGAACCACGAGAGCGCCCAATGAGAGTCAACCATTTAGTTCTTCAATTAGCGCACCGGGGCATCATGTTCACGAAAAGCTGTCACGTCCCGCAGAGGCCTCACGGCGATGCACGGATAGTCATTCCTAACGGAACGGCCAGTGACACAGATAACAAGAGGCCAGGGGCCCGCCATCTCGAATATGACCTATTTTCGTTGAATGGCGTTAATTCGTTGGTCAAGGCGGTTTTCACAGAGCAATTAGTCGTTAGTCGGTTTCAGTTCGAGAGGCCATCGAGTGCTCGGTGAATATGAAAACAAAATCGATCATTTTCAACCAAATTATGGTCGAACTGCCATGTGCGGTGTGTGTGACCTCTTTGCATTACGTTTTAGGTTCTTCAGTTTGTCCAAGAGCCAGAGAAGAGACTTTTTAGGTGTTCTTTTTTTTCTGCAGTGCGTTAGTTAGCTACACTCTGGACAAGCTCGAGGAAATAGAGCAAAGCAACCAAGATCAAACCTGCGATCGAAAACATCTTTTACTATTCGAGGCTAGAGATGTATTGCGCTGTAGCTCCCCAGGCCCCGCCACCACTTTCGGCAAATACCAGGAGCACTAGACCGAGTGGCTGGTCTAGCCGCCACAGGCATCGTCGGCATAGAAAGGATTGTTACCAAACAATAGGCACGATCAAATTAAAGCTGATGCTAAGTGAATATCAATGAACTAGGTGCTTACTAAGCCACTGTAATTTGATCAATAAACTAGACGCTTACTTTACCACCATAGTTGTATTAGTATTATTAGTGTTAGTGTTTGATTCGTATAATTGTGTTAGATGAACGTTTTTACTGTTCTCAGTTATCTTCGTCATCATCGATCTGAGAAACATTGTTTCACGTTGGTCGCTCGTAATTCTCCGAGCGTTGTGCAATATCCTTCAAAATGTCTCAGGGCGTTTTACAATATCCTTCAAAAATCCTCCGTGTGTTTTGCAATATCCTTCAAAATTGCATCGTGTGTTTTGCGATATTCTTCAAAAGCTTTGCGGTGCCGACACTTCTATGACCCGGTGTCTCCAATGCAATAGGAACGAAGTGGCAGCTTCTCTACACCTCGAGATAATTTCTTCGCTTGCCTATATCTGCGTATTCTGCGACCCACCCACCCTCGACAAAGCTGTGAGAAAGTTATGATAGCTCCGGCGTGCATGAGACCGTTATATCCCAGGCAAGACGTTTGCCGCGTAACCACAGAGGTATAGTAATCTCATGAGGCCGTAACTCATTGCTTCTGCTTAGACGTTTAGGCTCGAGTGTAGATGGTATTCCTGCCTTTCTCAGTACCCTTCTCACTACTCCATTGAGCTCCGCGTGTTTTGTTAGCCGGCCGGAACTTTTAAGCAAATTAACGGGTGTAGACCGCCAGAATCGTCCAGTTTACCACACAAAGAGCATGGAAACGGTTCGCTAACGGCCGCCGGTCGTAATAGCCGACACCATACGGAGTTAAGATCTAGCATGCCGCCAAGGGCTTGAGGCCATCCTCCGCTAAAGGAATGCTGCGCCGTGGAGAAACGGTACGTTATTTTATTGATGTAAAGTCATCCATGATATCCCTTATCGAGGTCTTACTTTTATAAGCATCGCAAAAATATTGGTTCACGTGCTCTTCGAGCGGGCCGAGGCCAAGCTGGCTACCAACGTAGTAGTTTTTGTGAATTCTATTTTCGCATCTTCATATCTAACAGCACACTGCGGTGAGATCCTAGCATTAGCTTAGCACACTGCCGTAATGTATATATATATATATATATATATATATATATATATATATATATATATATATATATATACATATATATATACAGGTAGTTCAATAAGTTCTTAGAATAAAAACCGATAATTTTCCAAATCATGTTTTTAAATTTTTCTTATTCGATATAACATAACATAACATAACATCACTTTTATTTCACATAAAAGGGTTGGTATTAATATACATACTTCTGTAAGACAATCGTAATTAATCACCAAATAGGTATATACTCCCCGAGAAGCTCAATACACTTTTCCCGCCGAGATTTCAGAGCTTTTATACCTCTTAAGTAGAATTCCGCGTCGTTAGACTGAAAATAGGCATTGACAGCAGCCTTAACCTCTTCATTGCTGGAAAAACGCTTTCCACCGAGACTATTCTTTAAATGTCCGCAGAGGAAATAATCAGAGGGGGCCAGGTCTGGAGAATAGGAAGGTTGTTCAATAAGTTCGAACCTCAGTTGGGCCAGTTTTGCCGATGCTTGCCGGGACTTGTGTGCAGGAGCATTGCCCTGGTGAAACGGGACAACCTTCTTCTGCAATGCGGGCCGTTTCACGATGAGTTCTTGCTAACGGCAGTCCAACAGTCTTGCATAATATTCTCCTGTGATCGTTTTACAGCTCTCAAGGTAGTCGACCAACATTATTCCACGTTGGTCTTAAAAAACTGTACCCATCACCTTTCCGGTCAATGCCGTTGTCCGCACCCTCTTCGGAGGTTCTTCATCAGGTGCACACCATTGGCAAGATGCTTCTTGGGTCTCGGGAGTGTAGTGATGAACCCGGCTTTCATCGACGGTCATGAATCTGCAGCAAAAATCCGACAGATTGTTCGACATCTTGGCCAAATTTCGCTGTAAAGCCAACACAGGCGCGTCTTTTTGGCCTTGGTTGAGCAAATGCGGCAGCCATTTTGCTCTAAGCTCTTTCATCTTCAAGTTTTCGTGTAGGATAAAATGCACACTGCCTAAACTAATCCCTAATGCCTCCGCTATTTCCTTAATGTTCATTCGCTTATCTGTGCCAATAATTTTTCGCACTTTCTCTACGTTTTCCTCATCAGTTGCCGTTTTTTGGCCTCCTGGACGTAGTTCATCCTCGGTGCTCCTGCGACCTCTTTTTAACACATTAATCTAGTTGGAAACAGTGGCAAAACATGGCGCAGAGTCACTGTACGTCTCGTCTAACTCAATTTTTACTTGGGTCGCATTCCAACCTTTGAAATAAAAATGCTTGATAACCACTCGAAACTCTTTTTTCTCCATTTTTAAAAATCACGCCGATACGTTGCACGGGAAAGCTATCAAACGAAATCGCAACGGCCAATCACCATAATATATTGAGTGCTAGCAGTCGAAAAGTTGCAGTTCCTATTAGCGGTAAAAGCGTGCCAAAATTCGAATTCTAAAAAGCTCATTCTAAGAACTTATTGAACTACCTGAATATATATATATAAAAATTTAATATCAAGTTACTGGATTAAAAATAATTATACATTTCTTCAGCATAATGCAGTCAGGGCAATAACGACTGGCCTATGTCAAAGTAAAGTGCATTCCTGTTCTTTGTAAAACTCGGATCTCTTTCTGATCAGTTACGAGCTTTCGGCAATATTGACCTGACTTACCGCACGTCTAAATAGAAGAACAAGGCTATATTGATAATCAAGCACATACCATCAAGCACATGCTTTGCCTTAGGTTAATGTTTTTACCTAAAACAATATCAGCCGAGATTAACTTAATATAGTCTGGATACAAGCATTAACACTGAGAATAGTATTGTTTAGGTAAAGACCTGAATTTAAAACAAATTTGGAATGTGTTTGATCATCAGTATAAGCATTCTATTTTACACATCCCAGGGCAATAATGCGGATGCTTCAAACGGATTATAAATAAATCCAATAAATTGTTCTGTGTGGCTACGTATAGTACAGATGAAGTGCCCGTGTATGGTGTCTCTGGAGATGTAATGGCATATATAAGGACGTGGAGAAATCGATATATACATGGGAAATACAAAAACATGTATAATATATATGATGGCATTTGAAATTTCATGCAAGAAAAACATAATCATAAATATTAAAAAAAAAAAATATATATATGTATATATATTTTTACATATATATATATATATATATATATATATATATATATATATGTAGCTGTATGTAGAAGACAAATCTCAGTTGTATGTATATATATAAATATATATATAGTATGTAGGTTCGATATATATATATATATATATATATATATATCGAACCTATATTTTATTTTCAAGAAAATTGAACTACATTCAAACACCGATCTCTTGTACAAAAAAAAACTCATTTAAAGTTCTCATAGCAAGGCGAGTGGCTGGTGTCTTTCCGTAATAGAACTTTAAGCCATGCTTTTACTTTTAGGGTTGCATGAGCGGGGGCACATTGCAGAGCTTACCGAGTCCTTCTGCTAATAACGATCGTGGCGAGGTCGTTGATGTTCCAGCTCGGAGAACCGTTTAAGGTTAACTGCGCCATCATCTGCGTCAGGTTACAGGGAGTTGTCATTCAACGAGCGCCGCCAGTTGAGGTTCTTCGGCCGTAAACGCCGCGCAGATTTCGAACGTATGTTTAACTTCGTCTTCTCCTTTTGGCCTGCAGAGAATGCACTCTAGCGACGGTGCGCTGGTAGTGGATACGATGCACGTGTTTTCTAAAGGTCCTGTGACCCGTAAGCAATTGGCTCAGCGGGTTGGAGAGCGACCCGTCCCGCCTTTCGGCTTATTACGGCTGACGTTTTGTCAGCTCTTGCCATGTTGAGGGCCAAGATAGCCTCCGCTGTTGCCGCTGCGTCTCGTCCGCGAGCTGCCAACATATGGCTCGTGCAGCTGGGCTCTGTCGTAGCGGGGCTGCGTATAGCATGATACTATCTGTTACAGTCGTACCGACTTTTTGTATATATATATATATATATATATATATATATATATATATATATATATATATATATATATATTTAAGAAAGCAGGTGACATAGATATATGTATATATACATATATCATAGATATGTATATATACATATTGTGCAAAAATCGAGTGCGTGCCGACCTCTTAAGCGTATATCAGAGCAGTGTGATGTACAAGCTATTTTTTCAGCTTATGTACAGTTGACAGTAATGTACAACAAAACACTTTTTTGGACTATGTAGACGGCGAAACGTCTTTAGATGTATCTGTCAAAACGTACTACAGCATACATGCTAATTGTCATAGAAAAATACATACATTCATGGTCAATATGTAAAAATCGTTTTCATAAAAAAAAAAGTACATATATTTATGGCCAATATGTAAAAAAAAAGTTGTCATAATTCAATTTTCTGACATGGGGGTCCAGCCGTCAAACGCACTTCGCCAACCACTGGCTTCACACTTCTCTACTAAAAACTGTGTGCTTTCCCTACTATTCAGTTACATCAAAACGCGCCAATGATCTGTGCATATACAATGGATATAGAAAAGGAACAAGGGCGTAAAAAACGCGAGAGTAATACTGGCGTAACCATCGATCTAGATCGGCGCCAGGCTACGAACTGCGGGTGCGGGTTAGTGTTTTGACGCATTCTGCAGGTGCAGCCAAAGTGTCGCGTCCCACCGAATCAGGTTGTATTCCGCTGGTTCCGCACTTACACAATCGAATTTGAGCCAGCGTAAGGTGAAAGCCTGTAAATCCAAGCCCACAATGATAGATCACTGTCTGCTAAAGGTTCGGATAATCACTAGAAAAGGGGCATGCATTTGACCAGTTTTTCTTGTAACATTCTACAGGTTAGCTATACTAATAGCAAATAACCTCTAGAAGCTCAATAGCCGAAAAAGTATGGATAGTTGGCTGGCTGCGTTGTCGGTACGACACGTAACACAAACACGCACTGTCTGATCTACGATGACACAGTCAGCTTTAGTGTGCAAAAAAAAAACACCGTACAGAAAGGCACACAGAGTGCAAGAAACGCAATACGCTCTGCGGCTGATCGGCGTCCGATTGGCGTTATTACCTTGGCTGTAATTAGTATAATAAGGTGAATCACCGGGGGCCATTTATCAAAGTAAGAGCACATCTCTGCTAAAAGTAGGGCAGCTATATTTTACTGTTAAAAAAAAAGCGAAAAAGCCCGTTGTATATATACGTGCATGTGTGACTGTGTTAAGCTATGCAAGTTGTCCTTAACTGAAGGACTGTATTGCTGCTTACTCTAACCTTCCAGTGTGAGAGGCAAGAGCTTTTAAGAGTCCATAGCAGTTAGAATGACGCAGAGATAGGTAGAAGGAGGTTGCCATTGAGACCTGGCTTCACAGGAAGTGGATCTGCTCTGCCACTTTCGGTACTCTAAAGCTTAATGGAAGTTACTTTAGAGGAAAGAGCTCACCCACATGTGAGCATAAAGCTCTACCTAATGGGAAACTAAACGGCGCGAACCTCTGCCGACAATCCACGGCAATGCCATGGATTCACCGGCGAGCTCAAATGGCCTGCGAGACACGACGTTCTTCCGATGAATTGGGTTCTTTATTTCTCGCTTGTCTTCTGGCTTGTTCCATCTACGCCAACATGAGAGTAGATTTCCCGTTCTGGTAGGCCGCTAACGATTGCTAATTGCTGTCATCGCTGCGAGACAGATAGCCTCCACGTTGTGATTGACAATAAATACGACGGCTGTAGGGATTTTGAAAGCAAAAAAGCATATAGATTTGTATAAATGCCGCGCAAGGCAATGAAATTTAGGAACACCTGATGATTTAAAGCTGGTCCGATTTTTTTCCATCGGCAATTATTGCTGGATATTGTCCAACAATAAATATAAGTAAATGTTTAAGACTTGCTCCTAAGACTATGTTAGAGCAATCTAAACCGAACATACGCCGCCTATAACTAAACAGTATATGAATTATAGCTTTGATATCAAATTTAGTATTCGGCCCAAGGCTTGGCAAGGTATCGGAGGGCTGTTAGAGTACGAATGATGAAAGCTACAGCTACCCTTTCAGGTGACAACGAAAATCAGATATTGAGAAGGCTGAACCGATTTTTATCTTGCACCGCGCTCAGACGTGGTTTACATTCCGGTTAATTTGTTATTATCTAATCCCCTCTAGTAAATGCAATCGCTGCTTGTCAGATTGTTCTCTGCTTGAAGAGATGCATCGTCGGCTGCATATGTCTGTCAACGTGGGCTATGATGGTGTGTCTTTTGCTTATTCCGTTATCGTCAACTACTCCTAGACAAGATCACCCCGTAGAAGATTGACAGGCAGGTCAATACATTAGATTATTGTGTTCATGAGGTACGAGAGCTCGATAGCTTAGCTGGCCGAGCATACAGAGTCGTGGGCGGCCATTCCCGTGACAGCTCATAACAGTTCAACAATATATTAGCTGTATGATTTGCGGTTACGCATTTTTTTGCTGTAAAAGCAATAGACGACGCGCTCTTAAGAAACAAGCATATGCAAGTTTGAGCAGCCGATGTCAAAAAATCACGCAGTTTTAACCCCGCTGGACTTAACTCGCAAAGCTCCAAGAAAACTACGTCAAGAAATAAAACGAGCTGAAACGAAAAGTTGCACAAGACATTTCCTAAGATATTTGACAGTGGGCCTGTTCCCAAAAATTGGACCAACCTTAGGGCTTTCTTTACTTCAAGGCTCCCGTGACCTCAATAAAAGACAACATCCTCTGCGCAATGACTAACTTCGATACGACTTATTTCACTACCCAAGTGTTAGCATTACGTAAGTCATATACTAAATGCAACTATATGCAATATATATATATATATATATATATATATATATATATATATATATGTGCGTCTATTTGTTGACGGGGCAGCGTGAAGGAGATCGGCGGCGGCTCCGACACTTGGAGCCGTGAGTTCGATTTTGGCGCGGCGCACATCCGTTCAAAGCGACTTTTCCGAAGTTTCGTGTGTAGTAATGCTAGTATTCGTCTAAATTTAGAAAACGAAATATTTATTATATCCAGATCAATGCTGAACGTATCGTCTGGCTTCTTTAGTTTATCGATGTTTCCAAAGCTCACTTTATCAATGGCCGTGACGGCAGTATTGGATGAAAAAAGTCCTTTGGATCCCAAGGTATTTATGACGACTAACACATGAGGCTAAATCTATACAAAGACATCTAATTAAAGAGGAGTACTACTCTTCTGCCAGAAAATGCTACAGACACATGCAGTAGTAGATAGCGCAACGCCTATGAATTAATTTGTCCTCTTTTAAAAACATCTTATGCAACACGACAGTCAACACATATGTTCGCACCTGCTGTAAGCAAACTAAATGTAGCACATGAAATGGCTGCAACGGGCACCGTACTAGCCCCGGGCGCCGACAACAGTACGAAAAACTCCTCTTTTCCCCTGCCTTTGTGTGGGGACTAATTAATTCGTTTGGTTGAGCGCTGTTACCAAATCAGTTAGTTAGCTTGGCTGCGTCGATCGCTGCGACGCTGTCAAATACCAAAAAAAAACGTTGAGGTGTGCTATAAACGCTGTGTCGATGTGCCCGTCCTGGAATCGTTGCCGGAAACGACAACGGCAAATTAAATCAATGTTACTAGCTAAGTCTAAAATAAAACTGCGTCAGTGTGCATCGGTACGCACGTGTGCATATGATTGCATCTGTTTAGTAGCCAGTTGTAGCCAACGGGCTTGTTGTTGTAGCTCCAAATATTACGTGACGCCAATAATCAGCAAGTAAGACCAAAAACAACTCGTCTACGCATGGATTGCTTAACAGTCGTTAAAGCAACAGGGCGATAACAATACCAACAAGCAAAGAGAACCAAGTTAAAGGCATTCAGCCAGCACCAGTTCGGGAATAGCAATGGCAGTATCGGGTAGTCTTCGGGTAGTAGGAGACACATAGGTGCGCGGGTTCGAGCCCCACCGTTGCACATTTGTATTTACGGGGGTCCGTCTATGAAGCAATGTGAAAAAACAGTTCCGTGGACGTTAAATCTTGGCTGAGGGTCAGCCCGAAAACTTCAGTATGGGGTAGTCTTGTAAACTAGGCAACTAGGCTGCAAAAGCAAGCAACTACCTTGCAAACAAGATTTGCTCAACTTTTGAGTACAGATTTCAACTGTAGTTTGCTGACCTCTTCTCGAAGTTCGGCCTGCGCTTTCATGATGCTCTAGAGGAAGCCCCATGTATATACGAAGATCATTTTCAATGGAGTTCTGTCAAGAACAGAACCACCATCTTACTGTCTAGTTTGCCGGCGGTCATATTCGCATCGTTATCGGAGCTGTTGTCGTTGTTGTTCTACTTTCCTGCAAGGAAGTACCTACCTCTCCAGCTTGTATTGACCACAGTTTCCACCGGCCTGTCGTGTCACATCCGACCGCCATTGTACTCGTTTCCGCCCGCTGAAGGATCGATCGAGTGATTCCTTTCAAGTCAGAGGGTAAACGTCGGAACAGAGCGTAACAACGTAGGGGGGGTTGTCCACAGACAGATTTTTGACGTTTATTTCCCTTACTCGACAGAAGCACGCCTAGATATCGTAGCACACATACTTCATATATATATATACATATATATATTAGGGAATTATATGTTATATTCGGGAAAACTATTACACGTCGTGTTATATGTATGTATATATATATATATATATATATATAAATTTATATATATATATATATAAGTATAAATGATGTCCGAATAATAAGCTGGCATCTTTCAAATGTTCCCGCGCTCAGCTTTACTCCCTCCGCGAGCTGCTTGCTCTCTTCGTAAGCAGAACACGGCATTGCCAAATCCAAGATGGATTGTTACTCAACAAGGAACGCGTAGATAGATTGTGAAAGAAAAACTTTGTCTGAGCATGCTGGATAATTTGTGCAACTTTTGGTCGGCATGGCCAGCCT
This sequence comes from Dermanyssus gallinae, assembly GCA_003439945.1. Taxonomy (NCBI): domain Eukaryota; kingdom Metazoa; phylum Arthropoda; class Arachnida; order Mesostigmata; family Dermanyssidae; genus Dermanyssus; species Dermanyssus gallinae. The sequence continues at coordinate 87,526 of QVRM01006102.1, forward strand.
TGTGAGATCATTCATGAACTTGAGCTTTAGTACGTGATATGCTAAGCCATTGAATACCGCTGAGCAGTAGTTCAGCTGGAAATATCGCCGCTGTGGCCGACAGTGCGGAACAATGTCTGAAAACACCGCTTTGGCGATGTGGCAAAAATTGGATTTTTTGCGCACATCAACCTGATGTATTTTGAGGCTGAGTCTGGCGATGTGCCCATATAAGATTCCGATGAATCAAGAGCTCAAGCCTACAGACCATCAAGAGCGACTAAACTTGACAAAGCCTATTTTTAGCTGAATAGAAGTGTGGATAAACAAAACAGTTGTCACGAAGAATTGCCACGTGTGTCATACGCGAGAGTCTCGTGCGGCCAAAGGAATCAATTGACTTTATTTTTACTCCACGGTGAATGGCAAATGTTATTGCAGCATTATCCTCTATGAATTGGGCCGAATTCGGACCGGGTCGATGCGAGGAAACTCTGGTCCTAACATGATGGTGCCATCAATAGCAAATCCGCTGCGACAGTTGAGCTTTTAAGGATGAAGTAATCTTGCGTAACGGGGACGGTGACTGGCCTTGAAAAACAGTTTGCAATTTGACGCCGTTAGACTTGTCCTGCAGGATTCGTTGACGATTGAAATGTATGCTAATAATATAAATATGTATGCTAAATAATACGACTATCAGCAAACTAAAGACCAATGTTAACGCTTGCATAAATGTAGGAGCCTGATGTGTGCGACGAAGTGCTAAAAAACGTGGGGTTCCGCATCCAGCTTGTAAAAATAAAAAATATTGCTATCTTATTGATATATTTGTATTTTAATCAAATTGGCATTATACCTGTGTAAAAAAATATCTTTAACACACTTGCTTTTATGTTACTTTAAAAAAATCAATTAACTTTTGCAAAGACCTTATAAATATGTTTTATGAGATCTTTTTCGGAGAGTATATTTATTTAAATTTATTAATTCATAATTGACCTTAAAATTTACATAATTGACACATTTTAAACAATTGTGTTTTTTTGCAAAAAAAGACAGTCGCCCGTGTCTGATGTATACAGGTACGTTGGAAGGCAGATGAGAACTGCAACTGCTTTTCGTATGTCGCTGTCGAAGTATAATCGTTCGAATATTAAAGGAGTGTTTGGAATTAAAGCTGAAGACAATGAATTCGCCATTATCCTCACCCTGACTAACACTCATTGTGTGCACAGAAAGGTTGCAAGTAAAAGCAATGCCAGCAATGCTGTTACCTGTAGTGCAAACATCCTCACTGTTTTCTAAGTGAGTTATTGTTACATGGAACAACCTGACGTAGCTACAGAATAAAGTTCGCCATGATCTAATATTCGAAACATCAATGTGGTCTATCCTTAATATCACTTTAATGTGGTATATCGTTTTTATACGGAGAGCAAAATTTGGAATGTTGTGCACAAAGAGGAACTACCGTAGAGAGTAGGACATATATGTGCAAAAGCAAAAAAACTCTAAGCATCTCAAACACGCAGCAAACAATCAGGGACAATAGAGTCCTCGCACGCACATTGTTCTCATATATATATATATATATATATATATATACGTTTAATTCCATGTACGAGTATGTTAAGCAAGCCCGCTGCGAATGCAATGTTCCGAATATGCTGTTGCATTATTAACCACGCATAACAAGTGGCTAAAAGGCGATCTCGTTCGTTGGATTTCTGTGACAATGACATCCGCACAGTTGACGAAATAGAAGTGGCAGGTTGCTTAGTTTCAACAGCGGCCTGCAATTTTAGCTACGTCTCGGTTTTGATAGGCTTCCTCCCTAAGACGTTGATGCCGGTCGACTGAAAGTCTGCCGTTGCTGCTGCGGCTAACGCGACCTCGCTGGCCTCTCTGGTTGGCTAACATTGCGAAGTCAAGCTGAGAATGCCATGCTGCCGCTCCCCGTGACTGTCGCCTACACGAGGCAAATCGCTCACCGAAACGGTGCCATCACGATTCACTTTACGACGACTAGTCGTTAGATTTGAAATAAGTAAAGTTAGATTGGGAGTACGTGGATGGTGGTGCATGGCCGTTCTTGGTGGAGTGATTTGTCTGGTTAATTCCGATAACGAACGAGACTCTAGCCTATTAAATAACACATGGAATCTCGTCTTCTGTGGCGTTCCTTAATGGGATCAAGTGTGTTTAACACTTTGAAACGGCGCAATAACAGGTCTGTGATGCCCTTAGATGTTCGGGGCCGTACGCGCGCTACATTGAGAGACAAAATGAGCTTTCCAGTCTTTAATAGGGCTAGTAATCTTTGAATGTTTTCCTTAATGGGGATAGGGGATTGCAATTGTGCCCCTTGATTGAGGAATTCCCAGTAAGTGCTAGTCATTAGCTAGTACTGATTACGTCCCTGCCCTTTGTACACACCGCCCGTCGCTACTACCGATTGAATGGTTTAGTGAGATCATCTGAGTAGATGTCCATGTACTTTGTACGTGTAATATTTGCAATGAAGATCAAACTTGATCATTTAGAGGAAGCAAAAGTCGTAACAAAAGTCATGGCGGCGTGGTCTAGGGGACTAGTTCGCTAGTCATGGTTGTCATCTACCGGGTTATCGCCGGTTCGATCCCTGATTTTCTTTGATGGTCGAATTTTCTTTGAGCAATGCTCAACGAGAATGGATGAAAAACCATATACCGCTGAGGGTCAGCGGCCACGTTGCCACAAGGACTGTTTGGGAAACCCTAGATATCTCAACATGTCCGGCCCTCCGGTGTATTGAAGATATATGCCTAGCAAATATATATATTGTTTAAGACTTCCTCTAAATGATCAAGTTTTATCTTTATTGCAAATATTACACGTAGCTGCGCAAAGTTTGCCGCTGAAATACAATCCAACACCCTGCTAAGGCTGTAGCTCAACATTGGCGCTATATTAAGCATAAAAAGACGCACTGCCGCTATGCGGGACGGGGTCTTCGAAGGTATTTCACCTGTATGCGAATATAGGCAATAGCCGCCGGACACCTGTCGCCAATTTGCTGGGCGAAGGTCATTCTCGTATAACGTAATCTCAGATCCAAATAACAAAAGGTTGACAAAGCCCAGCGATTGGCTACAGCAGGGTATTACGTCTGCTGCAGCCAATCGACCCCCCCGGCGAAACTAAATGGCTTTCGACTTCCGCAAAGTTATTTGCAGGCTTTTACAGTGAAGGTAAGTCGCGTCTCTCAGCACTAGCCCGGTGCGGGCCCCGAAGTCTCCTCTAAACACGATCTCTAAGGTCGTTGATTAAGAATCGCTGCCAGAGAACATTCAACTCTGGCTGGCCTGGCATTGCATTACAAGACGACAGAAACACACATTTCTTAATTAAATGATTTAATTCTCACAATGCGAATATAGGGTTAATCGTTAATTCGTTTAACTTGAGGCACCACTTTAAAATCGTTTACAAGTCGTCCGCTTTGCAAATGTTTGTGTGGCGAACTTCAAACATTGTAGAGGCGATGTCTAGTTTACACAGCTTTATATATATGCTGATATCAGCAATAGCTTGTCACTGGCTAATGCGATGGATGTGTACGGTATATTATAACGCAGTAAATTAATAAACAAAAGAAGACCGGTCGCAAGTGTTCAACTACTTCTCAGCGCCAAAACAGATTGCTATGTTTTCTTTACATCTCCTTTACTATTGTTTTCCATACATACAACCATAGGGAACAACGAGTAACTCTGGCGGGTGTGTCGCACGTGTTTTAAGACAGTTTGACAGGAATCTTGAGCCATATTATTGTTGTGACTCGCCAAGTAGTGGTTATTTGAAGCTTACGTTATGCATGGATATAAATATATCATGTATAGACCAATGCGTGGTTTAGAAAATTTTGTGATGATTTATTAATCATTTACAATAAGTTTGCACACTCGGCAGTGCTCGCCTTAATAAAAATGGTGGTAAAAGGTGTCACGTGAGGTTAAGAATCAGCTGTCCGTGTCCTTGCTTGATGGTAGCCCCCGCTCTTATGGGGTCCTATAAGGATCCATACCCGGTGCGAGCGGTATATCCTCAAGGTTCCGTGCAACGTTAAAACGGTAAGATCCATAAAATTCCTCTTCGTAATGCCGAGCCCCAAGGGCGTCCTCGCAGATTCGGAGTCTCATACACCACTCATAGAGATAGTGATGGATCCGAATCTGCGAGGTTTTTGCAGGTCGGGGAGCGCCGCTCTTAGGAACTCGACGTCATATTTGGTGAGATTGTCCTGCCGCGCTTTTGCCAGGTCCCGGTTCGGGCCGCAAACCTCGGCATCTAAAACCCAGACCTCGGTAGTAATATATTGCATAAAGCAGTATGTTTCTAGGTGTACACTTGTTTGGACTTGTTCAGTGAAACTGATCTGGGTTATCGCTGGAGATAGTAGTAGTCACACTGAATAAAAAGTAAGTAAGTAAACATATCCCTCGACCTTGAAGATATTATTAGTCAAACAATACATTAACTTATACTTTCCCAAAGAAGACAATCTGGACAACGGTTGGTAGCATGAAATCGCCTTAGTATAAGACCAATATTGGAAGGCCACACACTCTGTGTTGGGGCAGTGCATGCTTATTATTTTTAGTTCTGCGTAAGATATCGCCAGATAATTTATGCTGACCATATATCTGACTTCTATTTCGCTGGTACTTCAACTGGTACTTGCAAATGTGAAGAATGTTGTGAAAACCTTCAAAGTTATCAATTTCGGTGCTAATGCAGACATGTCGGGGTTTACACTGTTGTGCACACCACAACAAAAACTTCGGGTTGAGCCACAGTACTTAAGTGACTGTTGGTGTCGATTAACCAAACAATAAATGCCTAGGCCTAAAACCAAGTAATAAATGCCTATTTATGCATATTTAATTTGAGATACTTAAGTCCAATTGTTATATAATCATCTCATTCCTACGATGTGCCAAAAAGCTTGGAGTTCTTGCCAAAGGCGAAAGTCGCTCCTCATTACGAAATGCAGCGCATTATTCTTCTGTGCTACGAGATACGAATTGAATGAGGCAGCTATAAGATTATGGAATCCGTCAGCGCGTATGTATTAATTTAGAGTAGTGTAATGATAGAACAGGTTGACAAGAGAGACTACAATCATCCCACAAGCAAAGGTTGTTCGGCGCACACCGTACTCCTTTCTTTCAAAACCAATAAGGGTCTATTTTGCCAGAAATCGCATTTCCTATCATCTCGGATGTCAGCAGAACCTCCATCGTGCAACTCTGTTTAGTAGGCACGGTAATTCCTCGGTAAATAATCAAACCGCCAGCACTCGCTTGACGCTTATCGTCAGGGTAGAATTCGCTGTCGTCTTCGCTTTCACATCAGCGATTAATACGTTTGCTTTGAAAGATGCTGAAATTGATATTTGTGTCTACTTTGTAATTGAAATTTGTGTCACATTGTAAGTGACATATGTGTACACTTTGTTAACGTGTGTGTAAAGATTTCACGATGAATGTGAAGCTGAGTATAACTTTAACGCTGTGATGCAATATTTGTTTACCCATTTTGCGCACGAGAACTCAAACATTGGGAAATTGCAGTTTCAGTCCGACCGATTCACGTGTCGCCCTCATACTACTGCAGCAGAAATCACAAAATTACTCAAACGACGCCCGTAGACCGAACAAGGCCAAATGGGGAAACGGCAGCAGAAACCAGGGAGAAGAGGCGATAGCCGAAGCGAAAAATAGACGACGTATCTCCTTGCCTTCATATTCCGCCCAAATCGAGCATCTCCAACATAATGGGAAAGGTTCTGGAACGCCTAGACCACTAGAGGTACAAAGGTCGCGGAAGAAAGCTTCTTCAAATTGGTACGTTCGATAGGCTAAACAGTGTAATCATTACAACCACGTGGGGTTTGCACGGTTTTGCCTCTAGTTTCGGTTCCTGCTGTGCTGGCAATGCTTAGTTACGCGCAAGATTGGATAGGCAAGATAATAGTCGGAGAGTTGCATTGACCTCGTATTGTGGGCGATCTAAGGTGCTGCGTGGTGAATGGTTGTTATTCAATCTAGACTATTTTCCATCTTATACGGGCCGTGGCGCATTTCGGTGCACTAAGAGCCGGACAAATAGAGATATCTAGGATTTCTCCAATAGTCCTTATGGTATAGTACTGTCCATAGTACTGTTTTTTTTCATGAAAATCTGGGCTATCAGAGAGTGAAGCTTAAGGGGGGGAGGTGCGTTTAGTGGGTATGGGTCTCAACGGAGTAACATCCAATCGTTGGGGTCGAGTCCCACACTGCTAGAGATAGAGACTCGTAGCGATAGTGCGTAACTGCATTTTAATACCTCCTCCAAAAAAATAGTCCTTATGGCAGCAGAATCGCTAACTCTCAGCAGTAAGGATAACCTATTCTCAATGAGCATAATTTTAGGGACATGTTAACACTGGACGGTCCAATAGGTCCCTCAGTTATAAGCATATCAGCGTCGAACATTTCCAAATCAAAAATACGATCTTTCGGCAAAACCACGGTCATATTGACCTCAGGAAAACATTACAATAATTTCATCATTTCAATTATTCACGTAAAAGGCGGTGTCAAACCGTCTAAGGTACAAACCTACAGAAAATGTGCTTCCATCATACACGCGTAAGGACAAACCATTGATGGTGGGCGCTGCACAACAACCTGCTTACTGCATCGCGTTGTTTTGAGGGAGGAAGTGAGGATTTGAAAAGACCAGCCATAGTGGAATGCTAAATGCGCAAATAGAAAGCCATAGAACTACAAGCAAGTCGCACTTATTTGTCCCGAGCTGTTTGGCTACTACGTCACACAGAAAACTCTGTATTAGCGAGCAATTTAAGCAACACATATTATCCCACTACTCAGACGAAAGTACGACCTTCGACAAAAAGAATGCTCGCCACAAGATGTCTAGGTGATGAGGAAAGCCGGCGCATCTTGGATTACAAACAAGTATACTGCGAGAGACGTGTCGAAAAGGCAAATTTCCTGGTGATTTGTCGTTGCTGAACATGATTCAGTCGTGCAGAACAGCACAGTCTGCATCAGATCAAAACTTCATCACGCTTCTAATTGTATTACACGTTGCTAACTTCCCGAGTCGAATAAAAAGTAAGGACTCGACGGTGGAGGTAATATTATTCGATCAACACATCTCGGTTTGCACAATTGTAGCCGATTCATCATTTAAAACAAGCCATGGCGAACCTTGCCTCCTGAGTATTAAATGTCGCAATGGAAATCAATACGCACAAGACACAGAAGACTAACAATCGTCTGGCAAAATCCGACACTCTCAGATCGCATGGGAAAACCCTTGGATATGTTAACCAGTTTACATGCTTGCGCATCGCATTCTCCGTGTGCGAAGTCATTCAGAGCGCACATAGAGGATACACAACGTCTCGGTGTCAGCGTCGTTGATTACTACTCTACCGAGCAAGCATCTCAACGGAAACAGTCTGTTGTTGCTACAACTTTTTTGGGCGAAAATCTCAATGAACGAACTGGCTTATATATTAGCTATTGTTTAGACAAAAACAGAAGTCGTAAAAATGTGCTCTTCCTGAGGCGCCATCGCTGGTAAACGCAGCTTATCAGATATTACGGCTGAAGAAAATGGCGGATATTAATCCTGGATTGCTTAACGCAAGACCAATGGAAGCTATAAAATGGAGAGATGTGTTTAGAATATTAGCCACATCTTGATTAATTATGCAACCCGCCTGAGGATTGAGCACCTTTTTTGTGAATCCGAAGGTTGCGAGGAGCCAAATGATACTTTTGTTTGTAAATATGTAATAAAAAAATATAAAACAAATATCAAAAGTGATACTTGTGCTTTAGCGTGCCCCCACTACTATGCAGATAATTATGAAAATAATGTTATGATTTCATCGTTGACAAGCTTGGCGACACTCTTAAATGAATGACGGCGTTTTAACGATTTGTGCAATACACATGCACATCGACAGTCGAATATGCGACAGTTATCCGACCTTGTGTGAATAGGAAAATGAATAGAACATACGTATATAAAGTCTATGAGGCTTGTTTGGTTATTCTGCAGCAAATTCGTTTTGCTTCTGCACAAGAAAACGGAAATGCCTATGACTAAGTGCACTGTTCGGTTGAGCCAGCTTTTCTAACAAGGCATGCTGAACAATACGAATGTCAAGTATGTGTATGCTAAACAATATCATCAGCATATATACATATACATATAACGAGGGAGAGAGATAGAGAAAGAGAGTCCTATCTACATCCCGGGCAGTCGAGCTGAATAAGCACGCGGTTTCCCAAGTACCAGGGCGTCTAACAAGCTGTATATATAACATATAGCAGATCTCGTACCGATGTGAACTAAACGGGACTTCTCTAGGTTCGTGGAGTAAATAAATACGTTTATATCCGACACGGCAGACGTTTATATCCGACACGGCAGGTCTGTAGGTTGCCTTTTGCTTTGAAAGAGCTTTTTATAGCTTGAGGCGCGTAGAGTAAAGTAGAAAACCAATAGTAAACATGAGGTCATGCCAAACGTGTAACGTTTTGTTATGGTTCGTCGTTAACAACCGGCTGGTAGGAGCAACATTGTTGTCTCCTGCTGTGGATGCGGTTACTGGTGCGTTGCCACGACTGGTTCGCTCACCGTGGTTCCTTGGAGAATACCACTACCCGCGATTCCACGCAGCTATCTATACCGCCATTATAGAGCTAGCCCGTCCATAGGCCGGTAGAGTTTCCGCCCCCCGCACTATCAGCAGAGCAAATGGAGCGTGCGAAGTTCGTTGTTGTAAATCATACCTACCAGGTAGCAGGTGGGACGCTTTAAAACACAGACTTAGTCAAGAAATACTATAAATAGAGTGTTTGCATAGCATGTAAAATGGGTTGAGAGTATTCTATATTGGTCATACGTATCAGTATCGCAAGAAGTTAATAATGCTAGTAATAGCTTTCTCCGATCTAGCTTAAGCCATAGCTCGGTCAGCATGTAGCGGGTAACGAAGCGTGCAGAATGGGAAAAAACATGTACTACGCGTGATATGGAAGACGAAAGAAACTACCCGGTGATGGAGCGGCAAAACTGATTCGGAACCTGGCAAGTATAACGGCCACAGTGACGCCAAGCCCACACAAAAAGAGAGTTTTTAAAACCATTATTGCCATCCGCATTCTGAAGAAGCAATGCCGCTTGTATAGTTGCCTCAATGGAATACCAATACAAGCTATTGTTGCGAGACCCGATACAACGCGTTTGTATCTCTTGACTGCGAAGTCGAAACACTGACCGTAAAACTGTAAAGTTATTAATAATAAAAACACTAATATCAACTCGTCATTGATATACAAAAGGTATACATCATCCAATAAATACAATAAACACTAATGCAATATACGCATCATGTATAATAATGTACATAATGTGGTAATCAACCTTATAGCTTACTTCTATCCGAATGGTGTAGCCAGGTGCCCGATTTACGCGCGCATTTACGTCCCGCGTTTTACTAATCACGACAACATATGGTAGGAGGTAACTATAAACGTATTTGTTTCCACCGGGCCCGTGGAAACATGGGGACGGCAGCATCAATATATCGAACCCTGACAATATACCCACCAAATACCCATCATTTTAGGCATCCAAGGGACTCCACCTAGCTAGATAGCCTTACTTGTTTCTAAGCTGGTAGATGGCATAGATAGCCTTACTTGTTTCTAAGCTGGTACTCAGCAGGTCTCCGTATGGCCAAAGTAAATTTGCGCGTACTAAAAACAAAACTGAGTCACTATGTTCCAGTCTGGGCACCGATCTGTCCTAGAAGCACTCACTACTTTGGCTTCCCATATAATTAGATTAAAGAAATATACATTTCCAGTTCCCGCAACCTTAATAAACTTCACAGCCATTGGAGGAATAAATCTCACTCCAGATTTCCTCAGTGGGGACGGGACGTTAGCATGTCACTCTCATTGCTCAAACAAGTTCTTCGCTCTCTAGACATATGACTATTCCTTCTCAGTTCTTTGAGGGTTTCCTCTTTGGGTTAATTTCCTCTAAGTTTTCCTGATCACTTCAGTGAAATTGCTAAGCAAAAGCAGAGTCCACACGACCGCCCTCGCCCCTGCAATCAAACTAGAGTTATCTAACCATTCTGGTTCCAGATCCTGGCATTTCATAGATTATTTTATAGGGTGTAATCAATCCATTCTGGGCTAAATGTCTCTCAACTTTGGCAGCTCTACAACAAATTATTCCGTTTTATCTTGGAGAACTACCACCGAACGTCTGCCTTTTGGACTTATGTTTAATCTCAAACTTTCTGCCACATTCACCACTCTTCCCTTTTTTAAGGTTCACCTTTGTTTCCACACAAGACGCTAGTAAAGCCTCAACTAGTATTAGCTCTAACGTTTCTGTTGCGAGTGGTATTATAGAATCCAGTCAGGGATCCTAAAACGTGGCATTCCTCTTAAAGCCCTGACAAATTTTCGATTTCACTCGTATCTTTCTTTCGAGGTTTAAGCGAATACCGTTGTGCCACAAATCGAAGCTAAAGGTGATAAATCCGTTTCGTTAAGTTACCACTCCACTTGTCTACGCCTAATTTTTTTAGCAATTCGAACGATGCGTCAAATTTCAACTTCCACATATATTTGAGAAAGCAAACTTTTTAATTAAATCACAATATGAATGTTTAACTTGAAAGCCTTGCGAAGTCACAATTTCCGACATGTACAGATCCATCTATTTTAATCGAATGTGCGTTCTTTGTGTGGTCGGTCTCGAAGATGCGTAATGCATAACATCGTCACTGACAGCTTGCGTTGACTTGTGTGCGGCTAACAAGCTGCTCGATAAAGCCGGCTTAATCCCCACCCGCTCAGATTCGGAGCCACGTGGCATTTCTTTGACAGCTTAAAAGAAAGGGATCGCCTTCTTAGCGGCTCACGCTTTTTGCCTGCGCTTCTCCCAGAACCCTGCTCTGGGGCACTTAGTCGAAAACATCGTGTACTCGGCTGTTCTGTCTTCCAGATGTGATGAAATAACGCGCTTGAGATACTACGGGACGCCACTATCGTCTACCGGTTGACCGCATTAAAAGCGTTCCACGCGTTTAGACGCGCCAACAGTTCAAAGCTTGACGGGTTGGTTGTTTTCCCCCTAGCTGCTATATGTGCAGAGGACATATGCAAAGGATTCAAGTCAGCCAGTTCCTGGCAACTTTTCTAAACCGAATTGCTATCTTCCTCGCCGTATGCGATGCAAACCTTCCTGCAGGGTTTTGTAAAAGGGCAATAGATTTGATGGCAGCACCGGCTGGTTGTAAACCGCAGGTCCAGGGATTCTATCCTCAGACTGCTGTATGTCTACAATATGGAAGAAAAACTACGCATTCTTCCGAGAACCTTCCATGATGTGGACAAAGACACCGATACTCACATATACACAAGACATCAGGCCAATGCTGGCACGCTTGAGCTATAGGACCTCCTTACGCATTTGTACTTAACGCTCTCCGCCTTATTTAGGCAGAACGTCATTTAAACACAAGAGGAATGTCGAGGCCTTTGTATGAATACGAATTCTGGCCTACACAAAGAGAACCAAAACGCAAGAACAAGAAATAATTCTCACACGATAACTTATTAGGTAGATCTAATAAACAAACACGGAATTTGCAATCACTTGAGCAAAGCTCTCGTTTTACTAGATCGCAAAATATTGACTGTCAAGCTGTTCCACATACTCCATTTAGCAGTTTTGTTGGGATAAAACTGCAGATGGTTTCTGGATTGCACTTATATTAAAATGTCGTCGTCATAGACGTCGGCCCTAATAATAACAGATTGTCTCTGGTATGCAGTGGTCTTCATTCTCCTATTCTGGATTAGAGCTCATAATTCCCAGCGTTGTCTCTGGGTCTTGTGCTCTCAATTAGAATACTGTTTTTCACCACCCTATTCTATAGTGCGCGGGAACAAAGTGAGGTACAACATCTTCGGGCGGCAAACTAGCAGTCCCATGCTCTACGTTTGAGTTTTCTGCATTGACAGGGTCTCTTCTGCCCACTATGGCACGGCGGGCAAACTTATCCAAACCATGTGACAGCTAACACACCCTAGATAGAGACACCCTAGACACCTGAAGCTGTACGTTTGAACGCTTGATTGACAATTTGAAACGTAAATGCTGAATGTGTTTAATAGTCTTGCTAAAGAATAAGAACAAACAGAGTCACAAATATAGTGCAACAAGCAGTCAATTATAGATTACAGATGCCTAGGGTTGGTGGGGTGGCTGAGGTGAAAAGAAGGCTCCTGGCCTCGGTGGCCGAATCAACGGCGCTATACGCAGCCCAAGTCTGGGGGACATGGCAATGCGGACGGCGAAAAATAGGCGGGCATATCAAACAGTCTCGACCGAAACTCTCCTGATCCTAGCCAAGATGCTGCCATGGGACCTCCTAGTGGCTGAACAAAGTAAAATGTATCTAAACGAAGGTCTGGATCTCACCAGGGCCAGGAGTGCCACCACATCGGCCTGGCAAGAGGAATGGGCGCAGGTAAGACCCGGTGTGACCACAGGGAGCTAGACCAAGAGTCTGATACCGGACCTGAGGTATGGTATGACCGCCGATACGGGGAGCTTTCCTACTGGACGACTCAGGTTCTGACCGGACACGGCCAGTTCCAGAGCTACATGCCAAGGATTAAGAAGGCCATCAGCGATATCATCGTACTGTGCGACTCTGGAGAAACGGACAACGTAGAGCATACTGTTCTGCGGTGTGATGCTCTCAGGAAAGCACGGGACGCAGCACCAACCGCTGTGAGAGGCCGACCCATCAAGGAGATGGTCGCCCATATGATGACTTCGGCGGAGGCATGGAGGGCGGCGACGAACTTGTTCGACGCCGTTTTGACACTCAAGACAGCCAAGGAAACGGCCAGGCGGGAGAGGTTTGAGCGGGTCTCTCGGGAGAGTGGTCAAGGCTAGGAGCCGAGGGAGGGGGGAGGGGATGGGGAGCAGCCAGGTCTCGACGCACCCTCACAGGACGGATTACAAAATAGCATCCCCCTATCCAACTGGTGGTAGACATGCGGGATGATAGTCAGGGATAGAGCTGATTGAAGGAGAACGGCAGAGACGCCTCTCCCACGGCTTCGAAGTAATGCCAAAGTAATACCATGCCTTGGGGGGGGGTGGGTGGAGAGGAATCCGGGTTTAGTGGGTTTGCGAGTCTCACTCTAGTCACGCATGTGCATCATGCATTCCCGAAACTTCCCAGAACAAAAAAAAGTCCATTACAGATTATGTTTGTTATAGCCGCCTAAATAAGCTAAACCTAACCCAAACGGGTGTATGCGGATTTATAATTTGGGGTAATATTATCGAACGGATACCACTCTTCGAGCCTACTACCTTAGGCGTCATACAACCTTTTTGTATTAAGCATGCCGTTTTAGACGCCCGCTTTCTTACAAGGCTATTATTTTTTTGGAGAAATAAATTATTTGCCTAATTTTAAGCAAACAAAATAATATAACGAACTGAAGGAAAATAAACCAAACCACTTCTATTGGTTACATTCGGTTAAAAATGTTGTAATTAGATACATGCTAATTCACTAACATGTATTTCAAGGCACATATGCAAGACTTTCCTCCAACCTAACGCTATGTGGAAAGATGCCAGCTTGGAGCCTGATATCGCATAGAATGCCTGAACTTCACTAGAAACATCAATTTTTAATAGACTTAACTTGATTTTTCCGTTCACGGCTACAGGTTTGGTACAATGTCTCGACTGTTGGAGTTTCCGTTTCAAATCGTATCTTCTCTCTCTATTCGCAGAACAGGCGACAGCAACAGCAACGATAACAGTACAAGCCTAAGAAGCAATAAAAACAACACCGGCTACAACAACAAATTGCATCAACCAACGAACGCACGACATTATAGTGCACCTGAAAAAAATATAATCTAACCCGTGGCGAGTAGAAAACACAAGTTTTAGCCACGCAAAATTAATACTGTACGCCATTTTTTCTTTTCTTTGTTAGCACTTATCCAGACTACTGCTCACGTTGCTTACGTCCACAGTATCTGGTATGCTCGCTAAACACCTATATGGGCATGTTTATCAGTTGCCGCCAGGCGAGGTAGTGTTTAGGGGCAGGGTTTCGGTGGCGCACCTTTTCATTCGCACGACCCAGCGTTCGTACAAAAAGTACCTACAGGGCCTAATTGGCCTGGGCAAAAGTGTCCTGTTTGCTGAATAAGGCTGCAGGTAGGCACGTGGACGCTCCTATCTAGTAGTTTTGGTGCTCGGCCATTGAAAAGACCAAACAAGCGTGTCGTCCTTTTTAGACGACGCGGGAGTTCAAACAACTTTCTTTTGTCAAGACGGTAACACGTTACCTTAATCTACGCAGATCTGGACCCCAACGTCAATATATTGCAGAGACTAACAAGTTGAAACATTAAATGTTGCTGCTCTTTTCTTGTTTGGTGGATAGATCTGTCGAGGGTTACTGAGGAAGCGATGACATTACAAGTAAGATTCGAACAGTCGGCCAGGAGCCTCCGGGCCACATACTTGTCATCGGGAACAATTTTGTTTAATCGAGAAACGTCATTAACATTATTCAGCACCGCAAACAGATTTTGCCCGTTCAGTTTAAAAAATATAAGCATACTTTTGTTGCAAAATTTGACTTCGTTTGATGTCGTTGGATCCTAAGTTGAATGTGGGCGTATTTCTGTATATTAACGTTTGAACATGTTTTGAATCAGGCACATCTATCTTATCAATTAGTAGTATGTTTATACCCCCGGGGGAATAGCAAACCGGAGCAGAACTGAATTGGCTTAGTGGTAAAACCAAAGGAGGTCGTGAGTTAAAAACCTGGACCGGCCACTTTTCAGTTGGCTTCTATGGTTTCTAATTTAGACAATGTTCATTAGGGATTATAATCAACCATAATTGAACAAAAAACGGGGAGCACAGATGGCTCAATAAAATGAGATGGTGCATTGCCATCCAACCCCCCCCCCTCCAGTACCACTTATCATTCTTAGTCATGTGCACCCGCGTCTTTTAAATTAAGATTGCCTCCCCCATAACATGTTACCATGGTTTGTGTTTACTTACAGTGCAAAGTATTTAGGCAATTAGGTAGAGCAGATATTGCGTTAAATGATAACTCCTCGTTCTTTCTTGTCTGTGACTAATGCATCTACTTATTTGATTCATATGTATTTATACGACAAAACCGTTGGCGACTGTTGTTTTCTCTTTTTCCGAAGATAGGTGTTCCAGGTGTCCGAAAAGCATTTCGATATCCGCTCTACAATGCTTTTTGGCGAGGCCAAAACGGCGCCGAAGCGGCCCCGGATATTTATGCCGTATGCGGAAAAAGCGCATTGGGTGTGGAATCAAAGAAGTGCCTTTGGGTTCCCTACAAGCTGGCTAACGTAAACAATACAAATTGGTTCAGTATTCCCGCTCAACATCTTGCCCGCCGTCAAGCAACACGCGGCCACAATAACGGTTTTTTTTAACGAACCGGAGACGAAAAGTGGTGTCTCTATTTTAACTATGAGTATTAAAAACAATGAGCGGCTCGAGAAGGTCAATCTCAACCCAGACCTAAGTAAATAAAACACATTAAAAAAATAGTCAAGTCGTCATTAATTACTACACTATGGTATTTTTATTATTTACATTTATTATTTATAAATAGGCCATTTGACTCGGGCGACCTCAATTTATGACAAAAACAAGTATATTTTCGGTTTGTGTAGAAAATTGAGGTAATCCCTGACATAATTAATGTAATACCAAGATAGAGAGCAAGACAATGTGTCCATAGTCAGGAAAATTCCATTTTAAATCAACAAAGAAGCGTAATAACGTATTAATAAAACTATTCAAAAAATTAATTTTAAAACACGATCTTAAAACATTAGTGCTTTAAAACTCCATCAGTAGGTTGAAGCAAGGTTGCGTCCATTGTTAACCCTATAAAGCACTGACCTTTTTGGGGTTAACAATGGCTAGAATGCGACCTAGACTTGGTAATTTTCGTTCTGTTCGCACGTCTATCATATCAAACACATCACCAATCGACTGAAATGTTCTTTTCTCAGTCAGCAATATGGCGCCGCCTGTGCTGTGATCGTATTTCGTGTCTGATCTAGTAAAATTTTCAGGCTGACCCTCAGCCAAGATTTATTGTCCATGGAACTGTTTTTCACATTGCAGACCTCCATAAATACAAATGTGCAACGGTGGGGCTCAAACCCGCGCACCTATGTGTCTCCTCCGGCTGCGAGGCGGAGACTTAATCCACCACGCCACCGGGATCGACTTTTGACTGATCTAGAAGTATTGTACTAAGTCGATCCAAAATAGTGTTTATGGCAAAGAGGGTGTGTCATTGCTTGACGGCAGCAAACATCACCGCCTACAGAGACACTCATTACTGACCAATTTCCAACTTTACCTCTTCAACAGAGTGAGTTTTGTCTATGCGGCCGCCTTGATGATTTCTCACAAAACCCAAATATTCTCTTTCTCCTGTGCGGCGAAGTCAAGAAAAGAAGTCAGAATCATCATGTGAAACTCTTCTTTAAGTCAGGGGGCGCACAGTTTGTGATGAATGCAGCAAACGCGCACACTATCTTTGCACCTTTCAAATATCGAACAGAAACAGTTTCCTATGTAAATCCTGCTGCTTCTGCGAGAGATGTCATTAGATGTTACTAGAGATACAGCACCAGTTAACGGTAGCCTGTGATTGCACCCCAACGCGCTCAAAAAACAAACTGAACATGTTACAAGAAAGATACTTAGTAACAGGAGCCTGACTCCAAAATCGGCTGATCACCGAATCACTCTCAATAGTCCACTGCCCAAAACAATAAAAGCAACAACACCGCAAAATCACAAACCTGTACTCAGTTTGTTCAACGCACCTACTCCAGGTCGCCTCTACTTCAACGCTAGCCAACAACGCCACGTTGCAAGTGTATCCGGCAAAAATAATAAGGAACGTGACAATTCTTCGGTCACGAGTCAAAAGGGGTAGCGTGTCATATACGTAGCCACAGAAACAACTAAAATGACTCAGCTGAGAGCTGTGGTAGCACACAGCAAACCTGATCGTTCAAGAGTCAAAGCCCAATTCGTTAGCAAATTGAAGTTATCGGCCCCTGCTGATACATTGATTGACCTACTAAGCGCGTCAGTATGACCATATAGTCTACTCTGTAGACTGTGGCGCGGTTAAAACCGTACAGTTAACGAGATAGGAGTTAGTTAGCATTGACGTCAAACACTGCAGGTCAGACGATGACAACTATAATAACGACGACGACGAAACGAAAACATGTTCATGAACCGATATTTAACCCAAAAAATGTGCTTATAGCCAAACAGAAAGTACCTTCTCAACTGGAATTTTAGCAAAATAGGGAACAGGAGAGTTTTAAAGTCCGGGGTCATTGAATTTAAACTAAGCATCCACAGTAAATGTACAAAAAAACAATACGTTTTGGTTGGAACGGGCGCACTTTTGTTGATATAGATTACACCATCAGTGCTACCGACGATAGGCCAGGTTTTTCTGCCGTTGTACCATTGGCAACCATGTCAAGTAGAATTCAAATGCCACCGAAACTAAAAAGCGGTCAACCCGCTGTCAACCATCGTTCCCGCTTATTGAATGTTCAAATACTAGCACAAGCATTACACATATGATGCCAACGGCACAAGTCACCTAAACCATATTGAAAAATGATTCGCTTGCCGGCAAAGTTAAGGAGCGTCACAGTGCAACGGCAAAACCAATGGTGGCTTGACCAATAGTGTGTCAACAAATAAAGCGTGTCATCTATTTGTACAAAATTACCACGAATGTTGTCGACAAGGCAAGGTTTCTGATGAGTGGCGAAAAAGCGTGTTACCGCTTATATTTAATCGAAAAAAAGATTTAATTGACCCCATGATTACAGACGCATGGCACTCACGAACACTCTTTATCAGATATTAACGTCGTTTATTCGTTATTTTTATTCGTTATATTAACGTTCTTTGGTGGATTCTACTCTAACATAGAAGGACATTTTCCGGCAGAACCATTGCGTACATTCGCTTGTGACGCAAACTTCGATATAGCTCAAGGGGATTCAGCTAATCTCATTAATTGTATTATGTATGCAACTGAACTTGCAGATTTATTGCATAATCTTAAAGCCATTGCGTTGTATGCCGACGATTTGCCGAGAGTTAAACGTCCCGTAACCATGTACAATTTTACCATAACGAAGCTGCGAAATAGTGTAAAGAAAAATGGCTCAAGATCAACGCCGAAAAGACAAAAGTCTTACGCTTCTGCAGATTAGGACGTGGCTAAAGATCATCATCTGGCGTCATTAGCATGAAGAGCTATTTGGATGAAATCCACATTGCTTATCTAGGTGTCACATTAACCAAGCCCCCTTTTAAGGTAAGAGAGATTCACGCAAAGGCTACGTCTACAGTATTTTTAATAGGCGATATGAATGCTGTGGGCTTAAGGATAGCCCTAAAATGCTTTATTTTCAAAGTACTCTCTTTAGATTTTACTTACAAGTATCTCTCAGAGTACAAACAATTATTAGGTTTAGAACAGTTAAACGTTTTCTACGTTAAACGTGTATTAGGACATCGAAGATGCACATCTGTAATACCTGAAAAGATTTTTTTTTTTTGAACAAGGTTTTTATTTATTATATACACAATTACAATGGTATGTTGTTTTATACATTTACAAATATTTGCAAGGAAGATATAGTAATTTAAACCTACTACAGTTACGATTGTGTTGGTAAAAAGTTGCAGCCGGAATAAAATTACTTGTGTTTACCTCTATGCGAGGGAGATGATGCGACAAAAAAATACTTGGCGAATCCTTAGCAATTAATAGTGCACCGTTTATAGTCATGATGCTAGACATATGGAGCATATATATATAGTATATAGATCTTACAGTTGCATTTGAGAGCAATACTTGTTGTGCCGCTTTTTTAAAGACTGGCAAATAACTTTGCACAGAAATGGCTCTTTTTTGCCAAATAAATTGGCACGGATGCCACTATTACATTTATATACAGCCAAGTTGTTTTAGTATTAAAGGCTGTGTCTGTGGCTTCCGTGGAGAATATGCTACTGGACACAACCGCATATTTTTGTATGCGAAAAGACCTCGTCACCATTTACAGAGTCTACCAAACATCGAGCCCGGCATCGTAGTGCATTTGCCTGCGCCTCACGACCGAGGAAAATACATAGGTGCGCGGGTTCGAGCTCCACCGTTGCACATTTGTATTTATGGGAGTCCGTCTATGAATCAATGCGAAAAGCAGTCCCGTAGACGTTAAATCTTTGCTTAGATGGTCAGCCCGAACAAGTTTTAGAGTCTACCAAAAATACCAACTCAATAGCAGACTGCATCACCAAGTGGATATGCGTGCTAGAACTAATCAGAACGACCGTTTCCTCGTATTAAAGATTTTGCAAAATCGCATAATTTTTTCGTTTCATAAAAAATACAATTTAAACACTTCAGCAACCGTCTCACCGAAAGAAAAGTGCAGAGACCATCGATGCATCTGGTAGCTTACTGCGTAAAGTTTAACGAGCAGACCGGTAACGACATTGGTCACGAACTTAGTGAAATCCTTGGGTGGAACATACCAAGCAATGCTAGCCATGCACATAATACCTTGTGTACAAGCATCGACTAGTGCATGCTATTTCATCCTAAAGTGCCCTTGCGAGGTACACATCTAACTGTCTCTGCCGAAGCCTCTGTCACTTTTCCCTGGCACTCCAACAAGAATTGCTGCAGTAGTCCCGAAATCGGTGACCTAAACCTGATTCTGACTGTTCCACTGCCGGTCCGAAACCCATTAGCATGTATGGTTGTCAACTATGTCGTTGGCATAATACCCACTAAAAACCTCTTACCTAAAGGCCTCGGAACTAGACGAGAAGGTGGTAACGTTTTTTGATACTACTTCAACCCTTACTTTTGCAAAGAGCGCAATCACGGTCTGTACAAAGTCCTTTCGCTTGATGATGATCGCAACAAAGTTCTTGTTGACGTTCCACCTTTGAGTATCGTACGAGAGTCCCTGTGCCATTTGTTTGCATGGTATATAGAATTTCCAATCAAAAAGCTGTGCCCGATCCGCGGTGAATGCTATGCAAACTTCGAACGTATGCTGAACGTCGTATCCTTCCTCTGAGTAACAGAAGAAGGCATACTGGCGACGGAACTCGCCCGCTACGATAAGCATTTTTTCTAAAAGTACCGTAGTCTATAAGATTTCTTTTTCAAAGCAAGGTTTGTTACCTTTGCAATTGGTAAAAAAATGCACGCATTTTAAAATATGTACTAGTCAGGGTAGAGGTTAGATAAGCTGTTACATTGCCTGCGACTAGCGGATTTAGGAAAATCATAACGTTCATGATAATTGTTTAAAAAACACAATGCAATATTTAAAAAATCTAATAAAATTGCAATATATTTAACTCTTATATTACTGTGGGTCGTAATGTGTTAGCCTTTCACCAGCTGAAACAAGTAGCTAAAACGACAATATTATATCGGTATACTTGGTACTTTTTGTGCCCATTATTGGTCTAGTTTCCGTACGTTTTTGTTTTTATTGGAAAAAATGCTTCTGGGTTAGATTGGCGTAAAAGGATGCATTTGAAAGCATAGGACAACAGGTACGGTGGAGCAAAATTACACTGCCACTATCAGAAGACTCGTCTACAAACTAGAGTGATGAATAATTCGCCTAAAATATTTAGCTTTATTAACCGATTGTTGGTTTACAGCTCGCCTTAAATAGATTCCCTTAACTTCAGCAGCAAAAGACCGTTTTAAATTAGTTGACAAGAGTGCTCTAAACTTTAAAGAGCGCAAATTAGAACTAAATTAGATAAATACCACTAACGTTATTTCAAACACGTTTTTAGACGCTAAACTAGAATTGTCAACAAAAAAAGAACTTGAATCTGTAACATATAGAATTCGCTGCTCCATACACCATATGATTCCCAAGACTACAACACACACCGCGCCATAGGCTGCTCGCGTGAGTATCACACCCAATGCTCTTTGGTGCCTCTTTTCAACCTCGAGCAAAATCCCAAAAAGTGCATACTAGGAGAGACGGCTTTGAAAGTGCGCTGTAGTGTCGAGTGCAATCCGTCATGCAACGAACGGCCACTGCTTTGCGCAACCGCTAATTGGTTTCGTAGACGCCATTATTTGCGACTTCCGGGGTTGAGCCGCGTCCGACGCAACGCAACGAAAGGCGTTTTCTTTGCTTGTTGTTAACGTACACATAACGACCGTCGGCGGGACAGCGCAGCGCAGCGTTTTTCGTGGCCTAAATCGCGCGCGCATCGAACGCGCGTGAGAGCCCTAAATGCGGTAGTAGATGCCCGTACTAAAGAAACCGCGTCAGCCTTTCTTTCGTCGTTAGTTGCTGGGTAAGAGCTTTTACAAAAGGCAGCTAGTAGATAGAGTAAACTCAGCACTGCGACGTCCATCTGCAGCAGCAGCGACGACGACGACATCAGCATCATTAGCAGCAGCTCCAGAAGCAGCAACCCCGCCACCATCACTTTTGCGGTCATAGCAACAAGCGGCCTAAAGGATTTGCTGAGTGCAGGAACTCATTTCGAAGCGTGAACCTGGCATCTCCTGCAAAGCCGAGCAAAAAAAACAAGACGCGAACGTGTTCCACGGGACGGCGTCAGCGGATTGTGTAGTTGCGGTGTCGCTTGTGGAGCGGAACGGCGTTGCTTCTCGAAGCACTCCTTCCAAAGCACCCACTCCTCGCCTATGGATAAGAAAAAAAAGCCCGATGACTTGCGAAGAATTTGCAGACAGGTGGAAGAAGACAATGAAGAAGACGCTTGTCCGAACCGGCCGCACGATGACAACGCGCTACCGTTTTGTTACGGTTGCGTCGCGGCGGTAAAACCACGTTCATTATGTCGCATGGAAAAGACAGCGTTTACTCCAAAAAAATAAGGAGAGGAAACCGTTAGAAGGAAAACTGCTTGCTTTGATACGTTCCAAACTAGATAGGCTTTCCAGAAGCCGGTCAGTTCTCGCCTATCGTTCTAATAATCAAGGGCACTGTTTGAGGTTTCTTGTCTCGTATGTCCTGTGCTTTCGTTTACCGTTAAAACACGGAAAGCAGACTCTCCGGATGAGGGAATATGTGAATATGAATATTCCCTGTCGGCCTCGGGCCGCTTTCATGGCTTCTGTCGCTTCCAGATTGATCTTCTTGTTAACTAGCTGATATATCTTTAAAATGCCAAGCAGCGTCAATTGTACTAAAATTTAAGAGTTCTAGGCTATATTACTATTTTTTACGAATTACTTTTTACATTGTTTACTCACATTACCTTAACCCGATAAACCTATATTGGAGCGTTTCAACGCACAATTGAAGCGTAGGATGTACGAGGCGAAAAAACTCAAACTGCGAACCTTGACTAGAACAATACAGAGAAGTGGCCGAATTCCGGGAAGTCTGGTCTGGAAATGATCAAAGCGAGTACTATATTTAGAGGGCTGAATTGAGGGTCATGTACGTAGTGTATGTAGCCTTTGTCTCCATAGTACTCGTAGAACCTTTGATTTTCTTTGAAACAATACTGGTTTTCAGGTTGATGAGCTTTATGTCTGCAAATTCTAGAAATCTAGCCATAGCTACAATGTAAAGCGACCTATAGCAACCCCAGCAAGGTCCGCAGCATTGAATGCCGTCCATCAGCTCTGTTTAGAAACCGCGGAAGGTCACTGATCGCCGACCTACCACTAGAAGCCTTAGTGGCAACCTTGAGGCTAACATGTTGGATAGGCGTTGCCAGTATAATAAAGCGACAGCATTGTGTATTCGTTTATGCTCACGTATTCGAGATATCTAGCTTTATTTTCTTCGACTCAGAACGTTTAATATGATGACTGTCTTGAAAACATCAGTGCCACGAAAATGCCTATCCAAAAATTGAAGGAAAGCAACATTTTTCATATTCAATTATACACAACACTGCCAGTATTGCAACATTGGAGAAGCACATTATCATTCTGGCCCTACGCTTACCCTAAATTGGCGTAAAAATCTCTAGTCTCAGTGGGATTGCCCTAGACTTCTAACAATAGGGATACTCCGACTTAATTAGCACAACTTTAATGATCATGCAAGCGTACCAGGTTCTCCGTCGCCTCGATTCTCCAAAAGTTAAAACCATAGTTCATAACACGGGTGACCTAGCTATCGCGATTTCGTGTCAAGGCGCATCCCAGCTTCTGTAGACAGTCAATGGGGTTCTGGAAGACAATGCACTCTAGCTCTCTCTGCAGCAGAGCAGCCCATGTATGTAGGATCAGCTAGTAAAACTACATATGAACCATAATGACGTTTAGCAGGATTTGATCAGAATGGAAATAGCTAACTCAGCAACGTGCTGCCCCCGCACCTCTAAAATGGTGATCACGCCAGGTGCTTTTAAGTTATGCTAGGACCGGATTTTAGTGGCTCGGTAGACCGCGTCTCGAAGGTAACATAATACCAGGTTGAACTCACGAAACAATTGAGACCCAATCGTATTAGACGAGCACGGCGAGGAACTGGAGGAGGTATTCGAGAAGAGTCAATTTGTTCTTGCAAACAGAACAGTGCAAAATAGGCTTTGACAGTGAGTTTACGTCAGATTTCTACTATCCAGATAGAGCTTATAATGAGCGAAGTTTTTTTCTTTCTCTCTCCTATATTTGTAGACAGCTGTCTTTGTATTTTTGCCTGATGACCACAATTTGAGAATAACGTTAGATGTTGTCCCGTAGACCATGAATCACTTCCCATAGTCTTGCAGGAAATTGTCTTGTTGAGCCTAGATTACAAAAGGGCCCGAATTCTTACGTTCTGCAGGTGTGGCTTCAGTTTGAGCTTGAAATGCCGCATCTTGTATCATAAATAGAGGGACACAATTGCGGGCTGCAAGCCCCTTTGGAGAAAGTCTAGATGAAGAGTACATGATTACTCAAGTGCGCGAGAACGGCTTGTCTCCCTGTGCACGGAAATAGCTATATTGGACTGATCATATTTTTTTCTGAAAGTTACAAGCAGCGCCAGTTCATTCAAGACGGCACACTTTAAAGCAATTAATCAACGTGCACCGCATGGGGTATCATTGCTGCCAAGGTGTTCGTTTTATATAAATCAAACTTATTGGTACGAATTTCTGTGGTAATGTGGGATTCGATATCAACCGAACTATCCTACGTTATTTTTGTTGAGTTAGACCCCGACGTAGCGTGCTAGTATTTCCTATTAAAGAGAAGAAATAAACGCACATACTTTTGGAAGAATGCGCCGTTTATAGTGATTAATTTAATACCAAACTGATAGTATTTTGAATGTTGGACGTGAGTGCATGCGTGCAGCTAAGATGTTGTCTTGCTTTAATTCATATATCACTTCTGCTACTTCTGAAATAGTGCTAGTATTAAGCTGTTAATTACATATCAATACATAAATAAGAACTGACCGAAAGAGCCATTCTTTAACGACTACAAATATTTTGTCGCATCTATGCATGCATGTCAGACGCAGATGAAGAGACTCTTTAGGTAACTCCAATAATCAAAACGACAACTGCGGCGGACAGCAAATGGACCCGTCCATTACTGAAGCTAACGTCTAGATGAACCCGTGCGTACGGAAGGATTGGTGGCACTTCATCGCATTAAAACTACAATCAGTTGCCTGCCTAACTTTCTGAACTTTCTGTGCGGATGTAGGCCGTTATCGATTAGAAGATTATGCAGGTAGGAACTGAACATGAAAGCTCAAAAACGAGAATTATTACATGATGACGGAGGATTTACTTTCTAAGCTCGCGGCAAGTTCAGTCACCTATCAACTAAAAATCATTTGCCGCAGACAGTCGCCCTGGAAACGTTCCGGCATGAGTATTCTCAAAAAGTATCTCTTATTCCCAGAGAGTTTTATCTATCACCAGCTATGATTAACCAGGCCTGGAAGAACTCTCTCCGGCCATGTCATCACCTCACTACTCGCTACAGTGTTCACGGATTTTATTATCTATTATGCCGGTCTGCTGGGTTTCATAAACCCAAGGAAGACTGCAAATGCCGTCGTTGTGGCGGTCCATGTCCCCTATACCACCTACCTGATTGTGCGGAATCCGTGTCGCTTTCACTGCTTCAGCGATAATTCTGCTAATACTTCATTTTTACCATGTTTGTTATATATATCATGTTCGTATTTGCATACCCAAACAGGGTGCATTTTAAATAAATGAAAAAAATCATTCGCCCTGGCAATCTCACATTTAGGTAAGCGATATCCGCATTGATATAACAGCTTTTCGTACTTTAGTGTTATTCGTCCCCTCTCTCATCCGTTCCCTTGAAGTAATCATTACGTAAAGAGCTCTATGTTTCCTTAAAATATAGAGGCAGCGCTTAGTGACACAGTGCATATATATGGTTGTCACAAAAGTATTTGCGCGCCTCCTTGGGTCCGCTTGAGTTTGGCCCTCACTTGTCGGAGGAGACGTTGTGTTGTCGAATTTTCAGCGAATTCCCACAATGACTACTTCTAGACAAACCTGTAAATCATTCAAAGTGGGCGGTGCGAACAAGTTTAGTCGTGCGCGTGTGAAGTCCGACAAAAACCCGATGTGAAAACGTTTGGTAATCTGGTCCAAAATGCTATTGAGACAAGAATGTAGGCACAATTTCTACTAGTTCCGGTGTGCGCAGACTAAGCCGGAGCAAAACACCACTCGAAAAGGTACTGCCCTTTGTTCGTGGTTTATCAAAGAAAACATTCACTGTAAATTGAAAGGACGAAGATGACTTTAAATCTCCACCGTAAGTCACGCTGAGGACAAGTTCAGTCAAGCGCGCCCGCAGTCCGTGAATAGATGAAAATTACCCTAAATTTCGCGCCGTGATGAATTTTACAGTTGATGGCTCCTACCCGCTGATGCGCACAAAAAGATACGCTACTAATTATATCTATATCTATGTAGAATTTTCGATTTCGACAACGCAGTTGATAGAATGAGTATCACAACGCGTAGTCTGAAATTCCACATGATTGCGAATTCTAAGAAGCATATTACACGGCTAGTCAAGACTTCATTGTAAACACTATTATCGTTTGTTCTATCATTAAATACCTTAAGGTTCACAGACGTTTATGTCGTTTCCTTGTGCTCCCTAAACTCATGTGTTGCTCCCCGGTCAGAAAACTGGTTGAGAGAATACATGGTAGACTTTTATAGCGGTTATGCTAGAAATGTTTTTTTTTATAAGACTATGAATCTCTCTCTCTCTCTCTCTCTCTCTATATATATATATATATATATATATATATATATATTTATATAAGGCTACAAAAAGTTTTTTTCGGTTTTGTCCGTAAAGAATCATAATCATCATTATAAAATTCGAAAAAACTTTTTTGTAGACCCAATATATATAGTCTTGTCATGAGATATACATATATATATATATATATATTTTGCATGCGGCGCCAATCGCAGAATAGCATTAGACACGAGCCGCAGAACGAATCATGGGTACCTTAAAAATAATGTTAGACAAACATAGTCGACGAAATCCTTTTAACTGTTATTTTTACGCGTAACTTACACGTGACCAATTATCCAGGATATTGGCTAATACGTTATTATTTCAGTATGGATTCATTTGCGCATGTTTCACTCTACTAGTTAATAGATTCCGTAAATGCATTTTACTTTTCAGCTGATAGAGAACCTATTCTTTGCCACTTCCCACATAGGTATAGATTACCGGCTCCACAGGTCTGATTCAGGGCCTGATGGGCAATATTGTTGTGAGATCCCGAGCCGCCAGTAAACTCTTTACGTACGTTGAGTTGGAGATTTTTGAAATACTCCATTATAGTTTGTTGTTCAGGAATTGTAATGCCACTGAATGACCTGCTGACTCCAGGGCTCATCCGGCTGTACCTTTTCACCGGCCTTTCAGTTTACTCTTAGCTCGTATATATATATATATATATATATATATATATACTATGGTTGTCACTGCATTGTCGCATGTCAAGCTAAGCATCGCAATGGCTTTCCAGTGCATGCTACAGATCTAAAGGCTACTGAAACCCGCAAGGACAAGTGAGAGGTGTTTGTTCATCGTTGTAGGTTTCATTTGCGCCTGCATTTGCTGGTTTTAGTGCACACTTTCTGGAATGCCTTTATCGATTATGCTTCTAAAAATACCCCAATCTCAAAAAAGCATTTTCATGTCTGCAGTCTTCTTATCACAGATTTATCTCTCATTTTCAACTTGGACCAACTGTCCGCTATTTGTCAGCTTTTTCTCCTGTATAAAAATATCATCTACGCTAAGACACATCTGCGCGTGTGTTTGCTTTCTTTATGCAGAACCGGCTGTTCAACATTAGAGGCAATTGAGAATGCCTTTATTCTATCGCTTTCCATCTTCTTTCCGCTAAGTCTATGCAAATTGCTCTTAGCTGCTTGCTGATCGGATGATTTTGCATGGTCAACTACGACGCCGTCTGTCGTTCGGGAAGCTCTTAGTCTTGAAAACCACGTTGAAAGCAATCCAGCCACTCATACAATAGAGTAATAATAATAATAGGTATAAATCAAACATATTCTAACAGAAGACGCATGTATGTCCAGGCTACCCACTAAGTATAACCTTCAAGCAGTCATAAAGGACTTCAGTTTATTACAACTAGCTGTCAAAGAAAATGGGTTGTGAACGGCTACGACATGAAAAAAACGCCTAATTTATTAAACTGCGTCTTTTTTAATAAGCTGCCGCCCTAAAATCGAAGAGGGTTTGACAAACCCAAGTTTTCTCCCCAAGAAATCGTTTACCACAAGTTTTTCAGACATGCTAGTTCGCTAGTCGCTAAAGAGCACTACTTAGAGGTTTTGGAAATATTGCACAAGATAATCTGGATAACGAGACCCGATTGCAGGACTATTCGAAGGATGTCTTCATTATGCCTTATATCCCAAGGCAGCAGGGTAAACCCCATAGTGTCCTGTACTTTTCGAATCCTTGTGGCTTCTGCCTGCCTTAAATAAACATTTGAGCAACATTTTGATATTCTAAATTATGTAAAGGAGAATTCACGAAATGTGCTTAGGGTGATACGGAAATTTAAAACATGTCCAAATAATTGATAGAAAAAATGTGTGTTACACTCCGCGGGTGGATGATATAGCACTGAAGGTAATAGGGGTGATGAGCGGAAATGCATTTATGCATACCTCTCATCGTGGCAGCGTAAATTGGATACGTGGACCAGTGCCACGAGAAGCGGTCCCTCAACATGGCGCCTGGCATATGGATCCGCAGGAAAGACGGTCCATAGCCTGTGGTCGGTATTTAGTCTGCGTATAGCGCTGCCATCGAAGAGAACAATCCCTGCAGACGTCTTCTTCCTGCATACCACTGTCACTGAAAGCAGAAATTGCCGCACGACTATATTGGAGACGAACGTGCCATGCTTTTCACTTTGGCTATCTAAAACCTTCAAGAGGGGTCTTTCTTGGCTTAGGGCTGGCTACTGGGTGTAGTGTTGAGCCATTAGATATTCTGATTGTATGTGATGCACTTAGTGCTTCACTTGTCGTTTTGAGCAGCAGCTTAAGTCAACCACACCCAAACAAAATCTAAAAGGCTGCAACCCCTCTAACATCTTAACTCATTGCAACTCCTCGACGATCTTTTACCGTACTCCTTAACATTAGCTAATTTAGAACCTGCATCAGCAAAAAAAATCTGATTAATTCCTGTGGCCAACCGAGGCGTTAAATTTCAATCAGTCGCTGACGCTCTCCCAGGGCCAGCTGATAGTCTCTCGATATTCAAATCAGCCCTCGTTCACCATCTGGAACCACTTCTTGACAATATATAAGTCAATATTCAGCACGCAATAGACAAAGTTAGGCAGCCGCCTAAGCGCCAGAGATGAGTACATATAAAGTACGTGGGCAGCATTTCCAGTTTTTCCTCCTCACAGCCGCACAACCAAGAAGAAGATAGGATTTTACCTATATAACGCTCGGAGTCAGGCGCCTTGCTAATTTGTTGTCGGCCCAGATTGGTCCGAGACCCTTAAACACCTTGCCTTGAATATCGGCATATAAACTTTCAACACGCACACACACGTGCACTCGAAGGTCACAACTAGCGACCTTGTAAGACAAAATTCCTTCACTCGCCGGGCACAGACTAGCGACAGTAACAGCAGCGTAATTGCGTCTCTCTCCGGGGCATCGGGTGACCTTGTTGTCATGTGTATATACAGCATATATCTGCGTGTTCAATTGTCCATTGCTGCCGGGAAATGCCAGTAGATGTTCCGCTATACAGCGTCGTTGTAGTCATGATGTTGGCAATCATACTAATGGTGATGGTGGTGCTGGTTGGGGAGGAAGGAGGGGGGGGGGGAAGACGAGGGGGCGACGGGAAGTAGCTACAATGTGAGCAGAGGACAAAAGTGTGATGCTGTTGCTGTTCTGTTGGACGACTAGGATCTAAGAATACCACGGACTACTCTAGCAAGCAGTCTAGTACAAACGCGGACCGCGCCAGAGAACGAAACGAATCCTATCCGCTGTTTGACCGGCCATTCCCCAACCCATCGTGCAGCCGCCTCTCAAAGGCCGGCCTACATTAGTTCCCTGTCAGATGCAGTGGCCAGAATGCTATTCTTGTAGCTAGCCGTTGGCAGGTCGTTCGCCGCTTGTCCGATAAATCCAACTTGACCCACAGCCAGCTAGCTGCTGGGCTGTCGCCTTTTGATGGAGATCGCGGTCAGCCGCGTCATCGCGGATAGCTGTATTAGCTTATATCTACTATGCTTCTAGTAATAGAAATAGTGGTAAAAATGGTACTGACAGTACATATAACAGTGAGCACTGTAGTAGTAAATGAAGGGACGCCGTGGTACTAGAAGTGATACTAGCTGCTGGCTCGTTAGCGGTAGGTAATCGCACTGGTTATAGGGCTCTTGGGTGTGCATACATACGCCCTCTCTTGTTATATATATATAAATTTATATGTACAATGTATATGTTATATAAATAGATATAAGATATAGATATAGATATATATATATATATGTAAATATATATACATATATATATATATATATATATATATATATATACATATTATATATATATATATAGATATCTATATATATTATATACATATATATATATATATATACATATATATATATATATATATATATAAATTGTAGAACCAACCACACTATCTTCCAGCCAATAATGCAGTTAAAATTGAAGCTTAGAAGCAGCTACCTATCATAATGGTAATGAAATACCTAGCATGGTAACACCAAATACCTCGCTGGAAAACTGAACACCGGTCCAGTTTTTCTGCATGACAATAGCAACAGCAGGCACAGCTGTTTGTGATTTGTGTCGAACGCCACCAGGTATAACAATGTATTTTAGTATGCGGTGATGTCGTCATTTGCAAGCGGTACACGACCTTTTTAGCAATTGGGACCGACCTCGTGGTGTCATAAATGTCAAGACATTATCATCGCGTCATCAGTATGGCCTCATCAGTATGCACGTTTTTGCCAGATGGCCGCATGACCTTTAGTTTGGGTAAAGTACAACCACTGCGTTGTTGCTACAGCTAAGCCACAACAGCTAAAGGTGCTGGGGTCATGCGTGCAAGGCTCAACTGAAGATGCACGTTCGTTCTTAATACTTTCCTCGCGTTCGTAATTTTGGCTTTTCGTTGTGTTCGTGTTGACGACGACAGCAGTCGAATGCAACGCGAACCTCGACACTCAACACTAAGTATGCAGATAATCTGAAATTTGTTAAGACACCACGTGTATTACGTTTTAAGTACTGAGCGGGCGAACCTAGTCATACGGACATCGTTACCCAACGAGCGTCATCAGTTTCGGAGTCTCATTGTACCATGTGTCCAATTTATTATCCGTTCGATGTATTTAAGAATATATTTACATTTATTTTTATAAACTATTTCACAACTGTGTCTGCGCTCATTTTAGTCTCATGTCGCCACGAGTTACGCGTTACACCCGGTAGTTGCCAACTACACTAAATGTAACCACAACTCTTTCTATCTCTCTCTCTCTTTCGCTCTCTTTGTCTCTACGCTGTTTTCCTTCGTCATATTTGGTGTATTTAAGTCGCTACCGCCGCCAGCAGTATTACTGGCACAATTTGGTCACGTTATAATATCGTACCGCTAGTAGCATTTACTAATGAAGTTGCACACTTTTTTACACAGACAAGCCATGTACGTTCTAGTCCAAAGTTTTATATGGCTAAGACAGGTGGTGTTCTGTCTAGAACAAATTCTCCTTCTTCTTCAGCTTCTTTGCTCTTGTTCTTGCATTATTCTTCGATTCTGGCAATGCAAAAACATTCTAAGCTCAATATATATATATATATATATATATATATAAAGTACGCCATTCAGAAGTTATCACATTGGCTATAGATATATCCACATACCACGTACACATACATACACGCTTCAGGCCTAGGTAACTCGACTGCGACGGTCGGCTTAAACAGCGGACGCCGCCTGCTTTACATCGAACAAAGAGTAAAGGAACGTCTCCTATAACTCTACTGTCTGCAACCGCCGTAACGTACGTTCTGCATACAGTTCCCGTTTACGGTACGCGCGCTTACGTTGGCGGCTGACTGCACGAGGACGAGCACGAGTATTTTTTTGCTCGCTCGTCGAACGTATTATAGTGCATAACTTTAGGGCCGGGTAAGCGTTTACAGCTCTCGTAGCGGCGAGCCGCTTGCTATCTATTCCGCTTCCGATTTGCCTCGTTTGCATGACATTGTTTTCTGGAGCGCCCGTATCACACACACACACCCGCTGCGTGCACAGCGTATAAATGCACCCAAGTGCGGGTAGAAACGGCCGAGCTGTATCGATCTTATCGGAAGCGTCTCTCGGTGTGGTAGTGGTTCAGCGCAATAGCGCCGTTCGCACGCTGGTTGGGTGTGGTTTTTGACCGCACTGCCTTGCGCTATATTTAGCGCGCCCTGCGATAGAGCTATGGGTGTCGTGTCGTCACGAGAGAGGAAAAGAGCGAGTCACTTGTACGTTGCATATACTGCACGTGCCACACCACATCCCATTCCCCGTCTGGAAACATCCTACCCTATTGAAAACATTTTCGTGTCAAGATCTTGCTGCTGCTGTTGTGGAAAAGCATCGGCCGGAGGCGTAGATGACGTTGGTGGTTGGAGGGGTTGGTGACGGCAGGTAGGAGGAAACAGCTTTTCGACGTGTCCTTTCTCTCTCCCGCTGATAACAAAGCACCGCAGCATTTCTTGTCGATTCGAGCGGCATAATTGTTCTATGATTACGAACTAAACAGCGTCAGAATACAGTGCCGTGCCGAATACAATGCGCACATCCAGTCTGTCAAATTAGCTTGGGTTTACTTGCGAACTATATGCAGACTGATTATGGAGACATTTCAAAGGACTGAGTATTCTTTTTAATTTTGTTTACAATCTATGTCTGCAGATCGTAGAAAAATATCTCTGCATTAAAGCAGGTTTGTGCCGCGCTGGGATCGAAGCGCCGCGGTACGTGGAATTGCGTCGCTGATTATTTTCTCTAGTTTGTACCCATTTAGCACTATGTCCACATATCTTATTTTGAATTTCCAGTTGCGCATGTAACGTCAAACGCGCACATTTATTTAATATTCCATTGTTTTTGCAGGTCTTCCGTCATCAGGGGCCGCATTCCAGCACATGGGCCATCCTATTTCTGCACGTATTCAATAGCGTAAAGTACCCTCTTTAGAAGGAAAAATCTCGTCCCATCAATTAAACGCAATTCGTCCACTCCCACCATATCCAGTATCAGTAAAGTATAATATATATGGCGATAGGTGCTATCTGTATTCCGCAAAGAGCGACTGCTGCACGCACCGAGAGCATATGTGGGCACTTAATTGCCGCAGCTGCGATGGTGGCCTTTCTGGCCCTCTCCTGGATGTATGAATAAATGCTGCTGCCCCTTGTTGATAAGGTGAGCCTTTGGTATGTAAATTTGTTTAAACATTTTAATTTCCTTCTCCTGATTTGAAGCGCGCCAGATGGCCGCCCATTCTTTTTTCAATTAAACTTTAAGCATTTTTCATCCATGAATCTAACTAGTCGATATTGGCTTGTTTCACTCTGAAAAAGCTGAACCTAAAAAAGACCACATCATCCGCGTACAGTGAAATGTTGGCGCAGTTTTGGCGAATT
Organism: Dermanyssus gallinae; assembly: GCA_003439945.1. Lineage (NCBI taxonomy): Eukaryota > Metazoa > Arthropoda > Arachnida > Mesostigmata > Dermanyssidae > Dermanyssus > Dermanyssus gallinae. Next base: position 121,024 of record QVRM01006102.1, read on the forward strand.
GCCACCAATAAAATTACCGGAGCCCGTTTGTCTGAAAAGATGGCTGGTTTCCGGGAAGAATCGGATGGCACACGGAATTTAGCCTTACCTTTGTTTTCACCTTTGCTTTTGTTGCTTTATTAACAAGACTATCGCGCGGATATTGAACCAACGACTTTTAGTGACAAAGTCGTGCCGGTAATTTCTTCCAGTCCGTCCCGTCGAACTACCTTAAAGTGGAGTCCATGATACACGAGTGGACACGCATTTTGTACAGCCGCAAGTGATACCTATTCGTACGTTTATTTAGCCCAAACGTCAGAGCTTCCACTTTTAGGAAGAGTAGACCATATTCGAACGATTTCGGCGCTCTTTCACTGAGCAAACTCGGGGGTCCGAATCTGATATGCCGTGAGCGTATACTACAGATCGAATTATCAATATATCATTACGCTAATATTCCGCCTGACCTTGGTTGGCTGGCGTCGAGGGAAAGCAGAGCCTGTGCGAATGGTTCTTGTCATGACACCGCTGTAACTAGTAGTTGTAGTAATTTTGTAGCTGTCCCTTTTGTGTCACCACTTGTCCCTCCGCTCGATGAGAGCCACGTGCGTTGTTTCTGCACTGCGTGACTACTTCTACTGATGCCGATCTGTTGCTGTTGGAGCGGCTAACGTAAAAACAAACGCGAATAGTTTTTGCCAATGATGATTGCCTCCGGCTATGCTTATTGTAATGCTGACTGTGCGCCATTGATCGCGCTAGTGGACGGTCGCAAATCAAACCATTATGCGTCAGCATCATTATTTACTATGTCAGCAATAGTATCCTGGCTTTACTGCTGCCACTAGCACTGACAGATCTGCCTGACACGTTGCTTTATGGTCGACGGCTAACTCGTTGTCCCAGGAAGACAGGACAACTATCTAGCGGCGATCTGCCTAACTAACTATGTATCTCGTTGAAGGATCTGTAGCCTACCTTCGGGCGAAGCACCCTGCCTGAAACAGAAGGGCGGGTGTGTGGGAAACACTGTGGCAAAGATCACGCCCACCGAACGCAACTTTACTGCGTAGCTCGTCCATCTTCACCACCGTTTTTCAATGTCGAGTAGGGCCCATGCAAAGATTAGGGACGGTGAGCAAATGACAATTTTACACGGTCGCTGAGCCGCAAGAGCTGAGTCTGGAGTGTATCTGGCTACTGTGCTCTGAAATGTTGGGCGCCCAAGTTGGGCGCCCAGTTGGGGCCCTCACATAACAACCGCTACGCTGCCGCTCTCGAAGGACACACTGCAAACAGAGGATAGGTAAACTGTTATGATGCTATGAATATTAAATATGAAATAATTAAATAAAAATATACTATTTATAAGAGCACAAACAGGATGCCAGTCAGAAGTGACTACACTGACAGCGTATGAATTTTGCCTAAATGCGTTATCGGCTCAGATTAGACTGTGATAAGTCGCCTAGAATGGCCACATGCCGTTTATAAAACGAAGAAGGTGAAGGATGTCACCTAGAACTCAAATCTACAGTGCACAAACATTCGCCTATATTATAATATCATTTCCGAGCAAACGCGTGGTTGCACCCTATCCGATGTGGATGTGGTCCTCTTAAATTACAGGGGTTAAGTACCTTTGTCAGATGGCCGGAGACGAGATTTTCAGGACATTGCCGCGGTAAAAACGTTGCATGCAGTTTTGTTTCATGATTTGTTTTAGGTGGAACTTTTTGGATCTTGTTTGGAAATTGAGTACTTTTGTGTGGGGTTTTTTTTAAAGAAAATTGTTTGTGACAGCGTAGATTGACCTAGCACAAAAGCCACGTGCACCACCGAAGTGTGTTGTCTTCCTTCTAGTGCGTGCGCTTATACATATATATATATATATATATATATATATATATATATATATATATATATATATATATATATATACATGCTTATACATACTCGAACTGTAACTAAGTACTGCAGAAGCCCTCGAAGAATATGTAATAGCTACTTCATAAAAGGTCATTTAATAAAATCTCCCCTTCTGTAATAGCTACTTAAGCCAGGGCGCCACTGATGAAGCATATCCCACCTTTGCAACACTCCTATGTTAGCTGGCCCTACGTGTATCTTCTGGCTCATAAAAGCCTTGCTCCTTGCTCTTTTTACTACGCTTATTTCTCATGTTGCCACCCGCTATCTAGTTCCGGTTTATGTAGTTTGCACAAACCAATATCGAACCCGTTGCGCGCATGTCATAGCAAACTTAAGCACTGAACGGGGACAACCAGATAGCGAACAGGACAGCTAAATTCCTGCCGTTAACTAATAAGGTGGCTTGCAAACCGTTCGCGTAATTGATAATATGGTGAGCATTAATTACGCATGCTCATTCTGTAGAAGTGAACTTACAAATACGCAACATAAAAATTTAAAAATAACGTATATATATATATATATATATATATATTTCCTTTTTTTCATATATATATATATTTTTTATAGAGGATGGTTAACTGGACCTCAGCGTATGGATGTTACTCCGCTGAGACCCATGCCCACTAAACGCATCTTCACGTTAAGCTTCACTCTCTGGTGGCCCAGATCTCTATGGAACAGTGCTATGGGCGTGAGGTGGCGAGTGCCCTATCGGATTATCTCGCCGGGGTCGCTCACGGGTTTCCGCACCTGTCAGGCGCACTTTGTCCCAGCCTTTGTGAACCCGTTTGATTCAAAATTGCGTTTTCTTCAGGCGCGTTGGCTTCGAAAATACTCTGCCAGTTCTTCCAATGTTCTGTGCTTTGTTTGTAGCACTTACTGTGCTACTTCCCATGCCCGGGTCGAACCCAAAGCGTGTTTCACATATTTGCTTATGCTATTCCCTTGAACTTCGGGATCGGTGATTCCCGCTCTAGACCATTTTTCGCGAATCTGTCTAATCGCCAAGGCCTCTTCTCATACCTGGCACTTGAGGAGTGTGTGTTGTGGAGTGTCTTTCACGGCTTTGTTGCGGAAATGCATGTTTCTGATAGAACCTTCCCTATTCGGTGAAGGTATGACTGGAAGTCGCCATGTCCCGTGTGAACTTGCGTTATGTAGAAGGTTAGGTTCCAATCCGGCCTTGCCATCCATTCCCACACAGGCGCTGGCCCTTAGACGCTTTAATGTCCCAGGGAACTTCTCCGGTAGTAGCAGAGCTGCGTTTATGCTGATCGTTCAGTACTTTTGTATTACCCTAAGGGCTGCGATCCTTTGCGTTTTGCGCAGGATCACCTTTGCTTTCTTTGACTTAAGGGTCGCTTTGGCCAACACGGCAGCTCCGAAGCGCGCAATAGACTCGGCTACCGCTATCAGTATGTTTTTGTTACGAGCCCGCGGTCATGTATATTTGAATGCATTCCGGTAGTAGCGTTTGCCGCCTTGGATGCTTTTTCCGTAGCCCTCTTTATCTGGCATAGACCGGCCATAAACGTGTCCAGGGTGATTACGAGGTAGCGGGCTTCTTTTGCGAACTTATTTATTTGTCTTGCAACATACATGTCTCTGTATATGCAAGGGTCGAACTTTTTTCTTGCCAGTTAGAAGAACGATTTCTTCTGGGGTGAGCGCCAGCCCCGTGGCCTTCATCCAGTCCGCTGTTGGGTGCAAGGCTTTGCTTGTGTTCAGCTCAAGCTCATTCTCCGTTTTAGCCTGTGCCACGACCGCTAAGTCGTCGGCGAAAGCTAACATTTCTACTCCCGGGAATAGACCGGTTTGCCGTAGAGCGTCGTCATATTAGATCAGTTGACTTTAGTTACAACTTACTAGATAGTCAAAATAATATATACCAAGTTTATATAGATAGCAAGACACAAAGCCTTATGTTAGCGATCGTTGCGACGACATTGTGTGCCGCCTGCTGGGTTGTTTAATGCCATGATATCGTCGAGTTTGCGTCATCTTTGCGCTTTTAGCACAACATCTGCAACCCACTCTTCGCGAAATCAATGTATAGCGGTAGAAGTTTCTTTTAACTGGCGTGCTTTTATTTACGTATATGATAAGCACCTTAACACAGCACACTTTTTTGTGCAGTGTGAGACCCTCTGATGCCAGCTCATAGAACCTCTGGTCGATACTCCTTCAACGTTGTCAAACGCTAGCATAGAGCTGCATCCCTCACGGTGTCGATGAAATGCCACGCAATTCCGAGTAGCCTGGGCGGGAGAGGGGGTGGGGACGGATTCGGGATCAAAGGGTTTGTTAGTCTCACACTAGTTGTTAACAACTGCCAGGGACACATTAGGCATGCACTATGCATTTCCGGAACTTCCCTTAAAGAACTTCAGAGCTGCTAGCTCACGGGCTCGACTCACAATACAAAATTGCCTGAGGGCTCTGCGTAGAAGCGAACTTGGTTTTCAGCTGTCGTGGACCGCTTTCCAGGCTTGTCTAGATATACGAGTGCACTCAGCGGACACGGAGTGCAACCCGTACTGGCCTCTAGCTTGCATACTGACCTTTCACAGCTACGCTAGGGCAAAGTCAGATGGCCAGATGGAATCACTTCGTTTGAACGAAAACGCACGCTCGTTCGGCGGCACACAACCGTAACTGGATCGCTAGTTCCTATCTATGCTCAGTGCGAGGGGGCCGGCCCACGCAGTCGTGCAGCTCGAACACACCCACGCAACACGGAAAAATGTAAATACACTAACACAAACATATTTCAGCATGGGAGGTACAACTGACGTTCACACGGTAGCTTTTTAAAGTCCAGAATTCTCTATCCTGCGACATATAAGCCTATCTAGAGTAGCGCATGCACTTAGTGTTTTCTCGAGTGATCCAAAATTCAATGAATTTTTGCGTCAGAGACTGCTGCTGAATAATCAGAGAGGAAGTTTATCATCTGTGTGCAAAACCTTATCGAACCTGGACAACGTATGATTGATTTGGCTACCTATGAGTTCAATAAACTAGGGTAACATACAATGTGAACTTCCACTACGTGTAATATTCGAGATTACATGAGTTACCGTAAAAGTGTATATATACATATATATACACTAGAAACGGCTGATCTATATTAGTGAAAATAGTAAAAACAAAAATCATGATAAAATAGTAATTATTAATACAACTCTGTATATATCTATTACTCTTTTGTAGAACGCTAGATTAGTAATGTAGACGGCGTAGCATTTTCATTATCAACCATTGTTAAGTTTACCCACATGCTCTTAATATAGGTAGTATTTCAGTCGGACCAATAGAAGGCCGTTCAAGCAACGTTGGAGGCAATACAAATCGCATGAGTGCCAACAGAGTTTACTAGTGCTTTAAAAATATCTTAGTAGTTCCTTTTAGTGATTTTACAAAACCAGCCAAGTGGTGTTCTTGTCTGACCAATTTAAGCGGCTCTTCATCTGTATGGCGATGATCCCTAGCAGCATATGGCCATCCATTAGTGATAAGAGTTAGACGTTAAAATGACTACGTCATCGGCATAAAGGGCGTAGAAAGTTTTTAGGCTATGCAATAGGTCTGGGAGTCTAGTCACGTATAATATATACATAAAAGCTAGCTGATTCCTTCTGGGCTACGTTGCTAGTTTGCGTCAGGGGCCTTTGTAAGTAGTTGTCCTGTCTAAACCTTATCTTCTATATGAAAATATAGTTCACCTACTATATTACATAAGACACTTGTAAGTGCTATGCCATTCTAATTCCTTGGGCCAGTACCATTTGCCTTCTGCCTACATATATACATGCTGTAACAAGCACTTTTCTGCCACTTGTCAGAGGTCTTGCCTTGTTGAAGGTATTCGTTATACAGTTTGTCAAAACAGGACACATAGCGTCAATGTTTGCTTCAGGTTTTTATTAAACATTAAATTTTCAAAAATCAAAATCATGTTTTGCCGACTTTTTGTTCTGCTTGGACGACTTAACTGCAACTCTGACATGTGTTCAGTAAAATAAAACAAATGATCTCTAACTTTCTCTTTTTTCTTCTCGAACCTCTCGTTCGTCCTCCATTGTTTCTCGTAGTGCCGCTTATTCTTCTTTCTTTTTTATCATCTCTTTTTTAGTTCAGACAACCGAAGGGGTTCAATTGGCGTCGAGGTTTTTGTCCAAAGATTCGGCACGCTTTATTTGCATTAGACCTGCCTTTTCAAACCACGGATCATGCCTTTGCACTCTGACCTTAACTCTTTGATTTTGTAGTACGAAGTGAATAGACCAGTGAATTGTTTTTCAAATATGGTTTACACCATTTATGTCGCTGGTAATTCATAAAGTTTATGCTAGTAAATGGGAAACAGGGCGGGAAAGAAGGTTGATTGTGCGTGTGTCCACTTCTCCGTTTCGGTGCAATTAAAAACATTCTACTTGACATTGTTTCCGACATGCCAACGATACAATGGTAACATACAAATGCCCCGTTCCTCCGTAGTATTGCATATCATTTAATGTCAACAGCGCTGCATCAATTCCAACTAAAATATGTTGGCTTCTTACATAACTATCGATGTTTAGTTTAGGTACATTGTGGCAGTTTAAAAAAACACGTTTGTAAGATAACAGTGAAAACCACTACATATAACTATATTTTTGTTCACATTGGTGCATATATTTATACAACTACCTATGACTATATGTACAATATGATGCACGGTCCTTTCTAGTGGGCTGTACATACACACATATTAAGCAGCATTCGATTAGAACTAATACTGTTTGCGTTGCCACGGCTCCCCTCCGTTTGCTTCACGTATACGCAAACACCAAATTTTTGTTATCCCTGTTTCTTTTATTTAATCGCTAGAATAGTACATTATTTATAATGCAAAAAGGAAGTACTTGTAAATGTCTTCTGTTCTAAACAAAATTGTTTGTCGACGTTATTTTCGTTGTCATTGCTTGACCCGCAGCATTTAACGCCAATGCTAATGAATTCCTATATATTTTATACTGTGTTAGATATTTGGTACGGTTTTAACTGACAGCGGCACGGCCTACAGTGTAGACTTTCTGGTCACGCTGACGCACCCAGTAGCTCATCAAATTTGAACTGAGCCTCCAGTTGTACACGGGCACCGTTGTAATACCCCTTGGATACACCATAGCAGAGAAATTTGTCGCTCTTACGCGGTCTGTGTCGGTCCTTAGTGAGTGGAAAAAATGCGTTTACGTACACTCAGAGCGGGTAGTGTGGGACTCGATGCAGATGTTTTTGGCATAATACCCACTAAAAACCTCTCACCCAAATGGCCTCAGGAAGAGGCGAGGAGCTGGAACTATTCTTTAATATTACTTCAACCCCTACTTTTTCCTTAGGGTTGCGTGAACAGAGCGCACATCGCGGTCTGCACCAGATCTTTCTGTTCAATAATTGTCGCGGCAAAATCCTTTATGATGTGCCAGCTCTGGGTGTCTTGCAGGAGGGCCTGACCCATTTGTTCACAGGTTACCGGGGGTTCCCGGTCTAAGAGCCGCGCCAGCTCTGCCCTGTTCGCGCTGAAAGCCGTGCATACTTCGAAGGTATGTTTGGCATCGTCTTCTTCTCCTGAGTCGCAGAGAATGCATGCTGGCGACGGAGCACGTCCTACGCGGTGTAGGTATTTTCTGAAGGTGCCGTGGCCCGTCAAAAATTGGGTTAGAGGGTACGACAATGATCCCTCTCGCCTTTTGAACCATTATCGGACATCCGGGATAATAGAGCGAGCCCAGGAACCCGGCTGGCCCGCCTGGATCTCCATCCATCTATTGTTCCACGCGTCTGGTGTCTGACGACGTGCGTCTTCTTTAGAGATAGAGGAGTCCGCACAGCGGACTGCGCTCTCCATAACCCGGAGATCCCAAGGGATCTGCCTGGAGAGTACTTGGACGGCCGCGGTAGACGCAGTTTTGTTGGCCCTTGCAATCTTGAGGGCCAGCGGCCTCTGCATTTTATCCAAAAGCCGTCGGCACGTAACCCGCTTAGCCGTACGCTGCCACAGCGGCGCTGCGTAAAGCATAATGCTATCTACTACCGTCGCCAGGAGACACTTTCGATCATCGGAAGCACCCCGTGTGCGCGGCAGCAATCTTGCGAGTTCTGTAGTAACTTTAATAGCTTTTGTAGCCGCGTAGTGCACATGAGGCGTGCCTGTCAGGCCGGTATCCAGAAGCACTCCTAAGTATTTTGCTTCGCTGGAGAGGGCAATGTTGTGTCCCTCTAAGGTCAAGTTGAGATGGGGAGTGCGCTTCTGCCCGTTTAGAAATATTGCTAACGTTTTGTGTGGGGCCAGGCGAAGTCTTTGCGGAGCGAGCCAGATGGAGAGGTCTTGCAACATCTTGAGATGTCCTGTCATCGCGCGACGTAATCACGATAGCCAGGTCATCCGCATAGGATATTAATTTAACGTTAGGAGGGTGAGGCAGGCGTAGAACATCGTCGTATGCAATGTTCCATAAAGTTGGGCCCAGCACGGAGCCTTAAGGGACCCCTGCGGTAACAGGATATGACTTGCCTTGATGGACATGAAGTTCCATGAAACTGAGTTAAAAGCGTTCTTGATGTCAAGTAGAATTGCTAGGCAATGCGATCTCGTTTCTGAGCGAGTACTTCTCTGGGTTTCGGCTATGGTTAAAAGGCTCTGAACTGCGTCATGTGTTGAGTGGCCCGAGTGAAAGCCGTGTTGGTCCTCTGAGATCACTTTCTTGTCGTCCAACTCCTTCGTCAGCCGCATACGAGTATGTATAAAATGCTTGACTGCCTTGGAGACACTGGGAAAGATGCTGATAGGCCTAAAAGCAGAGGGGTCACTTTGGGGCGACGCGGTTTTAGGAATCAGGACAAGGTCGGCCTTTTTCCAGTCGTCGGGGAATGTGCCCGATCGTAAGATGGCCCCCACCATTTTCATAAAAACAGTTGGATGATTCTCAATGAGCATTTTAACGGCTTCTCCTGGGATGCCGTCTGTTCCCGGTGCTTTACGCGGTCGGATTTTCTTGACGACTTTTCTCACTTCCTCCATTGTGATGGCGGGGAAGTCTTACTCCTTGGCGTCGAAGTTTGGCCTCAGTGGTGGGGGTCCGAGGGAAACAGCCCGCCGATGACTTCTTGAGCGAGGTCGGGAGGCAGTGGTGGTTGTGCGTACTTCAATTTGTGTCGGGCTATTTTATAACCTTGCCCCCAGGGGTTGTTCTGGATATCGTTACGAAGTCTTTGCCAGCACTTAGACTTACTCTTTTTGATTTCCCGTACCAGCGCGCGACGAGCTTCTCTGTACTTCTTCCATAGCGCTTGAAGGTTTGCATGGTGCCGAGCGTGCCGGCGGGTACATACATATGGTGTTCAAAACGTATCGCGACTTTTGTGTTTTTTCAAAAATTATTCATTTATTCATGAATATATATTTTGTCCCCTTCAAAGTAATCCCCATGAGATATTATACACTTGTGCCAACGGTTTTTCCAATCTTCGAAGCACTTCAAAAAACCATTTTTTTTTATCTTGTTCAGCTCCTCCTTCGATGCCGTCTTTATCTCGTCAAGCGTAGCGTAACGTCGTCCTTTCATGGGCCTCTTCAGTTTAGGGAACAAGAAAAAGTCACAGGGGGCCAGATCTGGGGAATACGGTGGCTGCGGCATCATTAGTGTGTTGTTTTTGACCAAAAACTCGCGCACAAGCAACGATGTGTGAGCAGGGGCGTTATCGTGGTGCAAAAGCCAATTTTTGTTCTTCCACAAATCCGGGCGTTTCTGGCGGATTGCTTCGCGCAAATTGCGCATAACTTGCAGGTAATATTCCTTATTGACCGTTCTACCCTGTGGCAAGAACTCATGATGCACCACGCCCCTGCAATCGAAGAAAACTGTCAGCAAAACTTTCACATTCGACCGAACTTGGCGCGCTTTTTTCGGTCTTGGTTCGTGCGGCAGCTTCCATTGAGATGATTGAGCTTTGGTTTCTACGTCATAACCATAAACCCACGATTCGTCACCAGTTATGACCCTCTGGAGCAAATTTGGGTCGTCGCGGACAGAGTCCAACATCTCATTAGCAATGTTCATGCGATGCTGTTTTTGGTCGCAATTGAGCAATTTTGGTACGAATTTTGCGGCGACCCGTCTCATGCCCAAATCATTGATAAAAATCGAATGGCACGAGCCAATCGATATGTTTAGGTCCTCAGCAACTTCTCTAACGGTGATTCGACGATTGGCCAATACCATTTTCTCCACTTCATTAATTTTTTTGTCTGTTGTTGAAGTGCTCGAGCGTCCGGCACGCTCTTCGTCGTTCACATCTTCTCGGCCTTCTGAGAACATTTTGTACCACCGATAAACGTTGCTTCGGTCCAAGGTAGCTTCTCCGTATGCCACAGTCAACATTCGGAAGGCATCCGCGCACTTAATTTCGTTTTTCACACAAAATTTGATACAGGTTCTTTGATCCATTTTTTTGAATAGGTAAAAATCGAAGACGATCCAAAACACGTGCAAGCAAAGCAGCTGTCAACAATTAAGTGAACATTCAAAATGGCCGAGCTTGTCGGCATAAGTGAGAGACATGAGTACCAACATAACGCCACAAAAAATCGAAATTCGAATATACGTAACCCGCGAAAATTCAAAAGTCGCGATAACGATTGAACACACCTCGTATGCGCCTGATTTTATGGCATTTTTTCCGTGCCTCGGCTACTAGCCTATTCCACCAGTAATTGGGGGTCCGCCGAGCCAGTGCGGGGTGCAAGGAGCGGCTTGCTGCTTTACAAGCCTTCTCTAGCATAGTCGACACCGTGCGTGGTTCCACATTACGCAGTCGAGCGCAACGATACTCAATTTCCTGCTGTAATGTCTCAAAATTTATTCTTAGGCGCATCCTGCGGGTTTTAGGAAAAGATGGCGCCACTTTGAGGCAGAACGTTATGTAGAAGTGGTCCGAAAGGTTTTCGACGTCGTCGTGTATAGTCCACCCTGTCAACCTGGGCAATAGGGTCTCAGAACAAAAAGTAAGGGTTAAGGTTGATTCTTGGTTTCCCCTTCTAAAAGTGGTGCCTGGAACGTTGACTAGATGTAGGTCGTGTTCCGATGCCCAGTCTACCAGCGCCGCCCCTCGCGGGGATATCCTGTTGCTCCCCCACTGTCGGTGAGCTGCGTTAAAATCACCCCCAATTACGACTTGGCGGTGGTTTTGTTTTATGATCGATGTTGTCAATTCTTCTAAGAACTCTTTCAAAACCTCGGTAGAAACGTTCGGGAAGATGTATATTGAGTAAATGGCCACCTTATCGATGGTGATAAAAGAGAAGTGCACTCCTCGGTCTGCTTCAGTAGGGTAGACATCCGAGGTGGTTCGATATACAGCTGAGGACCCGTTTGATGCGTGCACAGCCGCTGCGTGGAGCCGGCTTTTAGGGGGTTCGGAGGCCAGGATAAAATCGATATCTTTAGAAGCGGTAAAATGTAGTGCCATGTCTAACGCCGGGGCGGACCTATTTAGGTTGACTTGTAAGAACTTAAGATCCATGGTTTTTTGTTGTTTTCCGGAGTGCCTCTACTCGTTGCTTGTAGGCCGGGCATTGCATGGAGGTTGCGTAGTGTCCGTCTTGCTGGCAGTGGTAACAGTGCGGCAGAGCCCTACAGTCCCGGGTCACATGCCCTGCCTTCCCGCACTTGTAGCACAAAGGGCTTGTGGGAGGTGTGCAGGCCCGCGTTTGGTGCTCAAAACTGAGACACTTTGATCACTGGGATACATTTCCCAGTTCGTCCAGACGGCAGCGAGACCAGCCGATCTGGATGTGTCCCCGGCGCTGGTGCCGCGCTGCCGCTTCTGGTGGGAGTCTCACCACGCATGAAGAGGTCCTGCCGTCCCGTGTCAGTTTAAAAGCATTAAGAACAATCGTTTCCTTCTCTGTGCCATCACGTGTTAGGGCCTCGAGTACGTCGTCTGCGTTTATCGTTTCGTCGAGATCTCTAATAATTATTGCCTTTGTTTGGGGGGATGTTTGGACGGTTGCCGTAAGGGAAGCCTTGTCTTGAATTTCGTCGGCCAACATCGCCGTAGCGTTTGGAGTCGAGGCCTTGACTAGTAGCTTAACTTCACCGGACGCTGGTTTAGAGACCCTTTTGACCTGGATTCCTAATGCGTCCGAGTGCTGACAATACAACTTGGGTGCTGCATTTTTAAGGGCTACATTTACTGCGCCGATAACTTTAGTCTGATAATGAAAAGCGCGTGGTGTTTGGCGTGCAATGCTTGGCTGTACAACTTTCAGCTGAGTAATCCTATTCGTTTCTGTGGCGATGCTGAAACTTGCCCGGAGACTTGGGTCTACTGTATGAGAAGATGCCATAAAATTTGCCTCTCTTATCCCCTGCCTAAGAGAAGAATGAGGCTAGATGGCAGACAATTGCGCTTCGTAACGCCCACGAGCCAGAAGCAAGCCTTCATTGAAAAGGCAGGCGCATAAAGCGGAGCCCGATATCTTTATCTCTGTGCGGGCAGTCTTTTCCTTCTGGCAGTCGTCTCCGCGGTCATCACCGCTATCGATGCTGCACCTGGCGCGATATGTGAAAACAGCCTAAAATCCGTTCCTGCATTATGAGCAAAGGTCTACATACATCGCCATTGACGCATATTTGCCTGAACAGAATTTTTCAAAGTTAGAATTTTCCACCAGATACTGACGCACTTATAGCAGTGTTGCTTAAAACGGCATCAATAACGTTGTGCATTATATATATATATATATATATATATATATATATATATATATATATATATATATATATATATAAAATTCAGTCTCCGCGCACAACTTAAGAGGCGTACCACCAGCTCAATTGCTAGTATTGCCATGACGCGACCCCCTTCGCTTTGTGTTCTGTTTATATTGCTCTGTTTGTAGAGAGTCATCTGCATCGTAGCATCGCGCCGCTGTCTCCAGCAGCACCAGCAGCAGGTGCAGGCGCAATATCACTACTAGACAGATCGGCCGTGTATGGTTGTTGTAGCTATGCTATCACATTTGAGGCGAACAAAATTGCAGTCGTTGCACGGTTCGCTAGTATACGGTAGAGAACAGAGTAACGCCCACGCAGGTCGGTATGCAGTCCACCACTCTCTCTAGCTAGGAGCTAGTTCAGGCGCGCTAGCCATTTACGATAACACCGCGCAGGCACCGCGAGCAAAGGTGAAACAGAGTTGCTGCCCAACAAAAGCATCGCGGCTGCTTTTTCGCGCACGTCGAGCTAGAACCAAAGCGAATTTACTGCGTGCGAAGCTTCACCGCAACGCTCGTGTGTACACGATACGTTTAAAAAGAAGGTAAGCAGACGTCAACAGACAGAACGAGAGGCGAAATGGCACAAGGAGAAAAAACAACTTCAGAACGACACGGTCAGTCGTTGTTGTTGCTGCCGCAGCGACTGATGTGCCGCTCGCTGCGGGTGCGTTGTCATGTAGCTCTGAAATAGGTGGTCCCAATGCATTGCAAATGCAAAAATCGGTCGCAGGAATGACCACCGGCTTGTCCACGATCCATGTAATGTCTACTGTAAGAAAGAGCAAAATGTTCAGGCAAATTTTCACGTTCGGAGTGTGTTGTCCTCAAAGAAGACGCCATGCCGCCGTACTTTCCCCAGAAAGGCAAAGTTACTACAGCAAAAGGTTACTTGCGTGTTCTACAAAGTATCGATGAAACCGTGGACGCATAAAGTACCTAAGGGACTGCCGTACGTCTTTCAGCGAGGTGGTGCTCCCGGTAAACAGCCGTTTAGCACAGGAGTGGCTGTTTGAGCATATAAACATATTTTGGGGCAAGGACGAATGGCCCCCGAATAGCGCCGATATGAATTCATATGTATAGGGCGTGATTAAACAAGAGTCTAGCAAGCCTCGACATAACAAGGAATATTAATCGATGACTATAACGCATGTTTCTCACTAGTAATGTAATGGAACACCTGGGCGTGAATGAATGTGTTCATCTCAATGGCATTGAGGACAGCCGACCGCTCAGTGGAAAACCAGTTCGTACTTACACTAACAGAAACATCAAATCACCTGCACAGCAAGTGACACAGGAAGTAAGCACTTAAAACTCAGACTATAGTAAAAGGCCACTGCACAATTGCACTCTGCACAGTGAGGTCGGATACACACTGTGCCCAACATTTTATTATTATGTTTGCTGCTATTACTTACACTGGCTTTCATAATTATTTACCCGTAACCACTTAGATATCTTAAAATGCTTAACCAAGACTGGCAATAACGACGGGATGATGTTTGAAGGCATCATTGCACAGGGGCGAGCGCCATACGACCCACACAAGATCTTTAAACTATTAAAATAAAGCAATTCTTACTAATATAATAGTATTAAAAAAGACAAATTTCCGTTGTGCAGAATTTTCCTCCGAACACGCCGGTGGTTCTCCCGTAAACAGAGATTTCGCACAACTATGTAGGAAAAAAAGGCAGAAAAACTACTTTTATAAACTTCACTCTCTCTCCTAAACAAGACGTTTCCACGTCTTCCCCCTATAGGGAAAACTTATTTTCTTGCCGAGTTCTATCAAACCTCGAAATGCGTGCACAACAATATGAATGACCCTGTATATATATGGCGCAGAACGTGCTTACTTTCTCTACGACGAGAAGTTATTGGCCAAAAAGGTAAAATGAAAAAACAACGTCAAAAAACCATTGACTTGGCCACGATCAATTCAGGCGATGGTCCCTATAGTGGAACACAGCAAATCTCCGCCTCTAAAGCAGTACGTCGTGAGAGTGGTGTCTAGTGACAAAGACGCGATGGCAGCATGCTTTTTTTCAAAAAGGGCAAACAGTGAAATAGGGAGTTTATCTGCAGGTTTTGCAAACTGTAGTGAAATCGTGCAAACATTCAGTGTCAAATGGTGGTTTAAAATACGTGTTTTAGCAGGGATATATAATAGTACCAGTCGTTTAGTGCAAGGGTGGCAATGTTCTTGGACATGCATTCGTGGCCATTTAGCTGTGCAGGTTAAAATCCCCTGGATTTCTATGTGTGCGTCGTACGGAGCAAAGGTCGGACGACAAACTTCGACATACCAACACAGACTCGCTTACTGCCTCTATTCAGGAGGCATCTGCAAATATTGATACGAACACGGTGAGATTGCGAGATGTCTGTAAGCGGCTTAGGTCTCGAATTGAAGCGGCAATTCTAGCAACACAACGTGCGTCCGCTAGGATTGTTCCTACAGACATGTGCAAATAATTTCATTCTAAGTATTTGTTTTCATTTGTATACAGTATTTGAAGCAAGTGACATCAGTGTATATGTACATACTCGTATATATATATATATATATATATATATATACAGGGTGTTACGTAAAAAGTAGTACTTCTTTCGAGGTTTGATAGAGCTCGGCAAGAAAATAATTTTTCCCAATGGGCGGAAGCCAAGAAAACGTTTTGTTTAGGAGTGAGGATGAAATTTAGAAAAGTCGTTATTCTGCCTTATTTTCTCCTACATAGTTGTACAAAATCTACGTTTGCGGGAGAACCAGTCAACGCATGAAGCAACCGATCATACCAGTGTGTTCGGCGGAAAATTTTGCATAACCTAAATGACACCTAACGCAAGCTAGCAAAAAGCAAATAGGTGGAATAAAAAAAATCATAAAAAGTCGATTTGTTGTTATAACTTACGTTGAAGCTTTCACGTGCAAAATCTAAAAATTTTGCCATTGCGCACAAATGACGAACACTCTCCGACGATAGCAAATTTAATGCCCGTCATTTTCGTACCAAAGTGATGGTGCTGCGTTACGTAGTTGCTGAGAAACTAGGCTTTTTCGACAGCCATATCAAAAGCAAAGGCATGCATACTTCCTAGCATCTTGACCTGCTTTACCACAGAAACCACTTGCGCACGTCCAGAAACACACCAGCATTTATTTATTATAAGAAGTGATCGAAGTTCCGTCCGCCTACCACTAAACACGTTCTGTAGCGATTGCACAGGCTCTCTTGCACTCGTGCAAATATGTTAGGCATTGCCCTAACGGCGTCAGCAGCGTTGAATATACGGTCAACCAGATCTTCACGCGATTCAACGGGGGTTTCGTAAACAACACTCTTTAGGTAGCCCCACAAAAAAAAATCGAGGCTTGTTAAATCGGGGGAGCGAGGTGGCCAAGCTATAGACCCGCCTCGGCCGATCCACCGATTCTTGAATGCTTCGTTTAGGTATTCTCGAACCGTAGCAGAGTTGTGTGGCGGCATTTTCAGACGAAAGCTTTCCAGGATGCCTTCTAACAACTGGGTAACGTATGAAATGACACATCTCGAGAACCTGACACTTCGTTTTATAGCTTTTGGCGTTGGCGGTTTTTCTTATGGTGTTTTGGCGTCTCGAATGACGAATTTCGAATCAAAGCCCGCGCAAATTTCCGATAGAAGCTTGTGCGAACGGCGAATAATTTCGAAACAAAGCCGGCTGCTCAGCGTAAACAAATGCTGGTGTGTTTGTTTCCGCCAGATTAGATGCAGCTGCGTATCGCGCGTTTTTGATTCATACGTTACCTAGTTGTTAGAAGGCATCCTGGAAAGCTTTCGTCTGAAAATGCCGCCACACAACTCTGCTACGGTTCGAGAATACCTAAACGAAGCATTCAAGAATCGGTGGATCGGCCGAGGCGGGTCTATAGCTTGGCCACCTCGCTCCCCCGATTTAACAAGCCTCGACTTTTTTTTGTGGGGCTACCTAAAGAGTGTTGTTTACGAAACCCCCGTTGAATCGCGTGAAGATCTGGTTGACCGTATATTCAACGCTGCTGACGCCGTTAGGGCAATGCCTAACATATTTGCACGAGTGCAAGAGAGCCTGTGCAATCGCTACAGAACGTGTTTAGTGGTAGGCGGACGGAACTTCGATCACTTCTTATAATAAATAAATGCTGGTGTGTTTCTGGACGTGCGCAAGTGGTTTCTGTGGTAAAGCAGGTCAAGATGCTAGGAAGTATGCATGCCTTTGCTTTTGATATGGCTGTCGAAAAAGCCTAGTTTCTCAGCAATTACGTAACGCAGCACCATCACTTTGGTACGAAAATGACGGGCATTAAATTTGCTATCGTCGGAGAGTGTTCGTCATTTGTGCGCAATGGCAAAATTTTTAGATTTTGCACGTGAAAGCTTCAACGTAAGTTATAACAACAAATCGACTTTTTATGATTTGTTTTATTCCACCTATTTGCTTTTTGCTAGCTTGCGTTAGGTGTCATTTAGGTTATGCAAAATTTTCCGCCGAACACACTGGTATGATCGGTTGCTTCATGCGTTGACTGGTTCTCCCGCAAACGTAGATTTTGTACAACTATGTAGGAGAAAATAAGGCAGAATAACGACTTTTCTAAATTTCATCCTCACTCCTAAACAAAACGTTTTCTTGGCTTCCGCCTATTGGGAAAAATTATTTTCTTGCCGAGCTCTATCAAACCTCGAAAGAAGTACTACTTTTTACGTAACACCCTGTATATATATATATATATATATATATATATGCCATCTTTGCATGCGCTTTAGGGGAGATCTAGGTGGAGGTCGGGAAGCGCTAATAGAACGGGCACGTGTCTGTTCCTGGTAACAAACAGTAACGATTGTTTGTGCGTTTACTGCCAGTGCTGTTTGCCTACCCGGCGGCTCTTGGCGAGATTGAAAACCTTAAATGGTCCGGGGCCCATAACTGTGTATGCAGCTGAAATATATATATATATATATATAATCCTCCAGATACAGTTTATGGAGGTTTCACACATACATTATTGGAAGAGGCTGTACGAAACAACCTCTGCGTGTACAGGGTAAATGTTCTAATCAGAAATAGTAAGAAGAAATAGCATTTACGATCCAACAGTCGCCCTAGAATAAAAAAAACACATTTTTATGGAGGTCGTTTTTAATTCTAGAACATCTTTCGTACCTACGGGCTTGGAACTCATCGTGTGGTATATCTTTAATGCACCGAGGGCCGGACGCGTTGCGATTTCTAGAGTTTCCCTAACAGTCCTGCCATATGCCCCGGAACGTAGTAGGTTTGCCGAAAGGGAAACTCTTTGGTGTTTACGTATTCCTCTCACCGTTCGGTTTTCTGGGGTTCGCAATGTTATGGTTAAATGCGTGTGTATCATTTGAGTAGTTATTGTGACAAGTACATCACCGTTGTGCCTGGGTGTTACCACGCATATCTCCGCAGTTCCTGCAAGCTGTGGAAATGTGTTCGTATTTATAAAATGACAGTCACTAGTGTTTAGAGAAGCCGCGTTACCTCCACAAACATCCAATAATACTGTGACGAAGTTTCACTTCCTCTGGCCAGTACGACGATAGACCAGCCACCCACAACACCGTATGTGCATAACGGCGCAATTCAAATCTACTTCAACGGACCACGACCAGCGGCCACAGCGTCCAACGTTGACCGACCGACACATATCTCAACCAACCACAGCCTTTCGCGCCGAAACACCAACGACATCGGCCGTCCAAAACGATCATCGGTCGACACCTGGAGAGGGTCGACCTATGATCGGCAATCTAAGTCAGACCTAAATTAACCTGTATTCGTATACGAAACAAACACAAACCACTGTAAATTTCGACCGATTTGAGAGCGGGTTCTGAGACTCTTTTGGGTGTCAGCACGCCGCGGTGTCTCGTGAGTCAATAAATAGACCGAGCAGCCTGGCTAAAAACACACTCGTTGCTCGGTCATGCACTAGACCATATGCTACGCGCTGTCATTCTTCGTTCCTGAGTTCCTCGTGCTGCAGTACCTGTCCGGCTGAGTCTACATCCCCCGAGCGGACCAGCGTAACAAAACAACGTTACATTTGGTGGGGATGCGACGATCTCTCTCTATCAACGGACAACGAACCAGCCGAGGCGACAACGGACGATGCCAGTAAGTACCAGGCACACAGACCGCAACAAGCAACAGTCCAGCAACACGACTACTACTTCGACAAGCTTCCCGACCACGATCACGACGTCAACAACCACGACTTCAACAACAATGCCGACCACGACTGCGACGACAGCGCCGACAACGACACCATCTACAGCAACTATAACCGCAGCCTTGGGACCTGTGTTCGAATACCCACATCCAAGACAGCCATCATTCCTACAGCCCTTGTTCGCACACCCGATACCACTTCGATATGACGGTAGCTCGGCCACACGAGCCAGAGAGTGGCTTCGCGAGATTGAGCGAACGGCCGACACCAATGACCACGGCGACGAGCAATGGGTACGACTGGCGACGCTGTCGCTAGAGAAGACAGCTGCCGACTGGTACGACGCCATACCGAGACCAGCAACACCCCCGGACCCCGACGGACGCGACAAACAGTCCACGTGTCCAGAGTCAAGCCATTCATCCAAACATACAGCCGAGAACATCCAGGCGATTCACCAAACAATACCATTCATCCAGCTACCGACAACATACACAAAACATCGACCGCTGAAAATCAATCTCAACCACAACCGATCCGACCTAGCCGCCCGCGTCAACCCCCGACATGGACGCGGGATTTCGTATGCTCACTAAAACGCCACAGACGTCCACTATTGGCTCGGGACGAGCCAATTCAGAGGGGGGGGGGGGCAGTGTGACGAAGTTTCACTTCCTCTGGCCAGTACGACGATAGACCAGCTACCCACAACACCGTATGTGCATAACGGCGCAATTCAAATCTACTTCAACGGACCACGACCAGCGGCCACAGCGTCCAACGTTCACCGACCGACACATATCTCAACCAACCACAGCCTTTTGCGCCGAAACACCAACGACACACGCCGTCCAAAACGATCATCGGTCGACACCTGGAGAGGGTCGACCTATGATCGGCAATCTAAGTCGGACCTAAATTAACCTGTATTCGTATACGAAACAAACACAAACCACTGCAAATTTCGACCGATTTGAGAGCGGGTTCTGATACTCTTTTGGGTGTCAGCACGCCGCGGTGTCTCGTGAGTCAATATATAGACCGAGCAGTCTGGCTAAAAACACACTCGTTGCTCGGTCATTCATGCACTAGACCATATGCTACGCGTTGTCATTCTTCGTTCCTGAGTTCCTCGTGCTGCAGTACCTGTCCGGCTGAGTCTACATCCCCCGAGCGGACCAGCGTAACACAACAACGTTACAATATAATAAGTATTTTAGTCATTGTGATACCTGTACTTATCCGTAATAGTAAACCATTATTAGAAAATAACGTAGTTTTGTTATTATTATTATTATAGTAGAGGACAATTATTATTGGAGTAGAGACCGCAAACCTTTCACGCGACTACCACAGCAGACGGTCGCATCTTCGCTCGCTCCCGGCCAACCGGTATTGTTCGCTAATAATATCGACAAAATTGACCGGGAAAGCGCACAGACCATCGTGCCAGCAAGGTGTCGACCCCGTGCAACCCCACCAGCACACCGCTGCCATCAGTTCGTCGAAAATTTCGCGTTTTGTGGAACCGTGCATTCGCTACAGTGTGTCAACATCGGCGGCAACCGACCAACCGGTCGGATACTGCCGAGGTGGAAACCCAGTGTTTAAAGTGTTGTGCGTGTGTGCAGTTAGTGCCCGGTGTATCAGTGCATCATCAGATAGGCAGATCCGGCGTTTTTGGTCACCACCAAACACCAAAAAAATCGCCTTTTTTCTGTCTATGGCGATTGCAAATGTACATGTATGTATCCCTAGGGGTACATATAAAGCATTGTAGTCGCCGCCGCTACTGCGGCCATCTTGGATAGCCGGCCATCTTGGTCGCCACGCGGCCACGTGTCAGTGAGCGGCATCCAAGAGGGAGAGTGTTGTGGGAGAAGTTGACGTGCACTTGCACATCGACAACGTGCAGGCGCCCGCCCGGACCGACGTTCGGGTGACGTCTGCCCCGCATACAGGTACGAGATAACGTACAGGGCACGTAGGCTGGCTTCGCGTTCGCCAGCGCGTGTGCATATGCGCCGATCAACGCGCACGGAGTAGTGACCGCACCGTATGCGGCACAAAAGAATATTATACGCCTGAGATGGTGAAACAATCCATCTACGATCGCCAGGTATGTGTTGTCTCATTATAGCCAAATTTCAATTTTTCTTGAAAGAGTATTGTATATATGTATATATATATATATATATATATATATATATATATAAATCAATCATATATATATATATATACACCAAATAAGTGTAAGACTAATTTTCTTTTTCACAAATTTTCTGTTAGGTGGACACCTGGTGTATCGGTGTTGCCCTGTTCGAGCTCCTGACCGGCAGCACACCGTTTTCTTCTAAGAATTCGGCGGTCTTAATGTACAACATTTGCGAAAGGGACGTAGAATTCCCGCCTGATATGTCCGAATCGGCGAAAGACCTCATAGGCAAGTTACTTGCCAAGAATCCGAAGGAACGGAGGATTCCGCTCGAGGAGGCGTTAAGGCATGCGTGGATCGTTCGACACGTAAAATCTGCGGGGCTTTCTTAGGGCGATAACGAAATCGTCCGCGAGCAGCCGAATTGCGGTTTTAAAACCAAATGGAAGAAATCATTAACCCGGCACAGACACAACGTGCACGCCAACAAGCGGGCCCGCACACATGTTTGCCAACTCTGCCGCAAGGATTTCTATTCTATGAACGATCTTGAGCAACACGAGCGAAGCAAACAACGCAAGCTGCGTCGCTCCAAAAAAACGTTTGAGTGCAGGGTACACATGGTAGCGTTTGCCACTGCGGAGCTTCTTAAGGCGCACCGATCGAAAATGGCTACCACCACGCAGCACAAGTACAAGTGCCCGACTTACTGTTATTCAACGCCTTATATGACGGCGATTAAAACACACTCTGTATGCCACAGCGACATACGCAACTACACATGCATCCATTGTAAAAAAACGTTTAAGCTAAAAACGACGCTTGACGAACACTTAGTCAAGCACACGAACAACGATCCCGGGCGATTCGTGTGCCAAAACTGCAATAAGGCGTTCAAGTGTAGCCCGGCACTTCGAACCCATAGGCGGCGCTGCAAGCCGCAAGAAAATCAAAGTTCCTAAGGGCAGTCGGTTAGGCTAGGTTTGGTTAGGTTCGGTTAAGTTAGGTTAGATTTGGTTCAGTTTGGTTTGGCTTGATTAGGTTAGATTTGGTTAGGTTAGGTTAGATTTGGTTTAGTTAGATTAGATTTGATTAAATTTAATTTAGTCATGATAAATAATAAACATAAGCGTTGTTTTATGCTTTTTGTGTAATCATTTGTTGCTACATTTGTGAAAAATCCACAAGTGTCTTATTTAGTGAAAAATAGCAAGAATGGAAATTCCCTAGCTCTTCTATTTCTACCTAGTAAAGTTTCCGGGCTGACCCTCAGCCAAAAGTGAACGTCCACGGAATTGTTTTATTCCGAGCGTTAAGAATCGAATTTAGCGTAGCAAATATAATAAGCAACGATATAGGACGATTGGGCAGTTATATCGTGTTTTAAACCACTATATAATTTAATATATAAATAAAAAATAATAAACCACAGCGCAGACTGCTCTAGCAACGCTTGTCTCGACAAAGCCTTGAAAGTCAAATCATATATATAAAGGTGTACCAACAGGCGCATATTAAAATAACACTTCCTTCAGGATGTTTTTGTGCCTGGCTTTCTTTTTTTCAAAAACAAGACTTGCTTTGCACCTGCTTTTACAGCGCAGCGTCACTGTTAGAAGGCCCGGCTATAAATCATCCCAGCATGCTTACTCTTGTCGTTGAGTATCGAGAACCTTCAAATCTAGGAACCAAGATCACTAAGATGGAAATAGCAGTGCTCGTTAAATTGCGAGTGACTGTCATAAGACATAGAATGTCAGGCCTACCCGACAACTCAAGCTTACACGTAAATGTCTACGCATTGTATGATTAGTTTTTCCTGAATCATTCTCTCTAGAACACCATCACTACCTAGATGGTAACGGCAACTTTGAAAGCAATTTGCATCTTGTGTGGAGCATCGTTTACCATACTGTAAGAAAAGGTGAGTGTCCAGCATCTAGGGTACAAGTACTGTCTAGCCCGGTGGTGTGGTGCATTCCGCCTGCGCCTCGCGACCGGGGGAGACACATAGGTGCGCGGGTTCGAGCCCCACCGTTGCACATTTGTATTTATGGGGGTCCATCTCTGAAGAAATGTAAAAAACAGTTCCGCGGACCTTAAATCTTGGCTGAGGGTCTGGTTCGTAAGCGTATGGCACTACCTGCTTTCACTCCGGCGGCTTCTCCTCAGGACCCCCCTAGCTTGCAAGCCTATTTGCTCATAAGCTTACCCTCTGTTTCATGACTATATTCAAGAAGGTCCATCCCTCCCCCTATTCGACAGCTTATTTCCCATAAGTTTACCCTCTGTTTCATGACGATATTCAGGAAGGCTGTTCCCTCCCCCTTTGCAACTTTGCATGGGATGCGTCGCCTCTGCCAACCGTCGCATATTACTGAGTCCAAATAAGCCCGACCTTTTCTCTATGCCTTCGCCGACGACATCACATAGGTCGCCAGATCTCGCCGGATAAGTCTCTCGCAGAACATGCAAACGTCAGAATTCGTCTTTTTGTCTCAGCAAGCATGGCGTGCTTTAAAATCGGGATTTAGGATTCAAGTCTACTGTCATCTGGACCATTCCTAAGTCGCTGTGTTTCACTTTTCTTGCTTTGCGAAGATCGTGGTGTCTCGTCGCGAGCACCCGAGGCGTAGCCACACGGAGCAGCGCTATCGTGCCTAGGCCACTCGGATTTCAACGGAGCCTGGGGTGCGCGGAAATACAGATTTTGGAAAGAGAACGAACAAACCCTGAAGCTCAGGAAAACTTTGCAGCTGATGTCCTCTAGCTTAGGTGCAAGCAGCAGCAGCGCGGGTTATTTACCAGATGCCCCGGAAGACTGGACTTGCAGCGAACGAGAATATGGCGATGGCAAAAGACGCTCTGGAAACCTTGCGTGTGGATAGGAAGGCCCTAGAGGAGGAGTGCGACGACTTAAAAGCACAGCTTAGCCATTTCATCTCTGCTCTATGTGAATGCAATGCGCCACGACCTTCTTGCTATGTTTGTTACACCATGCGTGCCCTTTCTACCAGTAGCAACTCGACACACTAAGAATAAAAGACATTGTCATCGCGTAGTAGACAGCAAACGTCTACAGGGATGATTTAGCCGACACGGCGATATGATGGACGGGACAGGGCATAGGAATTTCCATTCATGCCAACGGCTCTGGGCCGGGGTAAACTTGTGTTTACCTTCCAGGCCTCTCTATCATACTTTACCCGCCTTAGCGCCGCGAATTTAGACGACAATGTCATCACACGGTTACTAAGTACGGCCTGCCTGTGCAGGCCGCCTAAGCCGTGGTGGACGCCAGCGGTAAAGAAGGCCCGGCGGGGCTGCATTAGTGCCAGGAGAGCCTGAAGAGTTCCTAGCAGCGGATCATCGCCGCCAACTCGATATAATAAGCACGTACAGGAAGAAACGCCACTCGCTCAATATTACAGTGATCCAAGACAGTGACATAGAAAAGTTTGTGCGTGCGGTAACAGAAGACCTTTTAGGTTTGCCCTACAGTGCGGTTATGAGCAAGCTCTATAAAAAAAAATCATTACGCACTAGCGGTGCGTGTAGTTCAGCACTTGCTGGGACTCTCACTATCCTCTCATCCCCGCCCCTGTGGTCGGAATTAAATGGCATTGCCTTAAAGCCACCAGGGACGAATCGCATGCTAGCGCTCTATACGTCCTGTCAATACGTTTCTGACTGGGGAGGAGCTGCTATGTGTCCCTTCCCTTTTGTCCCTTCCCACTTCCGCAGCGAGTTCCTGGCAAGATTCGGCGACGGTAGCACATTGGCCATGATCGCCGAAGAAAAACTGAAACAGCTATATCAGGACCGAGAGACCCCATTTATCGCCCACCTTGAACAAGTACAGCGACTGTGCAGCGAAATCGACCACGACATGTTAGACACAACTATCATTCGCTGGTTCATACGAACCATGCGAGCCAATTACAGACCTACATTCGTCTTCGCCACGTTCAAGAGCGTACAAGTCGCCCGAGGAAAGTGCATAGAAATTGGCGCAATCGAGCCGTTCGTCGTTCGTGTACCAGTAACCAGCGGACGGCCCACCTCACACCAACCGACCTCGTCCGACATGACACCTCATTTTTTTGGCGAGCGCCACACCGCCGACGGCAGCCTTATATGCAACTGGTGCAACTACCCAGGCCACCAACTAGAAGAATGCAGGAAGCGAGAGCGAGGGTTCCCACCGCGCAAGAGTCCACCTCCACCACACTGGACTGCGCCCAACCGCTTCCGACAATGACTAAGAAACCAACCGCAACACTACATCGGAACAGAATCCGTATAACCGTGGCGGGCGTGGGCACTGTTATGGCACTGGTGGACCTTGGAGCAGACATCTCCGCCATCAGCGTCAGCACCCTGCCACGCCGCAAGGTGACCTTCGCGCAGGGTACACCACACACCCTTGCCGCCAACGGAACACCAATGCAGACACGTGGTACGTGCACCTTACTTATTGGCATCGAGGATAATAAACCATCTCTTCCCTACAACTTTGTCGTCATTGAGTCCCTCGCTGAACAAATAGTGCTCGGAGAGGACTTCCTACGGACATACCTAGCTACCATAAACCTACAATCCAACCAACTCACACTAGGCACATCTCAATACTCGACCAGAAACGATCCCCATTCCGCAGCTACCACAGCACACACCAGGCACCGATTCCACACCCTGTCCACTACCATTCTTCCACCTCGAACCGCCATCCGAGTAATAGTAGCAACCAACTCCGAAACGACTATGGGGACACTTCTGCTGGAGCCGACACCTGCACTGCTCCACAGAAAGAATCTCTTGTTCGCCGCGTCGCTCACGACAATACGACAAGGCCAGACCGCCGTACTCATCGAAAACCACACACAAAACCGCATCATACTACCTGGAAGAATGACCATAGGTACAGGGCAATGCGTTTTCAGCGACCACGACCAACCTAAGGTAACGCAACTCCTACACGATCCCAGCAACGGCATCCGAAAAAAGAAGACTTCACCACTAAACCACAACGAAATCTGGCAAGCAATCAACTCCAACCTACCTAACCTCGAACGACAGAGAGTCCACAACATAGTATCATCATTCGCAGACCTGATACCAGCAGATGGAACAGCACCCAGACGAACCGACCTCACTGTCCATCACATCAACACAGGAGACGCCGACCCCGTCCGCCGCCGATACAGCCGCCGCTACGCGCCAACAGAAAGGAAAGTGATCGAGGACGAGGTGGACCGGATGACTCGACGGGGTATCGTCCGGCCGTCCTCCAGTCCTTGGTGCAGTCCAGTAGTGCTCGTGAAGAAGAAGACCGGCGAATACCGCTTCTGCGTCGACTACCGCGAACTCAACAAGGTCACAGAGAAGGATACTTACCCAGTCCCGCGGATCGACGACGCACTTGACTGCATCACTGGATCCCGGTTCTTCTCGTCCCTCGACCTTAAACAAGGATACTTCCAATGCCCGGTCGCCGAACCCGACAGGGAGAAGACGGCCTTTGTCACCCCTAACGGGTTGTTCGAGTTTACCGTCATGCCATTTGGACTGACCAATAGACCGGCTCCATTTGAAAGACTGATGGACACCGTTCTCCGGGGCCGAAAATGGACCTCGTGTCTAGTCTACCTCGACGACATATGCGTGTTCGGTCGGACGCTGACCGAACACAACCAACGCCTGCAAGATCTTTTGTCATGTTTACAACGAGCCAACCTCTCACTGAACGTAAAGAAGTGCACGTTCGCCGCACCACAGCTGACGCTACTCGGACATATAGTGGGAGCTGAGGGACTTCGACTAGACCCCGATAAGACCAGAGCGATCGACCAGTTTCCGACCCCGACCAACCAGAAAGCTGTCCGTAGCTTCCTAGGCCTGTGCTCGTATTACCGCCGATTCAATAAAAACTTATCTACGACCGCTGGCCCACTCAACCGTCTACTTGAAGCCAATACCCCTTTCCAATGGACCATCGACCAGCAGACCGCGTTCAACAACCTCAAGAAGAAACTAGTATCACCACCGCTTCTTGGACACTTTGACCCTGACAAACCGACAACAATCCGCACGGACGCATCCGGCCAAGGCCTTGGCATCATCCTCAGTCAACCAACTAACCACAAAGAAGAGCGTGTCATCGCATACGGCAGCCGTACCCTATCACGAGCCGAAGTCAATTACTCAACAACCGAACAAGAATGCCTGGCTATCGTATGGACCTTAAAAGAGTTTCGTCAGTACACTTACGGCCGACCAGTGACCATAGTGACCAACCACCACGCCCTATGCTGGCTCATGACGAGTCGGCACTTAGCCGGCCGCCTGGCTCGATGGGCAATACAGTTACAAGAGCACGACATTCACATCGTATACAAACAAGGCCGCAAACACCGCGATGCTGACTGCTTGTCCCGTTATCCACTTCCAGCCAACGATCCTGACATCGACCAGAAACCACTCCGAAGACTCTCGTCCATCCTCATAACCGACCTGGCCCGCCAGCAACACTCAGACCCAACATTGCAACGACTACTTGAACAATCGACACCCTCCACCGCATTCCAGACAATAGACGGCGTACTATACAAGTACAACTTCACCGACCGGGGCCAAGAATTACTGTTGGTACTACCAAGCAAGTACCGACGAGAAGCCTTAGCAGCAGCACACACTGACCGCGAAGCCGGCCATCTAGGCCTGGCGAAAACATACGGCCGGATCACACAAAAATACTACTGGCCGAACGCGTACAAAGACACTGACCGCTACGTCCGCTCCTGTGAAACCTGCCAACAACGGAAGATTGACCCTATCCAACGTGAAATGTTGCAGCATATGGACACACCGACCGAACCATTTCACACCGTTGGTATCGACCTCGTCTCACTCAATGAAACAGCCTCCGGCAACAAAGTGATAGTGACCGCAGTGTGCCATCTCACCAAATTCTTGATCGCCGACGCGTTACCGAATGGTTCGGCAGCGGAGGTAGCTAAGTTTCTGGTGAATAAGATCATCCTAGTACATGGTGCACCGAGAGTGCTCATTAGTGACCGTGGAAAAACGTTCATATCCTCTCTCATCACTGAAGTGACCAAGAAGTGCAATATTGACCACCGCCTGACATCACCGTACCATCCGCAGATCAACGGCCTTGTCGAACGATCCCACCGAACATTACTCGACATGCTCAGTAAATACGAGTACATAAGTGAAAGGCAGCGTGATTGGGTCGATCAACTGCCATTCGTCGTCCACGCATACAACACAGCACCAAACGAATCAACTAAGTTTAGCCTGTTCTACTTAGTGCACGGACGAGAAGCCCTCTCCACATTCGATGCACAGTTGCCGGCTCCGCCTGTCTCGACCAAACACACACTACACGACTACGTTGACCGTCTCATCCTCTACGCTGAAGAAGCAAGGGACCTGGCGAAATCATTAGCCGACCGCGCCAAAACAACGAATAAGGACCGCTACGACCAAAAGAGGCATGAACCAACATTTAAGATGAACGACTTAGTGCTCATATACACTCCAGTGCGCCGAGTCGGTGAATCCGACAAGCTCCAAAGAAGATACTTCGGACCGTATAGAATTGTAAGAGTAACCGGCCCAACGACCGTGGGGGTCAAACCAACCGAGACCAGCAACACCCCCGGACCCCGACGGACGCGACAAACAGTCCACGTGTCCAGAGTCAAGCCATTCATCCAAACATACAGCCGAGAACATCCAGGCGATTCACCAAACAATACCATTCATCCAGCTACCGACAACATACACAAAACATCGACCGCTGAAAATCAATCTCAACCGATCCGACCTAGCCGCCCGCGTCACCCCCCGACATAGACGCGGGATTTCGTATGCTCACTAAAACGCCACAGACGTCCACTATTGGCTCGGGACGAGCCAATTCAGAGGGGGGGGGGGCAGTGTGACGAAGTTTCACTTCCTCTGGCCAGTACGACGATAGACCAGCTACCCACAACACCGTATGTGCATAACGGCGCAATTCAAATCTACTTCAACGGACCACGACCAGCGGCCACAGCGTCCAACATTGACCGACCGACACATATCTCAACCAACCACAGCCTTTCGCGCCGAAACACCAACGACATCCGCCGTCCAAAACGATCATCGGTCGACACCTGGAGAGGGTCGACCTATGATCGGCAATCTAAGTCAGACCTAAATTAACCTGTATTCGTATACGAAACAAACACAAACCACTGTAAATTTCGACCGATTTGAGAGCGGGTTCTGAGACTCTTTTGGGTGTCAGTACGCCGCGGTGTCTTGTGAGTCAATAAATATGCCGAGCAGCCTGGCTAAAAACACACTCGTTGCTCGGTCATGCACTAGACCATATGCTACGCGTTGTCATTCTTCGTTCCTGAGTTCCTCGTGCTGCAGTACCTGTCCGGCTGAGTCTACATCCCCCGAGCGGACCAGCGTAACACAACAACGTTACAATACCAGCTGCCCTAGAAACATCGCTATTTTCATTACGAATGTAATCATTATTACTAGTATTTTTTTGGAAACGCCAAGACGAAGCTATAGATGGTCAGCAACACTTGTATTACTAATAATAATATAAACGTGAATATTATATAATAAGTATTTTAGTAATTGTGATACCTGTACTTATCCGTAATAGTAAACCATTATTAGAAAATAACGTAGTTTTGTTATTATTATAGTAGAGGACAATTATTATTGGAGTAGAGACCGCAAACCTTCCATGCGACTACGTAGCGTTCTGAAATTGAAAATGCCCTAGTAAAACTCGACGACAAAAATCGGCCTAGTCCAACGTACATCGAATGAGACAAAACGTCGAACAGCGACTGATGGTTATGACATAGAGTCTGCCTCCGGCCGCCACAGCGGACGGTCGCATCTTCGCTCGCTCCCGGCCAACCGGTATTGTTCGCTAACAATATCGACAAAATTGACCGGGAAAGCGCACAGACCATCGTGCCAGCAAGGTGTCGACCCAGTGCAACCCCACCAGCACACCGCTGCCATCAGTTCGTCGAAAATTTTGCGTTTTGTGGAACCGTGCATTCGCTACAGTGTGTCAACATCGGCGGCGAACCGACCAACCGGTCGGATACTGCCGAGGTGGAAACCCAGTGTTTAAAGTGTTGTGCAGTGTTGTGCGTGTGTGCAGTTAGTGCCCGGTGTATCAGTGCATCATCAGATAGGCAGATCCGGCGTTTTTGGTCACCACCAAACACCAAACGAATCGCCTTGTTTCTGTCTATGGCGATTGCGAATGTACATGTATGTATCCCTAGGGGTACATATACTCGTATAGCATTGTAGTCGCCGCCGCTACCGCGGCCATCTTGGATAGCCGGCCATCTTGGTCGCCACGCGGCCACGTGGCAGTGAGTGGCATCCAAGAGGGAGAGTGTTGTGGGAGAAGTTGACGTGCACTTGCATATCGACAACGTGCAGGCGCCCGCCCGGACCGACGTTCGGGTGACGTCTGCCCCGCATACAGGTACGAGATAACGTACAGGGCACGTAGGCTGACTTCGCGTTCGCCAGCGCGTGTGCATATGCGCCGATCAACGCGCACGGAGTAGTGACCGCACCGTATGCGGCACAAAAGAATATTATACGCCTGAGATGGTGAAACAATCCATCTACGATCGCCAGGTATGTGTTGTCTCATTATAGCCAAGTTTCAATTTTTCTTGAAGGAGTATTGTATATATATATATATATATATATATATATATATAAATCAAGCATATATATATATATATATATATATATACGAGGTGTGTTCAATCGTTATCGCGACTTTTGAATTTTCGCGGGTTACGTATATTCGAATTTCGATTTTTTGTGGCGTTATGTTGGTACTCATGTCTCTCACTTATGCCGACAAGCTCGGCCATTTTGAATGTTCACTTAATTGTTGACAGCTGCTTTGCTTGCACGTGTTTTTGATCGTCTTCGATTTTTACCTATTCAAAAAATGGATCAAAGAACCTGTATCAAATTTTGTGTAAAAAACGAAATTAAGTGCGCGGATGCATTCCGAATGTTGACTGTGTCATACGGAGAAGCTACCTTGGACCGAAGCAACGTTTATCGGTGGTACAAAATGTTCTCAGAAGGCCGAGAAGATGTGAACGACGAAGAGCGTGCCGGACGCCCGAGCACTTCAACAACAGACGAAAAAATTAATGAAGTGGAGAAAATGGTATTGGCCAATCGTCGAATCACCGTTAGAGAAGTTGCTGAGGACCTAAACATATCGATTGGCTCGTGCCATTCGATTTTTATCAATGATTTGGGCATGAGACGGGTCGCCGCGAAATTCGTACCAAAATTGCTCAAGTGCGACCAAAAACAGCATCGCATGAACATTGCTAATGAGATGTTGGACTCTGTCCGCGACGACCCAAATTTGCTCCAGAGGGTCATAACTGGTGACGAATCGTGGGTTTATGGTTATGACGTGGAAACCAAAGCTCAATCATCTCAATGGAAGCTGCCGCACGAACCAAGACCGAAAAAAGCGCGCCAAGTTTGGTCGAATGTGAAAGTTTTGCTGACAGTTTTCTTCGATTGCAGGGGCGTGGTGCATCATGAGTTCTTGCCACAGGGTAGAACGGTCAATAAGGAATATTACCTGCAAGTTATGCGCAATTTGCGCGAAGCAATCCGCTAGAAACGCCCGGATTTGTGGAAGAACAAAAATTGGCTTTTGCACCACGATAACGCCCCTGCTCACACATCGTTGCTTGTGCGCGAGTTTTTGGCCAAAAACGACACACTAATGATGCCGCAGCCACCGTATTCCCCAGATCTGGCCCCCTGTGACTTTTTCTTGTTCCCTAAACTGAAGAGGCCCATGAAAGGACGACGTTACGCTACGCTTGACGAGATAAAGACGGCATCGAAGGAAGAGCTGAACAAGATAAAAAAAAATGGTTTTTTGAAGTGCTTCGAAGATTGGAAAAACCGTTGGCACAAGTGTATAATATCTCATGGGGATTACTTTGAAGGGGACAAAATAGATATTCATGAATAAATGAATAATTTTTGAAAAAACACAAAAGTCGCGATACGTTTTGAACACCATATGTATATATAAATGCAAGGCCCCCGCAGCCACTATATGTTAAAAGGTATAGCTTGGTTAGACCGTGTAAGAGTTTGAGGTTTGAATCGAACGTAAGCAAGTACGTTACGATATTACACCAAACAAATGCAAGACTAATTTTCTTTTTCACTAATGTTCTTTTAGGTGGACACCTGGTGTATCGGTGTTGCCCTGTTCGAGCTCCTGACCGGCAGCACACCGTTTTCTTCTAAGAATTCGGCGGTCTTAATGTACAACATTTGCGAAAAGGACGTAGAATTCCCGCCTGATATGTCCGAATCGGCGAAGGACCTCATAAGCAAGTTACTCGCCAAGAATCCGAAGGAACTGAGGATTCCGCTCGAAAAGGCGTTAAGGCATGCGTGGATCGTTCGACACGTAAAATCTGCGGGGCTTTCTTCGGACGATAACGAAGTCGTCCGCGATCAGCCGAATTGCGGTTTAAAAACCAAATTGAACAAATTATTAACCCGGCACAGACACAACGTGCACGCCATTCGTGTGCCAAAACTGCAATAAGGCGTTCAAGTGTAGCCCGGCACTTCGAACCCATAGGCGGCGCTGCAAGCCGCAAGAAAATCAAAGTTCCTAAGGGCAGTCGGTTAGGCTAGGTTTGGTTAGGTTCGGTTAAGTTAGGTTAGATTTGGTTCAGTTAGGTTTGGCTTGATTAGGTTAGATTTGGTTAGGTGAGGTTAGATTTGGTTTAGTTAGGTAAGATTTGGTTAGATTTAATTTGGTCATGATAAATAATAAACATAACTCTGCGGCAAGGATTTCTATTCTATGAACGATCTTGAGCAACACAAGCGGAGCAAACAACACAAGCTGCGTCGCTCCAAAAAAACGTTTGAGTGCAGGGTACACATGGTAGCGTTTGCCACTACGGAGCTTCTTAAAGCGCACCGATCGAAAATGGCTACCACCACGCAGCACAAGTACAAGTGCCCGACTTGCTGTTATTCAACGCCTTATATGACGGCGATTAAAACACACTCCGTATGCCACAGCGACATACGCAACTACACATGCATCCATTGTGAAAAAACGTTTAAGCTAAAAACGACGCTTCACGAACACTTAGTCAAGCACACGAACACCGATCCCGGGCGATTCGTGTGCCGAAACTGCAATAAGGCGTTCAAGTGTAGCCCGGCACTTCGAACCCATAGGCGGCGCTGCAAGCCGCAAGAAAATCAAAGTTCCTAAGGGCAGTCGGTTAGGCTAGGTTTGGTTAGGTTCGGTTAAGTTAGGTTAGATTTGGTTCAGTTTGGTTTGGCTTGATTAGGTTAGATTTGGTTAGGTTAGGTTAGATTTGGTTTAGTTAGGTTAGATTTGGTTAAATTTAATTTAGTCATGATAAATAATAAACATAAGCGTTGTTTTATGCTTTTTGTGTAATCATTTGTTGCTACATTTGTAAAAAATCCACAAGTGTCTTATTTAGTGAAAAATAGCAAGAATGGAAATTCCCTAGCTCTTCTATTTCTACCTAGTAAAGTTTCCGGGCTGACCCTTAGCCAAAAGTGAACGTCCACGGAATTGTTTTATTCCGAGCGTTAAGAATCGAATTTAGCGTAGCAAATATAATAGGCAACGATATGGGACGATTGGGCAGTTATATCGTGTTTTAAACCACTATATATTTTAATATATAAATAATAAATAAAAAATAATAAACCACAGCACAGACTGCTCTAGCAACGCTTGTCTCGACAAAGCCTTGAAAGTCAAATCATATATATAGAGGTGTACCAACAGGCGCATATTAAAATAACACTTCCTTTAGGATGTTTTTGTGCCTGGCTTTCTTTTTTTCAAAAACAAGACTTGCCCTGCACCTGCTTTTACAGCGCAGCGTCACTGTTAGAAGGCCCGGCTATAAATCACCCCAGCATGCTTACTCTTGTCGTTGAGTATCGAGAACCTTCAAATCTAGGAACCAAGATCACTAAGATGGAAATAGCAGTGCTCGTTAAATTGCGAGTGACTGTCATAAGACATAGAATGTCAGGCCAACCCGACAACTCAAGCTTACACGTAAATATCTACGCATTGTATGATTGGTTTTTCCTGAATTATTCTCTCTAGAACACCAACACTACCTAGATGGTAACGGCAACTTTGAAAGCAATTTGTATCTTGTGTGGAGCATCGTTTACCATACTGTAAGAAAAGGTAAGTGTCCAGCATCTAGGGTACAAGTACTATCTAGCCCGGTGGCGTGGTGCATTACCCTGCGCCTCGCGACCGGGGGAGACACATAGGTGCGCGGGTTCGAGCCCCACCGTTGCACATTTGTATTTATGGGGGTCCATCTCTGAAGAAATGTGAAAAACAGTTCCGCGGACCTTAAATCTTGGCTGAGGGTCAGCCCGAAAACTTTACTAGAGCACAAGTTATACGACCACAACTACCAGTGTAAGCACGTACAGATTATTTAATTCAATCTAAAAGAATCCTTTCGGGGCTGACTCTCAGCCAAGATTTAACGTCCATGGAACTGCTCTTCGCATTGCTTCACAGACGGACCCCCACAAATACAAATGTGCAACGGTGGGGCTCGAACCCGCGCACCTATGTGTCTCCTCCGGTTGCGAGGCGCAGACGCATGCCACCACGCCACCGGGCTCGACAATTTATTTAATTCAACTGAATGCCTGAATGACTTATTTAATTCAATCTGAATGCCTTTTTGTTTTTCGGCGTAGCCTCCTAAGAGCTCTGCACAACTCTTTTAATTAGTCTTACCAAAAATACCTTACTTATGGCTATATACATATAAGTACATGGCCACAAGAGGTAGTTATTTTGCGAAAACATCGCGCGTCGTTTTCT
Source organism: Dermanyssus gallinae (assembly GCA_003439945.1). Lineage (NCBI taxonomy): Eukaryota > Metazoa > Arthropoda > Arachnida > Mesostigmata > Dermanyssidae > Dermanyssus > Dermanyssus gallinae. The sequence continues at coordinate 156,146 of QVRM01006102.1, forward strand.
GCATCTCGAAACTACTCGGGCTGTGGCATTACATCAACGAGCAAGTGAAGTTTCCGACTCGGGCAAGAGCCAATAGAATCGCGTGGGTCAAAATGACTTCAGGAAACGGCTGGACCGGAAACATTTGACTAAACGGAACTCTACTTTCAAAGGATGCATTAGTGCATATATCCATATGCACTAATGCATCCTTTTTTTCTACCCTCTCTTTTTTTTCATAAAACTCCCGCAAAATTAAATCGACGAGCCTATGAGCTAAGTTGTCATATGCACGAACACGGAAACGTGTACAGCTTTATTGTCTGCTTTACTGGTCCTGCCATTGCTATCACAGCCTTCACATGACCGTACCCGCTGGCGGCACTTCTACGTCTAGCTCTGGATGGAACACCGTACACAGGCGACTAATATCTCTGAAAATCTCCCCGATATAGACACTTGTGTCTGTCTATAAAAATTTAGTGCTTGGGAGTATTCTCCAGCTCTATCCAAACTCATGTCCTTCGCTTTAACCAAACTGCATATGCACGGCCTCACCCCTTTCCAAATAAAATGGAATACTAACAAAACGATTCAGCGGCCTACAAAACATAACTCTTTATTATGCATGATATTGTTTAGAGGTAGACGGGCGGCCCAGTTTTTCAAAGCGATACCCCATTTGGAGGTTCCAGGAATGACAGCCTACAACAGCGAGTGTGGATGTCGCAGACTCACTAAAGCTTCCTCTTTCGCCTCCCCGCGTCCTCTGGTTCGTAAGCGTATGGCACTACCTGCTTTCACCCCGGCGGCTTCTCCTCTGGACCCCCTAACTTGCAAACCTATTTGCTCATAAGCTTACCCTCTGTTTCATGACTATATTCAAGAAGGTCCATCCCTCCCCCTATTCGACAGCTTATTTCCCATAAGTTTACCCTCTGTTTCATGACGATATTCAGGAAGGCTGTTCCCTCCCCTTTGCAACTTTGCATGGGAAGCGTCGCCTCTGCCAACCGTCGCATATTACTGAGTCCAAATACGCCCGACCTTTTCTCTATGCCTTCGCCGACGACATCACATAGGTCGCCAGATCTCGCCGGATAAGTCTCTCGCAGAACATGCAAACGTCAGAATTCGTCTTTTTGTCTCAGCAAGCATGGCGTGCTTTAAAATCGGGATTTCGCATTCAAGTCTAGTGTCATCTGGACCATTCCTAAGCCGCTGTGTTTCACTTTTTTTGCTTTGCGAAGATCGTGGTGTCTCGTCGCGAGCACCCGAGGCGTAGCCACACAGAGCAACGCTATCGTACCTAGGCCACTCGGATTTCAACGGAGCCTGGGATGCGCGGAAATACAGATTTTGGAAAGATAACGAACAAACCCTGAAGCTCAGGAAAACTTTGCAGCTGATGTCCTCTAGCTTAGGTGCAAGCAGCAGCAGCGCGGGTTATTTACCAGATGCCCCGGAAGACTGGACTTGCAGCAAACGAGAATATGGCGATGGCAAAAGACCCTCTGGAAATCTTGCGTGTGGCTAGGAAGGCCCTAGAGGAGGAGTGCGACGACTTGAAAGCACAGCTTAGCCATTTCTTCTCTGCTCTATGTGAATGCAATGCGCCACGACCTTCTTGCTATGTTTGTTACACCATGCGTGCCTTTTCTACCAGTAGCAACTCGACACACTAAGAAGAAAAGACATTGTCATCGCGTAGTAGACAGCAAACGTCTACAGGGATGATTTAGCCGACACGGCGATATGATGGATGGGGCAGGGCATAAGAATTTCCATTAATGCCAACGGCTCTGGGCCGGGGTAAACTTGTGTTTACCTCCCAGGCCTCTCTATCATACTTTACCCGCCTTAGCGCCGCGAATTTAGACGACAATGTCATCACACGGTTACTAAGTAAGGCCTGCCTGTGCAGGCCGTCTAAGCCGTGGTGGACGCCAGCGGTAAAGAAGGCCCGGCGGAGCTGCATTAGTGCCAGGAGAGCCTGAAGAGTTCCTAGCAGCGGATCATCGCCGCCAACTCGATTTAATAAGCACGTACAGGAAGAAACGCCACTCGCTCAATATTACAGTGATACGTGCCAAGACAGTGACACAGAAAAGTTTGTGCGGGCGGTAACAGTAGACCTTTTAGGTTTGCCCTACAGTGCGGTTATGAGCAAGCTCTATAAAAAAATTCATTACGCACTAGCGGTGCGTGTAGTTCAGCACTTGCTGGGACTCTCACTATCCTCTCATCTCCGCCCCTGTGGTCGGAATTAAATGGCATTGCCTTAAAGCCACCAGGGACGAATCGCATGCTAGCGCTCTATACGTCCTGTCAATACGTTTCTGACTGGAGAGGAGCTGCTATGTGTCCCTTCCCTTTTGTAGCCGCTTATCTTGACTGCCCGAGTGACTCCAAAGCGGCTTCTCCGCTGTTCCGTGAGCTTCGTTTTCAGCTCCATAACGGAATTAAGGTAGGTCTATTTTTCCATCCCTGCTGGGAAACAAGCAAACTCCGTCACGTGTAGTTTTGCCTTAAACCTGCATCCTTTTTTTGCTATTGCCGTGCATTGTGCGACCGTGTGATCGATGTTGTTTGTTTGCCTCGTTTAAGAGAGGATGCGTTTGTTCACCTCCCTTGCCGATCTTCACCTATATATGTTTCGAATGCCAGTGACTTTCTTCTTTCCAAACTCTTCTTTCCAGCTATCCACTATCGTAGAGTTTGAGCCCGTTTAGTTGTGATCCGGCTACCCCATGCAATGCTGGCCACGTTAGAGTCCCCAGTAGTCACTTCCCTTTGGCCAACATGTGCCCCCGCGCTTTGAGAAAGTTAATTCAGAAAATCCTCAAATTTGCAGTAGCAGCTGTTAAGAAGCGCTACCTTGTCGACCTCCACCTCATGCAAGCTGACGGGTCGGATCTCTGCCGGGCCAATCTAGAACCTCTCGCCGGTCTGAGGGGCCTGCGTGGGGAATAGTGTGCAGCCCCTTTACCAGTCATGGAGACTGTGAGGTCATCTTCGGTGGCCTGATCGCCCGTCTTCCAATGCTAATGGGGTACAGATGTAGATATTTCCATCGCTGGTGGATGGCGTGTTAGGGGAAGTAACACACCCATTAGTAACACTTTCTCGGTTCTAACACTGGGTTACGCGGAATAGCCCATACGATATCAAACAAATATGGCCATGTTATCGGTGGTACATCTAACGACTGTCACAAAATTTAAATTTCGGATAGGTGACGCTTACTGCGACGATCTGATCATCCAGTTTGTCCATCTCGGCTCCTGAAATAAAAACAGCCTTAGCCGAAAAACATCACTGGCCCTTAAAAACGTAAAATTGACGTCAACACTCATACACGTGTAGGGATGACATCCTCAGAGCCCTAGCTTTTTCCTTTTAGGTCGGCAGCTGGTCTTACCTGCTGAACCCGCGGCACCTCTGGAACTCCAGTGGATATGGGAGAAGCGAATAGGCTAGCCAGAAAGTTGCAGAGGAACTCGCTGCGACTGCCTCAAAAGCGATCGGTGCCCGGGTTTCCACGCGTTAAGAAAATAGACAACTTTATTCGATTGCATTTCGTAGAACAACTGCTGCAAATATATCTTGCAGTGATAACGTTCCTCTGAGGTGACATCTACCAATCACCTCAAAAAAAAATTGGACCGGCAAGTCTGTTTTGCAGCAAAGCTATATAAGATTTGCTCGCAAAATCCTAATTTATTAGATAAGACATGTCTAACAAGCAAATCATTTTTGTATGGTTGAAATAGTATTCTTTTATTGTCAAATTTAAAATCGATACTGTTATTACTATTAATGAGGGCTGCTCAATAAAGTAAATGCTAACGTTTCGCCCAGGCAGGCATATACCAGGAAGTGTACCTTTTGGTGTAAACCTACAGATCACACCTTGTTATCGGCTCAGCACCGTGTGGCCATCCGGCGCATGTCTGAAGATAACCTAATTAAGCACTCTCTCGAGAGAGACGGTACAATAGAAAACAATTTATATTTTATTGCAATAATAGTAATGTCATGTGACGATTCAAGGGGGACTTGCTGCCGTTTGCATGCGTTGCAGCTGCAACTACTGCTAAAACGTGATTATTCATTGCTGGTTGCAAATATTACTTGTGTTTAAGAATCACACCATTTACACAGATGCACACGCCCATCCGGTACGACCAAACGCTCAAATAGATGTTCGCCGATTATTGTTGAACGAATTCGCCTCAGTTTTAGTGTGCTTGCATTTTTATCATATCAGCGTACAGCAAGAAGTTTTATGCTTTCCGCGAGCAGGTACCGGCTTCACCGCGCTTGTCTCCTTTACCGTCATTTTACTCTCAGTCTTACCACTATCGTTCTGCACGTTGGCTTTTTTCTGTACGGATTCGCCTAATGTTTTCGGAGCGCCTCCGTCCTTCGTGACTGTTAGCTGGGCTCGTTTTGGTGTTTTGCACTTGGGTTTCTCCCTGTTGGAGCCTTTTGATCTACCCTTTGATTTGCCTCCTGGCTTACTTCTTGGCTTGCAGTCGCTCTTGGGTTCAATAACTGGTCCATTCTGATGTTCCTCGCTGAGCATCTCGATAACGCTCTCCGGCGAGAACAGAAAACCACTGTCGTCATCGCTGTCTCTACTTTTCCGACCTTCCTCGTCGTCCTCAATCTTGGCGGATGGCTGTTACCGAAGTGAGACTATAGTAAACTATGGCTGAAGGCTTCGCAGTAGGTATCTGCGAAACCTTGAGGTTGTGGGTAGATAGCGCTATGATAGCAACGTGAGGTTGCGGGTAGCTAGGTAAATGATAGCACTCACTCGGTTTATTCACGATGGTATACCGATATGCCAGTATATCGGTATACCCACGGTATACCAATATACCGCAGCATACGTATACCCACACGATACGGAGACTATTATACGGTACACGCACCCTATAGTCACTACATCAACATTCGTGCAAGCAGATCGACCTCGCCGCTCGAACGTGAAATTGTGTTTTGGACTAAATACGGCAAGGATACGGGCGCGGAGAGACTTCGTTGTTTCGTGGAAAAAATGATCTTATTTGTCGCTAAACTCTCAATGCTGTTTTTGAGATACTGCTTAACGGATACATGAAAGTTGGCGTCGTCTAGGGTTTAGGACGCTAGTCATCGTTGCTATCTAAATAAACTTTTCCGGCTGACCTTTAGCCAAGATTTAACGCACACGGGACTGTGTTTCGCATTGCTTCACAGACGGATCCCCATAAATACAAATGTGCAACGGTGGGGCTCGAGCCCGCGCACCTATGTGTCTCCTCCGGTCGCGAGGCGCAGACGAATGAATGCATCACGCCACCGGGCTCGACTCATTGTTGATATCTACCGGGTCTCGCCGGTTTGATTCCTCTTGTTCTGGATTCTCCTTCGAATTACGCTCATTGAGAACAGATGACAAACCACACCGCTGAGCCACAAGGACTGTGTTAAGGAGACCCTAGATACCCCCCCCCCCAGTGCGGCCTTCGATGAATTGAGGATATGTCTTAAGGCGATTCCAAGCACACAGAGGACGGATAAAAACCTAAAGTGAAGAAAATCTTAATAAAACGTTTCAAAGAGCCTCGTTTAAGTAACTAGAACTATACAGGTATCTCGAAAGTCCTAAATTGTACAAGAACAGCGCAATATCGCCTCGACGTTGCCTACACCTATGCAGCTCACATGTTCCTATTTGCAAAATAGTAATCCCCTAAAGAATGACGTTAAATAAAAATAAAATATCAACTCCTTAACAGCACAGTTAAATAAAGAAAAAGGTAAAAAATTAGTTAAATAAACAGCTAATAAAAACAATTTAATAGTCGCGGAAGGCCTACTAAAAACAGCTAGTGAAAACCAGCATTCAAGGCGGTAGGCAAGTAAAAGCACTCCTGCTCCAGGGAGAAGAACGCTGAGGATGTGCAGATGACCAGGCGATTGGTACAGGCCTTCCCTACAGTTTTAAAAGTGGCTGAGCTGACAGTGGGTAAGGTTAGTATGGTAAACATAAAACGATCTCTGGATGATCCAATTGCCGCAGAAAAGATGGCGACAGGTAGCGACACGGCCATTAAGTAAATCGGGGAAGAAAAACCGTACTACGTGAAATAGTAGGAGCAATAATAGATATAATGGACATGACAATTTGCGTCAAATGGAATCCCGATGAATGCAGCAGGGAGGGGGCTATGCAGGGCAGACAGGCAGAGGAATATTTGTTGCCGAAGTCCGAAAGTCAAACCGATCTATATCTACACTATAGGAACCCTCACCGAGCATATGAGCGAAAACAAGACTCGCCGAGACCCAAGGTCAAGTCGATTTTTATAACACGACAAACACCAAGACGCAGGCCGAATCCAAGAAGGTCGAGTGTCCGGCAGGCAGCCGGGGTAGATACCACCCGGAGCGGTGTCACGTTGAAACATTCTGCACTTCCGCAATGCTGCCATAAAAAAAGTGCAGGGGAAACAGATAGAAGCAACAACAGCGTTTTTAGACACTCTCAGGGGGGAAAACGGCACTCGAGGCTTTAAATCCCAATCAAGCACCAGGAAAGAAATGATGGGACTAAATAAGGACCCTAAACAGGAGGGCAAGAACGAGGACATCAACTATGCATCCGCAAGGATTTAAAGGTAGCTGAGGCAGAGACGGTCATAATCGAGGAGCCTTGGGAAAATAAAATGGGAAAATGGAAGTACAAATGGTACAACTGGAAAATGGTACAATTGGAGAAACGAAAAGCGCTAGCTAAGAGTAGTCTGAAAATAGCAGATCCTACCAACTTGTTAAGTGGATAACCCCGCATTGCTGTCTAAGATCGGAGAAAATCGGCCATCTGGAAAAGACTACAGGAAAGCAACGAGCAATGGACTATGCAACCAAAGATTCCACAACCCCATCAAAGTGCTATAACTGTAAAAAGAGCGATCCAAAGCCACACGGTAAGCTCGATGGAAAGCCGCATACACAGGCAGCACATCAGAGAGATCCGGCGCTGCGAGTAGGGATTAGAAGCAAAGGCCTTCGCGCTGATACGAGGCGGCCAATAAGATAGAAACAACTACCAACTCGACAAAGGCGCAAGCGATAACGTAACCTGCTACTGCGGCTAGCGCTCAAGCATCGAGCACAACGCAGATGGACTACTGAATGTTTGCCGTATAAAAATACGAGGATGGAACGCAGTGCCTTGGGTAAAATCTATGGTACCGATCAGGGACGAGCTGAACATGTTGAGCTCGATCGAGGGCCGACACTGTTCGGCGGCTACATATCGCCAAATACAAGGAGGCAGGAATTCAGAAAATTTTGAGACAGCCTCGCGAATGAAATTAGGCAATAAACAAATCATTATTATTGAAGGAGGTCTTAATGCAGCTGCAATGGAATGGAGAAACAGTCGATCGAACTGTATATTTTAGGTCGAGAGCTATCAGATAGGCTGGCTTAAGTGGACATGACGCTCTTCAACAACGTCTTTTGACCCTCGCTCGAATGACAAGGTCAGTCCTCACATATCGGCCTAACATCCTGTAGCGAGGTCACTGTTAATGAGTTTTAGAAAAAGACTTACAGAGTAACTACCTATATATAAAATACGAATATGGAGGAAGCTTCGCAGTCCAGCAGGAGAGAAACAGCCGCCAAACAGCATGGCGAACCGAAAAATTAACCTCGAAGGGCTCGGCACGGAAGTGAGCGCACGAGGTTAAAGGCTTCTTAAAGAAGGGACGGAAATCCTGCCGCAAAATGTGGCAGACCTACTGCAAGGAGCATGCGAGGCAGCATTTAACCATAGACGAGATGTGAACACAGGTGAGCAGCCAACATTGCTGACTTTTGAAAGGCGGACAACGCAACGCCGTGGATACACACGAGCTAAAGGAAGAAGGACGTAAGCGGATGAGACATGGGAGGGGCTGTAAGTTGCTAGAAAGACTCGTAAAGAATGCCCATCTAAAAACAGAGATTCCCATGAAGACGTGCCTTTAGCGGAGGGGTAGAGAATGGCAACCGGTCTTAACCGATCCCTCAGAGGCACGGCACCCAGTCCAGACGGGATATTTGCGGAGGCTGTAAAGATCCTCCTTCAACAACAACCGGTCGCTTACTTGACAATTTCAGCTACATCGATAATCCATGCTAATGCATGGCTATCACCACTTTGTATGTTTGACCAAGGATTTCACCAAGTTGGCCATCAATGTCGTTGTCGGTTCTACTCGCAGATATGCGCTAAATACCACGCAGCGAGCTGCCAGACGCATTAGCGGTCTTTGCACTGTCTCGTCCGGTGGGACGGTCGCTGAAGTGTTCAAATTGTATATAATGACGACTGTATTGTAAATATGTACCATCTTGAAATGCAGCAAAGTTATTGCAAAATAAACAATATGCATGCATAAATATACATAGACCTGCATATATTGGGTAATAATCCATGCTAACTAAGCATACACAAACTATCGTTATCACATCAGATCTGCAAGAAAGTCTTGATGTATAGTTAGTTAATATCAATATAGGGCATGTTTGTACGACATGGATATACGATTACCTTAATCAAATTGAATGAATAATAAGCACGTTCACAGAACTCTATCCATTCGTGAAAGTAGTGGCGTTATCGGCTTAGTCACCTTCTAATTAAATGCCCGATGAAAACGTTGTATTTAACTGAATAGCGGAAATAGATAAAAACACGTTTATGAAAACAAAAAGCAAGGTTGCAGAGCTTATAGCAGATAACACAAATTAATTAAAATCCATTGGAGTAGTCTAGTGGTAATAGCCGACGCTCTACATTAAAGCCTTAACATCAACAGGTACGCTTTCAACGTAACAATATGTTTCAATACAAATACACAACACATCACGTGTGTGGGTCAAGAGATGATGGCCTGTGTAATTTTTGGATCCTAAATATCCTACATCTTAGAGAAATATCTTAGAGCCCGTTTTGGCTTGGATGAAAGATGAAATAGAGGAGCATGTGTTTTACGAGTGAAAAGGCTCTAGGAAAAATCCATGAGATAGTCCTAAAACTTCTGCTTAGTAAGGTCCATCCCTGTTGAACGAGAGTGACTAAGTGATAGCCTAGTTACCAAGACAATAAAAAAGAGCGATGCTTTTAAACAAAAAGAAAGCATAGATCGGTATGACGAGAGTGGGCTCGTTGAGGCTGGTCGTTGCGTTTGCCTAGTATAGTGCGTACGTAAGGATGTTCTGTCATGTGGAGGTTAAAAACGATATTGGGATTGCCTAAATTGATTTGATTATACTATACTAAGGGTACCATAAAAAGCATCACACGATTCTAGCAATAAAATACGGATTCTGGGTTAACATAAATAAGTTACATTTTGCAATTTAACTATACGTCGTCTTTGTAACATAAATTCACCGCCGTTATTCAAAATTAAGAATTCAACATTCAACAATATTCAATACTAAGTTACATGATAGGCTGTTACAGACTGGCTGATGAGCAGCCCTATTGTCGTGGATACCCTGTAGGTCGCCCGTATGATCAGCTTAAATAATAGTTATGCAAAATGTTGCTCTGTTAGTTTAGACCGGCTACTCATCCCCAGACTATTGTGATAGGTTGCCGCTTTCCTGTGATTTATCACTACTAACCCGAGGTTTAGGGAGAGCTTTGAGAAAATCTAGATGATAAAAATGCTAGATCCGGGGCGGTGCTTTTATGAGTTCCAGTGGAAGAAACACATTCTCTAGTGGCAAAAACGACTGTGATCGGTGGAAAAAAACTGCTCCAAAATACAACGGAGATTACCAGTCATAAGAGAACAATGTATGAAGCATATGTCAGTACAGGGGCCAACTATCGTGGCACTGAGTGTTGTGTGGCCGGTTTTCTCTTAGTCGGCGTATAAGCAGAGAAAAGAGAGATGAGTGCCAAACGAAGATGCGGCAGTGGTGACGACCCAAGGACGGCCCCTAACCACAACAGATGCACACACAAACACTCACTGAAAGGGTCGAAACTGCACCCATAACAAACAAAACAAAAATTGAAAGCCCTACTAAACACGCAGAGCAAGCGTACGTCGGATGTAATCAGCGGTCTAGCCAGCTCGGGACAACAGATGTACGCGGCCCGGAAAAGCAACGGCATTAAAAACCGTTGCTCTGGCGTGATCTGTGCCCGAAATAGGGCGCTTTAGGAAAGAAGATCTGGGTCGTACATGACGAGAAGACAATCGTTAAGTAGTTCTGCAAAGCCACGTACTTCAAGGCCGTAAACTAGAACGCAGTTTTACGTATTATGATATGTGTGAAAGCGACGGCATGGGCACACGTGGGCTACACAGAAGAGCTAGGAGCCGAGAGAGGAATTTTCGCACACCTTGCACTGGACAAACAGCAAGCGTCTACCAAGTCAAGCGTAGCGTCGAGCCCGGTGGCGTGGTGGTGCATTCGCCTGCTCCTCGCGACGGGAGAAGACACATAGGTGCTGCGCGGGTTCGAGCCCCACCGTTGCACATTTGTATTTATGGGGACCCGTCTATGAAGCAATGCAAAAAGCAGTCCTGTGGACGTTCAATCTTGGCTGAGTTTCATCCCGAAAAAAAGTTACGTCAAGCGTACTAGTAGTGGCCTAAATGTTCGATCTAATGGAAACGGGGCGTTGCTAAGCGCAGCATTTGTTCCTTTGCCCACCTTGTATATCTCATCGTTTTACTGCTACACTGGCGGAGAAAATCTAAATAGGTTTAGTGTGAGATCGGCATGAGTGATTTAATGAAACACATAGCTTTATTAGTGCTTGCAAAAGCACTCAAAGGCGTACTGTCTCTGTACTGAGGAGATTGCCCAGGGGCTAGATCGGCTAATAGCTAAGACAAAGTGGACGAGGACAAACATAGGCACGTGCAGCCCGTAAAAGCGGCACTATGTATCTACTGTTCATAAACGACTCACAAAACGTCAAAAACGATTCAAATGGAATGGGATCGGCGTCATGTAAATATACCAGAACAGCGATGACAGAACTAGCCAATATAAGTTTGGAAATAGAGGCTGCAAGCCGTGAGTGGTCTAAGTTATGAGCGACTACGAAAATAAAAGCACGGCACAACTACTGCGACTTTCCGGCGAACACCAACAACAAACAACGTAAGCTTGCATTAAAGCAAGCCACGATCAGAGATGCTAGAGACAATAAAAGCTCCAAAGTCGCAAGCTACAATATACTAGATGGTAGCTATGGCTGCTCAGTCGAACATCATGCAAATGCTACTGCTTCACTCCACAAGATCCACCGACTCGAGTACTCTGAATCCTGAACCTTTTGTGCGGAACAGACAGCAACATCAACGACACCAATCCTAGTGCCATGGACCAACGAGGATTGAGGAAAACACCCGCAGCAAAATTAGGAGCCGTACAAACGACAACATAAAGACTCCCGCGCCTAACATGACATCTTCGACAACAAAAGTCAGAGCGCAGGACAAAGAGACACTGCGAAGTCGATTGATGACCCGAGGAAGGACGCCCCACAAAAATCGTGATGAACTGCGACACTGTAACTAGGATTTAAAAAAAACGCCAAAATAGTAGACCACCAACGTAGAGAAGCCAAGGGTGGCTGACTATCATTAACATTGAAAAGGTCCACACCATAGAAGAAGACACCCCTAAGAAGAAGACGCTTTTTGCGGAAACTAGGCACCCCTTAATGTACAGAAGCATGCAAATGCACCTGTAGATACAAAAGCAGAATATACAATACCTGTCTGTGCAGCCGGGACTAGTCTAAAATAAAGTTTTCAGGCTAACCCTCAGCCAAGATTTAACGTCCACGGAACTGTTTTTCACATTGCTTCATAGACGGACCCCCATAAATACAAATGTGCAACGGTGGGGCTCGAACCCGCGCACCTATATGTCTCCTCCGGTTACAAGGCGCAGACTTAAGCCACCACGCCACCGGGCTCGACAGCCGGGACTAGTCTACCGATCCATAAATGTAGGTCACGTTATAACATACTGGTAAAAGCGCAGCATACAAGACTGTATCATACAGACATACGCTTCCCCCAATTACACACGATTGTTGTTTTGTTTGTCGAGGTATGTACGATAGCACACGTCATAAGTTGGCTGTCAACAACACCCACTGGTCTTTGGATGGGTATTATATTCCGATATACGATACTTCCGGCTGCGTATTTGACCTAGAAAGCCTAGGTCATATTGCTAATGTTTTGTTTCAAATGAGTAGACGCGTTTGATTTTCATTGCAGACCATAGATGATAAACCATAGACCGCTGAGAGTCAGCGGCCATGCTGCCACAAGGACTGTTGAGGAAACTCTAGATATATTAACATGTCCGGCCCTCGGTGCATTGAAGATATACCTCAGGTTAAGTGCCAAGCCCGTAGGGGACGGAGGAAAGTCTAGAATTAAAAACAACCTCCTTAAAAAATGTTTTTAATTCTAGACGCGTGATTGGACGACGGCGGATTTGCATGACAGATTCGGCATGATAAGATCGGTGCATGACGTAACTCGCATTCGTGTGGGGCCAGCATCTGAAAATGGGGTCGTTGTATCCTCCCGAGCCGTTTTAATTACGACGCATTAGTGTGAACAAGATTAGGGACGAATCGAAATGAGCTCGTCGTCATACTTCCGCGAATTGCGTTTGTCCTCACATATACATATATCTTGAGTTGTGCCTCGTGACTCGAGACTCTCGTCTCTTGTCTCTTGCTTTGTCCGCAGCCGCTGCGCGTCAGGGGCGCCATCCCCGGGTGGGGTCAGAGCCGGCCCGTTGCTGTGCCGTGTTATAGATGTGTGCGCGTAGGTTAGACGGTGTATAGATATATATATATATATAATATATATATATATAATATATATATAGATATATATAATATATATGTATATTCGTACTATATATAGATAACGATATAGTATATGCTATATAATAGTATATTATATATGTATATACCACTATAGTATATATATATATATATATATACATCTATATGTATATTACACATTATATATATTCGATATATATATATATATCTATATATATATATATATATATATATTATATATATATATTATATATCTACGATATATGTATATATCTTATATATAGATGTCTATACTACACTATATTATATACAGGGTGGTACGTAAAAGTGGGTACCTTTCTTTGAGGTTTGCTAGAGCTCGGCCAAGAAAAATAATTTTTCCCAATCGGCGGAAGCCAAGAAAACGTTTTGTTTAGGAGTGAGGATGAAATTTAGAAAAGTCGTTATTCTGCCTTATTTTCTCCTACATAGTTGTACAAAATCTACGTTTGCGGGAGAACCAGTCAACGCATGAAGCAACCGATCATACCAGTGTGTTCGGCGGAAAATTTTGCATAACCTAAATGACACCTAACGCAAGCTAGCAAAAAGCAAATAGGTGGAATAAAAAAAATCATAAAAAGTCGATTTGTTGTTATAACTTACGTTGAAGCTTTCACGTGCAAAATCTAAAAATTTTGCCATTGCGCACAAATGACGAACACTCTCTGACGATAGCAAATTTAATGCCCGTCATTTTCGTACCAAAGTGATGGTGCTGCGTTACGTAGTTGCTGAGAAACTAGGCTTTTTCGACAGCCATATCAAGAGCAAAGGCATGCATACTTCCTAGCATCTTGACCTGCTTTACCACAGAAACCACTTGCGCACGTCCAGAAACACACCAGCATTTATTTATTATAAGAAGTGCTCGAAGTTCCGTCCGCCTACCACTAAACACGTTCTGTAGCGATTGCACAGGCTCTCTTGCACTCGTGTAAATATGTTAGGCATTGCCCTAACGGCGTCAGCAGCGTTGAATATACGGTCAACCAGATCTTCACGCGATTCAACGGGGGTTTCGTAGACAACACTCTTTAGGTAGCCCCACAAAAAAAGTCGAGGCTTGTTAAATCGGGGGAGCGAGGTGGCCAAGCTATAAGCCCGCCTCGGCCGATCCACCGATTCTTGAATGCTTCGTTTAGGTATTCTCGAACCGTAGCAGAGTTGTGTGGCGGCGCACCATCATGCTGGAACCACATTCTTAGACGAACGCTTTCCGGGACGCTTTCCAAAAGCTGGGGTAACGTATAAATCAAAAATGCGCGATAGGCAGACCTGACACTTCGTTTTATAGCTTTTGGCGTTGGCGGTTTTTCTTATGGTGTTTTGGCGTCTCGAATGACGAATTCCGAATCAAAGCCCGCGCAAATTTCCGATAGAAGCTTGTGCGAACGGCGAATAATTTCGAAACAAAGCCGGCTGCTCAGCGTAAACAAATGCTGGTGTGTTTGTTTCCGCCAGATTAGATGCAGCTGCGTATCGCGCGTTTTTGATTCATACGTTACCCAGTTGTTAGAAGGCATCCTGGAAAGCTTTCGTCTGAAAATGCCGCCACACAACTCTGCTACGGTTCGAGAATACCTAAACGAAGCATTCAAGAATCGGTGGATCGGCCGAGGCGGGTCTATAGCTTGGCCACCTCGCTCCCCCGATTTAACAAGCCTCGACTTTTTTTGTGGGGCTACCTAAAGAGTGTTGTCTACGAAACCCCCGTTGAATCGCGTGAAGATCTGGTTGACCGTATATTCAACGCTGCTGACGCCGTTAGGGCAATGCCTAACATATTTACACGAGTGCAAGAGAGCCTGTGCAATCGCTACAGAACGTGTTTAGTGGTAGGCGGACGGAACTTCAAGCACTTCTTATAATAAATAAATGCTGGTGTGTTTCTGGACGTGCGCAAGTGGTTTCTGTGGTAAAGCAGGTCAAGATGCTAGGAAGTATGCATGCCTTTGCTCTTGATATGGCTGTCGAAAAAGCCTAGTTTCTCAGCAACTACGTAACGCAGCACCATCACTTTGGTACGAAAATGACGGGCATTAAATTTGCTATCGTCAGAGAGTGTTCGTCATTTGTGCGCAATGGCAAAATTTTTAGATTTTGCACGTGAAAGCTTCAACGTAAGTTATAACAACAAATCGACTTTTTATGATTTTTTTTATTCCACCTATTTGCTTTTTGCTAGCTTGCGTTAGGTGTCATTTAGGTTATGCAAAATTTTCCGCCGAACACACTGGTATGATCGGTTGCTTCATGCGTTGACTGGTTCTCCCGCAAACGTAGATTTTGTACAACTATGTAGGAGAAAATAAGGCAGAATAACGACTTTTCTAAATTTCATCCTCACTCCTAAACAAAACGTTTATTGGCTTCCGCCCATTGGGAAAAATTATTTTCTTGCCGAGCTCTATCAAACCTCGAAAGA